>ML783118.1:263615-307523 GCA_009831015.1 Picea engelmannii | reverse complement strand
TTCAATTAAAATTATCCTTTAAATTAAACCAAATCGAAAAGAATGCAATCGGGACAGGGTAAGAATGCTCTGTTTTTCCAATTGACATAAAATCGAATCAAATCTCAGCATGACTGTTTCATAAATGCAATCAATGGAGAACTAAGTTGTATAAGATACGAGACAATCATAATTGATTCATATAGGATTCATATCATTTAATCAATTGCCAATATAGAAAAGTCGTCACGATTTCATGCATAACTATATCCATAGAATCCAGCCACAGTTCTCGTTCGCTGAGTCTCAAACAGTTCACAGGTATGACCAAAATAATGGTCGTAACTGTCATTGACCAGTTATAGTCATAACAACAGATTGATATCATTCAGTTAAAAGCACGATATGTAAATTGCTTCAATTGTAATCGGATGAAATCATACTCTGTAAATATCAACTCAACGATTTTCATGTTTGATCACCACACAGTCAACAGACAGAGTCTTGACAGAGTCAACAAAATCCATAATACAAACCGGGCATATAACTGAAATGGATATGACTGAATTTAATTATAGACACAAATCGTAAGACTTGATACGATCAATTTCATTCCTCAAATCACAATCAAACAATATATTTGTTACCATCGAATGCAGTTCAAATCGTAAAAGCCACTATTGTTATCCATTCGAAATTTGATTATGTAACAAATGATATATGAATTGATCCTAACATAGAATATACAATAAGAACAGCTAACCAATTTTCCCATCATATCGCACAAGATATAACCAAATCGAACAGAGACATTGACTGTATTCCAAAAATAGAGAAGATATCAGCAATCCTTAATAACAGAGTATTCAAATCAAATCATGATCAATCAAATTAAATCTAATCGAAACCAATCCAAGAATTAATAATCAAAACTTATATACAACAGATGCATGACAGAGTAGGTCAACAATGTATACAGAGTTTATGAATGTTCCATAAGATGAGTGAAAAATATACCAGCAAGATTACTGAGGCTATGCCAATTTGGAATTGACGATTGTCGTGGCTGACTCAACATTCTTGAACAGAATTGAACCAGTTGTTCGTTGTTTTTTGTCAGAGGGTTCCACCTTCGCATTACGACCAGTGAGCTTTGCCACTTGGTTTTCCAAATCATGGATTTTGGATTGCAACCTTGGGACATCCAAGTAGTATCTCTCCAACCACAACCCACACTGATCGCAAGGTGGAACAACCGGTTGAATAGAAGGGGGTTTCGATGATTCCCTGAGGGTTTCATGAGGTAGTTCAATGCCAGGGAACTTAGGATTATCCCAAAGACAAGGTGGTAAATTCTTGACAAAGTCATCAGGAGGTTTGTCACACAAGCCTTCCGAGTAAGGATACTCATCGGCGAGAAACTGTTCAATCTCTCAATCAGAGTCTTCGCTGACCACGATAGGTTCTGATTTGGTAGGGGGTTTATGCTTATTTCTCGCCATGCGAGATATTAACCTAGCATTTTTCTTGCCTTTAGCATTAGTTTCAGCTTTAACTTTAGGCCAATTGACTGTAGGCTTAGCAATTTCAACCTGTTTAGTCACAGCCATAGGCAAATTCGTAGGTGAGTCGGGTTTAGGTTTGGGTAGTAAAATGTTGTAAGGCATAGGGGGAATAGGCTGGGTTTTGTCCACCATGGGTTTATCAACCTGTGGAGGGTTCTATTCTTCGAAGCCATTGCGACTGAGAAAATTATCCCAACAATCACGACGTAACCCTAACTCGTAAACCAAAATAATTTTAATCAACCCCAAATGGAAGAGGCTGGTATCAGCTTGGCTACACTTGTACCTTTTAGCCATCTTGAACAAACTTCTATGCAGGTAGTGGGGCATACTGAGTTCGAAACCCATAAAAACCATCAATAGACGAAGGTGAAACAATAAAATGAACCCGTACTTGCCCTCACAAGTAACGAATTGCTTGATTATTATCAAGAGATCATACCAGCGTGGTTTCAACATTTTTGTAGGCCAGCCTTTGTCGCAGGAGTTCACTGTTCAAGACTAAAATAACAATGTCCACGGGACATCATCTACCTTGCAAATTTTGGACCACTTATGTCCCGTAACAGGCAGGCTGGTTGCCGAGCTGAGAAACTGTTAAGTGATTTCAAGATGGACATCTCCAACTTTGGCTCGGCAACCATCGAATGATAACGCAAATTGTCGAGCCACAATGTGGTTATAACCATCGAATTTCCTTATGAAAGCGAGCCACCTGATATTTTCCAGGTCGCTATACGCACCATCAAACATCAACAGTGCTTGGCACCCATTGGGCTTGGCCCTTACGACAGGAGCCATGGCTTCTGTGAATGGTAGGGTTTGGTTTGAGCAATACAAAACACAGGGTCGAAAAACGATAGGGCTTAATAGCTTCAGCGCTCAAAGAGGCAAGGATTAACTGCATGCGTGCGAAGGTGGTGGGATTACCACTGCCATGCAGTGTATTAATGACTGAGTACAATGTTGTTCCATCCAAAATCATAATCTCTTAAACCATATGTATCGGTCGACCAAGTAGTTGTACAACCATATAAACGTGCCATCCATCCGAAGTAGAACCAACACCATATGTTATAATCATGCGCCAAGTGTATAGTTCAATCCAACATGAAATCCAACATTAACCAACGATCCATCGTATCAATCAAACGTTTTAAACCAATGTTAATTCAATCGTGCCAATGTATAGTTTGAAACTATGATCGTTCAATGTAATATCAAACTCACAAAACAATGCACCAAACGTCGATTATAAAATTGAAATCAAAAGATTAATCAATGTGCCTTTGTGAAACTCAAACCATTGTCATTTCTTCTCAAATCAAACTTATAATATTACCAATGCATTTGTTGCACATTCAAATGTTTATATTTCAAAGTTTTTAGAACATTGCAACCAAAAATCTCATATAATCAATGAGTCAAGAGCTCATAGCAATAAGGATCAAAGCATATAAGACCAAAATCAATCATGACCTTTATAGAATCAAATGTAACCAGAAAATCTTCATGCTCAATGGCTTAGTAATCAAATAGATCCAAATGCGCAATCAAGGTAAGAGTAGGCCAAAGGACATAAGTTTGAAAGAATCTTTTGTAGTTATGTGATAAACCAATGGTCAAGTGTCTTTCGGAAAAATCAATAAAAGACGACAACAATCCAAACAATGAAAGAGGTGTTTTCACACTTTCAGTTGTGAAAACTGAATCGAAACCAAATCGCAATTGTCGCAAAAATGAAACAAATGTCTAGTTGCATAGTGAAACAATGATTTGTCGTTAATAAGACAAGGGATGTAGGTAGCTTTTTTTAAGACCAATTAAAAAAATGAATTGGCTGCCAAAAGACATCCACTCCCTACGATGCATCAGTACCCGATCATGTGCACTCATGTCTCAATGCCATCCCTTTTTCATGTTTGATGAGATCCACCAGACTCGGTGCCAACCCTTTTTCATGTTGGATGATATTTCCCATTTTTCCTCAGTGCCAACCATTTTTCATCCTGGATGAGACCCACTAGACTTAGTGCCATCCTTTTTTCATGTTGGATGAGTTCCACCAGTCACACCCTCTGAAGAGGGACCACACCAAGATTTTCCCTGAACTACTCGAACTTCATCCTCGACGACGACTTGGAGAACACATCCACAACCTAATCCTTGATAGTCACGAACTAGAAACTCGCTACCCCCCTTTGTACCATATCCATGATATAGTAGTATCTGATATCGATATGCTTTGACCTGTCATGGAACACTGGGTTCTCTGGAAACTTCATGCAACTATGGTTGTCACACCAAATGCAAGTCTCCTCCAATCTGAGACCAAATAGCCAAGATTGCAGCTTTGGAAGCCACATTGTTACACATTATTTTTGTCACCCTGATGATGATTACATAAACATGTGTTCAAGTTCCCAATATGATATTTTGCCTGAGAAAAACAACCTCTTTCCACCCTTGAAATATGCATTTTTGGAAGGCCATTGCATGCTTCTCCCTTTACACAGTGTGGAAATCCTTGATTTCTGCAGACTGAACTATAGCGAGCCCACGGGATTTTCATAGGCTTCTATATAGGCAAGTCACAGCGGAACTTTAAAACTAAAAGAGGAAAGAAGTTCTAGCAGCTTCTATAAGTGGAATCTTCTGGAAATATGAGGTGACGTCTGTATGGTTACAATCCTACTGACTTCTTTGATTTGATGGGATCATCCTCATCTCTTTGACCACTTTAGTTTATCCTATATAATGATAGGCTTCTCATGGAAAAGGTTGGAGGTACAAGCATAAAGAAACATAGAAAATTGATGAAATAATAGGCTAAAGAGTGTGTGAAGAATCCTATTTCAAGTGATGATACTTGAGGTCTCCATTCATCCATCAAGATTTTGTGAAAAATATTCATGCAAATTTCGGAGAAAATGTATGTGTGTGTCAGAACAAAGGGACACTAAAAGGGAACTTGTGACAGTAAGGCGATTTGGTTGTATCTTCTACCTTTCATTAATATAATACGGTGGCATGTCTCTTTCCCATAAAATGATTGATATTTTATTACATGACTCCTTGATCACATGTTCACTATTGTTTCTTTCACATTGGTTGATTTGTGTTATTGCAGATCTGATCTCACAGGAACATCAAAGTAAGGTAGGATCAACAAAGACATAAGGAAATGATTCATAAGGTATGGTATCTATTCCTTCTTTGGTAGTTAAATTCAATGATTCTAACCTAGGGAAAGCATCTTGTTCTGTCTTGTTTTTTTCTAGATCCAGGTGGATCTAGGGGGATTAGTTCATGTCCACATATACCGATTTACCCGTTAACACAATTTTTTACTCTACTGGGGAGGTACAACTTTATTGTGGTTTTTTGTTGGCCATTTGCTCATAGCCTATCTTTTACATTATGTTTCAGTCTCTAAGTCTATGGGAGATACAATTAGAATCACTGGACTTAAAATTTTGCTGAGACCCTTTGTCCTTTTTGAAAAGTTTTCTTTTTTGTGAAAGACTTCCGCACTGCACCTTATAGGTAGATCGTTGAAACCTTATATTTCCGCACCCTAGTGGTTTGTCTCAGTGCGGAATTTCTGCGACCTGCATGATTATTGTCCTACGGAAACCACTCATTTACGAACTGTGTTATACTTCCTGCCCACGACGGCATTTGAAAACTTTTTGGATTGGGTCTTGACCTCTATTGTTGCCCATTTTTTTCTTCAGTCAGTTGGGAAAGGGTTTTCAATACCAGTTCTTGACTACTTCTGATTGTTTCAACTTGATCTTGATTTATTTGGGAGATCAAACACCTATCTTTTGATCTTTTTTCAATCTTTGTTTTTTATCGACAAGGATATAATCTTTGGACTTGCATCTAAGTGCTTGCTCGATCAAAGATTTTGGTTTGGGTTTGGATTTGTAAGTTGGTTGCATCTTCTGGATTTCTTAATGATTAGAAAAACATTTCTTGTTCATATTTGAAGAGACATTTTCTTGTCAATTTTTATTCTTATCTCCATTGAAAGATTTATTTGGGTGTTTGTTGAGTGTTTTATTTTCATTGGTTTCTTATCCTTTCTTAGTTCCATCCATGTTTTTGGTTTCTGGAAAGGAAAAAATTAAAGTCTTTTTAGTCTTTTAAGAAATCATTTATTTAGAAAATATTGGCATTTGAAATATTGAAAGAGAACAAATAGTGAAATTACATTGTTGATGATTGTTTGGTACTACATTCAAAAAAGGGAATTGTACATCATAGTTTGCATTGTTCCAGAAAAATTCTTTCTCCCTACTGTAGATAGAATTCATTGAACGAAAGTTTGCATCATTCATTTCTATTTACACGTTATTGGGTCAAAGTCTCATATAACATTGGTTTCATTCCCATCTCCCTCTTGAGTAACAACATCCTTTAATAATATTGTGAAAGTCTAAAATTTAACAAGTAACTTTTTCTAGGGATCTTTTACACCAACATTAGCTAGGCTAGGGCTTTGGAATAGGCAGTGAGAAACACTCTCTAAAGTAAAAAAACACACAATAGTATCTTGTGATAGGGAGTGTCCAAATCCATTTGCAACATTTTCTCTTGGGAAGCCCTTCTCACACAAGGGTCAAACCTAAGGTCGCATTGAGATTGGCAGAGTCACTCGCCCTGCTTTGTTGGTCTCAATGTAGAGATTGCACGTATTATTGGGGTCTCTTGAAGGTATACCCACAATGATGAGTGGAAGCCTCTCAAGTTGATTTCGGGCTCGATACACTGCCCTTGTGTGTGGATTGGGCTGTCGACTGTTCCCCCAGGCATCACTATTGTTTGTGGTAACTTCAGTAGCCTATATTCTTAGGGCCCTACACAAGGTGACTGAGGAGGGGCAAGTCTCCACGGTACCTAGAATCAACGTTGGCCAAACTCACTCGGTCTCCTTGGAGGGTATACCCACGATTATGTGTGGGAGCTTGCACCAGGGTATAAGTTCGTTAAGAAGGTCAATGTGAATTTCCCACCCTATCCCAGCCCCTTCTTGTCTTGACGTCGCAACATTGGATTTCATCACCAACTCGTGACTTTGGAATAGGAAGGTCTTGTTTGCTTGGTTTTCATTCCTAGATTTTACTAGTGAGTGTTGCTTGTTTACGTAGTTGGTCGTAGATTTTTTTTGTTGTTTTTTTTTCTTTAGCCAACATTGACCCTCCATGTCATTCATGTAGGATGCAAGGACTACCTCCAGAAGATCTGGAAGTTTCTCAATCCTTTCCTCCTAACCCACCAGAGGATTCTCCTCAACAGAGTGAGATCTAGGGCCACATACTTTTACAACCGGAAAGGATCGATTCTCTAGAGAGATTTTGAATTGTTTCTGACCCTCTAGAATCTTTCTGCCTACCTCCTAGATACGAGATACGTGTTCTATGACTCAATTAGTTCGAAGAACTTGTTATCGACAATTCTGTATTGTATCCCAAAATTGTCGCCTTCCTTAGCAAAAATCCTTATTTGAACATTGACATAGCTCTGACTCTGACTCCTAGAAGGAACCCTCCTCCCTCAGAGACAAGAGTTGAAATACCTACATCTTTCTAACCTCTTGAAACATCTTACACATTTACGATACCTTTAGATCACTTTAACAATGCAACATGCTATTATTTTCCCGATTCAGAAGCATTGTCAGTTAGTTCTAGTTCAATCGTCCCTCTTCAGCAGGCTCATTCCATGATGGTCCCAAATACTATGATTATTACCTCCAGGAATACGGTGGCTATCCAAACACCTATTCGCACACCACTTTTACCTATTCAGATCCCATCACTTCCTCTTGGGTATAATGCGTTGTATTCTTCTATTCTCATTCCTACCGAAGTCCCATTTGGAACTCCTGAAGTCTTCACTTCTCTTGGGCACAATCATGTTCCTAGTTTTATTATGACACTTCCTCAGCCCCCTTCTAGAGGGTCTTATCCACCCCTCACCAATGGATCTGAACCTGGTGGAATTACTCATTCTTTCACACCTAATTATCAGATTCTTGTTGGTAGACAATTTAATCCTGGAGGCCAATTTCAACCCCCACTTGGAAGTCAAAAACCAATGGGGACACAACCTCCAGTCAGAGGACAACCCCCACCCACCTCACCCTATGGACAGAACATCCCGACAACTTTATCCCATTATTGGAACTTTCTTACCCAGTGAAATACTCAATCGACTGGGGGGAAAGAACCTCAAGTCACCTCTTTCATACCCCCTCGTACGGGCCAACCTTATCTCGAGACCTCCAATTCCATTTGGGGTTTGAACATTCCATCTACTATCCCTTTCCAAAAGAACATACCTAATCTGTACAACCCCACGGGCTATCTACCACCACACCAACAATTAAATTTCTCAGATCTTCGCATTATATGCAAACTGCTTATGGTCCTACTGGTATACCGATGAGACTTCCTCCCCAAAGTCACCAGTACCCTCATGTGAATAGACAGTTACCCTTTTTGGCCACTTTTGACCTCCCTGATCTGTCTCAAATTTTGAATGACCCTATCCGTCACTCTCCTCATTGGCCTGTCATACCAGCCAAACTACCATCCGACATTCCTAAGTTAGATGGTAAACCTAGAGAAGACTCGAACAATCATGTAATGACTTTCCAACTTTGTTGTTCATCCAACTCTTTGATGGATGACTCCATTCGGTTATGCCTTTTTCAACGAACTCTCATGGGTTCAGCTGCGAAGTGGTATATAGAATTACCATGAGGCTTATTCACCGATTTCAACACCCTAGATATGGATTTCCTCACTCTCTACTAGTTTCCAATCCGTTATGAAATGGGGAACGAGATTTTGATTTCTTTCAAGAAAAGTAAAGCCACTCATATCTCTGATCACATTCATGAGTGGAGACGAAGATGATGTCTAATCAAACTCAATCTTCCCGATCATTTATTAGCAGAATGGTTCATGAAATCCTTCATGAATTTCATATCTAAATACATTGCTATGGGTGGAGTTGTCACAAAAGAAGAAGCCATCAGTCGTGCCCAGTATCTCGATCTCATTTATTCACAAACGGGTACTCTTTACGAACTATTTCCTGATGCACCTCTTCCTTCTACCATGACCACCTCTACAACCCCAACAATTTCTCATGTCGTTGATGGTGTGATAGGTACTTTCCATGATCAACCTCAATCTACATATACCTCTCACACTATGCCCAAATCCCATGCTTCTAATGTTCAAACTACTCCGACACCCACCCCTCCCACCGATAAAAATTTAGAAGTGAACATTGTTCAATCGACTCCTACCGGTAAAAATAAATCTAAAAAAGGGAAGAGTAGGAATAAGGAAGATAAGAATAACAACCTGCAATCCGATAAGGCCAATACACAACCTGTTGAAGATAAGGATAAACACAAACCTCTCTATCCTTTCCTTATCTATGGTGATGATCACTAAATGAAGGATTGTCTGAGACATGTTGAGGTCACGAATTTCATCCAAGGGACCCCAAAACCTCCTACCCCTGTCGTCTTGTCTCAACCCTTCCCTTCTCAACAACAATCTTAATTGGTCATCCATGATCAACCTTCTTCCTCCACCACTTCCTATGTACTTATGTGTAATGATGATTCAAATAAGAATGACATCACACTTACCACTTGTCCCAAATATTACCCTTCCTCCAAGGAGAAAGTTGATGATATGCCACATTTTTTGGTTCAAAAATCTCCCTCGACTCCACCTTCGAATGGTCCTCTTCATCTCGAATGGCTGAACCCCGATACATTCCTTCGTCCTCCTCCCAAGGGCGTGGTTTGAAATTCTATTTTCAATCCTCATGCACGTGTTTCCTAGAACTATAATATAGTAGAATATCTGGCACAAGAACCATCTACGATGTCATCCCTCAAAGTCCTTCAGAGTTTTGCTACACAACATAAGGCATTGTTGAAATCTATTGGTGGAATCGACCCTATAGATACAAATTTAATAATCTTTGACTTGGAAGATCACATTCCAAGGTTACCCCCTTAACTCGCATTTCAAATACAAGTTGTTGTCTCTGACAAGAAAATTTGTAGAACAGTTATTGATGAAGGTGCCTCGACATGCGTCATGTCTATTGCCTGTTGGAAATCCATTGGCTCTCCTACCTTAACTTAATCACACAACACACTCAAAGCCTTTAATGGCCTCGGCTTTAAACCTTATAGTGTCCTCACGTCGTTTCCTATTACGTTAGAAGGAAAAACGGTCAATGTTGAAGTCAAGGTCTTTGATGCTCCTCTCGATTACAACCTTTTACTTGGCTGTAGTTGGATCGATTCCATGCGTGCAGTTGTGTCTACTCTTTTCTGCATCATGAATTTTCCACATTAGGGAAAAGTCATTACGGTAGACCAATTGGCCTTCTTCAAATCTAACACACGTACCAAAAATGTACCTTTCATTGCAAAGACACCCCCTGGATATGAGAATGTCGGCGTGTGTCTACTAAAAAATTCCACTCTGGTGGGTACGTTCCCAATCCCACCACCCGATGTTCCACCTCCTTTGGTTGCCTCAATTAACATGATCTCAACCTCTATCCTTGAACCTCCCAAGTCATTTGACCAGTGGATAGTACCCAAACCTAGTGATTATCTCCACTATGAAAACCATATACCTTTAATTCTGATTGAATCTGCCTATCAAGCCATTCAATCGACATCCCCCTCTACCCCCTCTCTTGGTGATTTATCTCCTGATCCTTTTCACGTTATTTTTCCCATAGATGAGATGATTATGTTGGTTATGTCTATGGAGGACACTCCTTGGGATGATGGACATCATCATTTCGTTCTCTTCCTGGAACAACACACCATCGAGAGTTACCAACGGATTTCGACTTCGTAGACCGTTGTCGTCATTTATTTCGTTCTCAAGTCCACACATGATGTGTTATACGAAAGGAACCTAAGTAATATTTCACCCACGGTCCCCCTCACATATCCACTAAACATGGAGTTGTCGAAAATGTGCACATCGAAGCTTCGTGTTCCATTGATGAAGTTTTCACATATAAATCCCTTTTTCAAGTGTTTCATGACGTCTTCACATGGATCTATGAAGAGATGCCTGGTATGGACCTCGATATTATTGTACATGAAATTAAGATATACTCGGATGCTAAACCCGCCTGGCAAAGACTTCGCTCGGTCCACCCTCATAAAGCAACCACTATCAAGCTTGAAGTAAAAAAACTTCTCAAAGTTTGCTTTATTTATCCTATGGCTTTGACTGATTGAGTATCCAATCTAGTTCTGATTAACAAGAAACAAGGTACAATCTGTGTCTGTGTTGATTATAGGGATATCAAAAAAGCTTGTCCCAAGGACAACTTTTCTACCCCCTTCGTTGACCAAATCGTCGACGATTGTGCCGGAAGTGAAATCTTCTCTTTGATGGATGGTTTCTCTGGATATAATCAGATCAACATCTTACCCGCAAATCAACACAAAACCTCTTTTATTTTTCCTTGGGGAATTTTTGCCTACCAAAAACTGCCCTTTGGTTTAAAGAACGTCGGTGCAACATTTCAACGTCCTATGTCTTATGCCTTCCATGATATTACGCACATTGTACAACCATATTTAGATGACCTACCAGCACATTCCATGCATCATAGTGATCATCTGGCCCACCTCCGATCCATTTTCCTTCACTATCGGTTCTATCGTATACACTTAAACCCACACAAATGTGTCTTTTGTATGGATTCCAACCAACTCTTAGGCTTTATTGTGTCACTTCAAGGGATCAGGGTAGATCCTTTGAAGGTTGAGGTGATTCTGAATCTCCCTCCTCCTTCTTCACTTCACCAACTACAAAGTTTGCAAGGGAAGGCAAAATTTCTACGTCCTTTCATCCCAAACTACATTGAGTTAACACTCGGATTTACTCGACTATTAAAGAAAGGCTCTGAATTTGTATGGTACACCACTGCCAACAAAGCCTTTGATGCTTTGAAATTTCCTTTAACCTGTACCCCAGTACTTTTCCCACCCGATTATAGTCAATATTATTTCCTTTATCTCGCTGCTTCATATTCAACCATCGCCATGGTTCTAGTCCAAGAGGATGATGAACATGTCATTTATTATTTGAGTTGGAGTCTCATGACTACCGAAGCCAAGTATTTACATGTTGAAAAACTAGCCTTGGCAGTTGTTCAATCTGTCCGACGTTTCTGGAACTATATCCTTTTACGCAAGACCACCGTGATTTCTGATTGCAACCCTATGCAACACATTCTTACATGCCAATTTCTAGGGGGAAAATACTCCAGATGGATTGTGATACTCCAGGAGTTTGACTTAGATTTTGAACGTGCTAAGTCTAAGAAATCCTTGGTGTTTTCTGAATTGATATGTGAACTTCCATATTCTGAGATGGAAAATGTAGAAAAGGATTCATTACCTGATGAATCCCTTTTTCTGATCAGTTCTGATGACTTTTTGTATGGAGATATCATTATATATCTCTAAACTCAGAATTTTTGGCCCAATTTGTGTAGTACTAACCGTTGTCGCATACATTACCAATCCCGTTAGTATATCATCCTCGATGATACTCTTTATCGTCATGGAGTTGACTCCATTTTTTGACGATGTCTCACTTATGATGAGGCTGAGAAAGATTTGAATGACTGCCATTTTGGAGCATGTCGCGGTCACATGTATGGGTATGCTACTACCCAAAATATATTACGAGATGGGTATTTTTGGCCTTCTCTATTCAAATATTGTATTATGTTTTTCCAAAAATGCCATACTTTCCAAACATACAACAACAAAATAATATCTCACCCCACTCCCTTACATCTTGTAGTTTCTGTTAGACCCTTCACTAAACGGGGCATCAATTTCATGACATATAACCCTCACTCGGTCGGGGGGCATGCGTACATTATTGTAGTCATAGATTATTTCACAAAGTGGGTCGAGGCAATGCTTACATTCGACAACACGGGAAAAGCTACAACCATATTCATCTTCAATCACATTATTAAACGATTTGGAATCCCACAGGATATCATTATTGATCATGATAGCCACTTTCAAAACTTTATGATGTTTGAGCTTACGAAAAATTTGGGTCTTCGACATGAAAACTCAACCCCCTACTATACATAGGCCAACGGCTAAGTCGAAGCAATAAACAAAGTAATTATTACCATGCTTCGACGGATTATTGGAATTCACAAAATGAGTTGGCACACAATGTTGTTCTCTGCATTGTGGGCCTATCGGACATCCGTGAAGTCATCCATGGGGTTTACACCCTTCCAATCAGTCTATGGTTTAGAAGTTGTTCTATCGATTGAATGTGAAATTCCATCGTTAAAACTAGGTGTCAAACTTCCACCAAACACCTCTACTGAGGAGGAATGTTTGTTATATCTTATGCAATTGGATGAAACCCATCGCGATGCCACCCTAGTTATTGAAACCCAGAAGAAATGCGTGAAATCCCAATACAAAAAACATGTCAAGCCATGTGTATCCTCTGAAGGTGATCTAGTTCTCCTCTATGAACAAGATCTTGATTTGCTAGCAGTCGAAAAATTTGAGGCTATGTGGTGAGGCCCTTATATTGTTAGAAGAGTGTTGGAGAAGGGAGCATACGAGTTAGTAGATTATGATGGAATTCCTTTGAGTGAAACCAGAAATGGGATTTACTTGAAGAAGTACTACGCTTAGCCTATCTATGCATAAGAACTTGTATTTTTACTGTATCATACTCTTATGTGTTACTTTAGTGTGTTTCTGTTATTTGACTTTTACCCCTGGCTACTTACCCTGCATTATGTTTGGTCTCCAGATGTCAGTGTTTTCGCTACCTTATATTGTCTTCGCTGATGGTACTAGCCGTAGTACCTGGAATTTATCTTCTACTGCTTGGGAAATATATGCACCCTCAAACAAACTTATTTGTCTACAAGGTGTTTGTCTCAGTCGAGTGACCAATAATATCGTAGAGTATAGCGCGGTCATCGAATTATTGACCAGTGCTATTTCTCTTGGGATTCGTCGCTATGTTATATGAATTGATTCGCAACTAGTAGGACTACAGTTAAATAATGTCTATACTATCTGAATCCCTACTCTATTATGGGTATATTTACGAATCTGCCTCTTGGAACATCATTTAGATTATACTGAATATCAACACATTCCTACATGTATAAATACATTGACTGATGCTCTATCTAATTATGTATTAGAAATACATTTGAGACACTTGTAATTCCAATCACATTTCACATATTTTACAAAAATCAAAGTAAACCGGTGAAAGCCTCATATATATATATATATATATATATATATAATGTTTACAAAAAAGAGTTTTCATCCGAAGATCAAAATATCAAAATATAGAACCCATGGCCCCTACAAAATGGCATCATTGATGCCTCTCACGATAACATACTACTACTCTCTCTACCCTACGTAGTAACCGACTAAGTGAGACAAATACGCCTACAATATGGCGTTGATAACGCCTCGGGATCTCCTCGATGGATATATCAGGCATGTATGTTGTCAAGCCTTCCAGGTTCTTCTCTATCACATCATAATCCTCAGCATCCCATCCAGCTACTACACATGCCTCTCCTCACCTCTGAATAGGATAAGAGCCCGAGGGTCGATGTGGCCCTACATCTGCATGATTGAAATCTTTTTATTAGTCTTTTGATCGGAAACACAAAAACAATAAATATTTTAAAAACTCATAAAAACATTGTAAAAAACAAATGTCTTTCTTACCTAGATCTCCTCACCGATATCCCTCAGGAAAAACCAAATATGGATCACCCTGAAAGTCTAGATCGACATAAGAATAATCATCAATCATCAGGATTTAGAATCCCAACCAATTGAATAATGCATCATCATACTTCACAATCTGGCCTGCCACATGCCATGTCATCAGGTCACAACATATTTTCATTTGTGGATCTCTCAAGGCTGGTATTCCCCATTCCACCTGCAGGCGTAGATGTGGAACTCTTTCTAGGAAGAAAGATACTAAAATGGACCCATAACCGAACTGTTTTAGGTCCCCATTCTTGCTTTTCATGAGTTGGATTTTCATGTTGCGTATTACACTATCACACCAATTGAATACTCGAGGCTCCAAGCATTCAATAGAATATTGAATGTAACTTTGGAGTGCCATGTGTGGTGAATCACTCCATGCAATCCATGCAATAGTAAAAAGGATGGTTCTGAGGGTCAAATCTCTCACACCTCAGATTGCTACTTTTCCTTTACGTATTTTGGCATCAAGTTCACAATGCTGACGAATGTACTCACTCATGGGAAAACCACCACCTTGACCACCTTTCATAGTCACACATGCCTCACGACGTGACAACCCTGTCAGGAAACAAATCTCCTCAATATCCAAAGAGAGGACATAAACACCCACGTGGAACACTTGTTGTTCGGAATCCCACATATGAACCAAATATTCTAGTAATCTTCGTTGGTCTGTCATGCCCTGAACATTGAAGAATTTTAATAGACCACATTGTCGGAGTGCATACAAAGTCCCCAGATCATTTAAAGCCATAAGATCATATTCTTTTTTCTCACACTCTCTCCATTCCAACATCTTTGCAAGCAAACACCTACATGGGAAACAAAGAAGATCTTTAGCACACCTTTTCAACATTTTTGGGGATTTTTGTTGAGTCAACGTTCACTTTTCATTTTAGTTTTCTGTCCGCCGTGATCAAGATTCAAGTAAAGTGTATAATTTTCGTGAGTGAGCCTTAATGCACCTGCGTAAATCGTTGATTTCCGCAGGGCCCGTTATAGGCCACTTGCGGTGGCCCCAACGCATGACTAGCAGTCCCAAATCATCAAAAAATATTGACTTTTTACCATAAAAAAAAAACAATCCGCTGAAAAGATAGAAGATGAGATACTTACCTATTTTATGCAATTCGTTCGTTGAATGATCCCCTATGGCCTTCGCAATCCTTCGTCGAAGTTGAGGTATAAAACAAGGGTTTTTGGTAAGTTTTTTACCAAGTGCAAATAAAATGGTGAAAAAGACTTTTTGCTTCTATTTATTACTTTTTTATCATTTTTCCTAATATTTTTTTTTATATAAATACATTTTACTCAAATACCCATTAACTCTAAAGGTCTTGTAAGTGTTTTGTTCCTTGCAGGAAAAAAATTTAGGACCTTGGACAACGAAGTATAGACATTTTTTTCGATTTGTTTTGGTCCCATGTACAATTACTTTTTAGGGTTTTTCAGAAAAAAACTCGAGCATAGTCTTTGTTCGTTCTCAGGCTTGAAAATCAATGAGAACGTAACTGAGTATACTTTTGTTGTCTTTTCAAACTCGTTATGGTAACACGAAAACAACGAAACCTATGGAGAATTCTTTAAGCTCTTTTCATGCTCCCTAAAAATGAAAAGATTGTTGAGCGACCTTGTTATTTTCATGCTCGTAAAAGTATTTGAAGAAAACATTCGATGGACAATAATTTATCACTTTTTCGGTCCTGTTGAACTATTTTATGAAAAAGGAATTGAGAGAGTTCTCTTTTAAGTGTTTTTCCAGACTCTATAAACATGAAAAAATTTCAAGTTTTCTATCTTTGGAATCGTTAAACAAACATCAACACACCCATATAGGACCAAACCACTCATTCTTAGGGTTCATTAAATATACTCTGAGAGACTCATCTAAAGGATGAGCTTAAATTGACAAGCATATGTTATCCTCCTCAGGCTTGCGTAAAAATAAAGAGGTACTCGCCATAAATGGTGGGGTGGAATTTGGGAAAGGAATGTGTCTCTGTATTTGTATTAATGGCAGTAAGCATCTCTCTTGAATATGACACCCCTCTTCATCATTTGAATCTGGGTTGGGTAATCCATTTGCCTCTTTTCTGACCTTCTACAAGTTCATATCTTGAGTCGTCTTTGAGTCAATTCTGCCAATATCATTATCATGTCATTCATTTGTTCAAGAGAAGTTCAGCTGAAACCTTCTATCAAGTCGGTCATCTACATTGTCCATTCTTACCATGTCAGCGTTCCCTATGTCAGTCCCAAGTCACATATGTATTTTTCTCTACCCTAAGTCTGTTACTTATTTCGTGTAATTTATGCGGGATACATCAAGGCCCTCCTGTGACGAGTCTTTTCCTGTCGACTTCAACTCATTATCTAGGAAAAATACTTAGAAATTATTTAGTACCTTAGAGACGGCATGCCTCAATGGTAGGTGTCTTCATTTTTGATAGTGGATTCATATCATTGATCCCTGATTGAGAGATTCTGTCAAGTGTTCGAATTCAACTCATTTATTCACACTTGTTGGGTTGTACTGGATTACCTTAGGAGTCATTGACATCAATGGTGATTTCCCTCACACTTGTTAATAGTTTTCATTAATGACTGGTAATCAAATGGTTTCTATTCATGTTCGAATTCAACATCTATAATCACGTGACTAGAATCATACTAACGGACGATGGATTGAATACCCTGGACTTCATCATTTTTTGATCCAGGTTGTGATGGATTATTTGTGATTTGTTTTGACACATAGATCCACCTTGTATGTCTCATGGCAATGTTCATAATTGAGTTTTCGATGCATGGATCTACAATGTATTCCTAGTGGCTATGAAGAATATTGTTGACATGGATCCATGATGTATAATTGGTGGCCATGACCTACATTTATGATTTCAATCATTTATGGTCTAAACATGGGAATACCTACTTTAGACATGGTTTGATATTGTACAGATGCTTGATTATTTGCAGGTTCTTGATTGGTGCGCCCTCAGTTCCTGACACATACACGCTTATTTTACAAATTATTTTGGTTGTATCGAGTTCCAACCTTATACTTTGGGAGGCATTCTGTTACACACTATTTTGGTCACCCTGATGATGATTACATAAACATGTGTTCAGGTTCCCAATATGATCTTTTTCCTGAGAAAAGAAACCTCTTTCCACCCTTGCAAGATGAATTTTTGGAAGGCTGTCATAGGTTTCTCCCTTTACACAGTGCGGATCCTTGATTTATGCAGGCTGAACTATAGCTAGCCCATGGGATTTCTACAGGCTTCTATATAGGCGGGTCGCGGTGACACTTTAAAACTAAAAGAGGAAATAAGTTCTAGTAGCTTCTAGAAGTGGAATCTTCTGGAAATATGAGGTGGCATTCGTATTGTTACGATCCTATTGACTTCTATGATTTGATGGGATCATCCTCATCTCTTTAACCACCTCAGTTTATCCTATATAATGGTAGTCTTATCATGGAAAAGGTTGGGGGTACAAGCATAAAGAAGAATAGAAAATTGATTAAAGAATAGGCTGAAGACTATGTGAAGAATCCTATTTCAAGTGATGCTTGAAGCCTCCATTCATCCATCAAGATTTTGTGAAAAATATTCATGCAAATGTTGGAGAAAATGTATGTGTGTGTCAAAAAAAAGGGCCACTGAAAGGGAACTTGCGACATCAAGGAGATTCAATTATGTCTTAAACCTTTCATTAATATAATACGGTGGCATGTCTCTTTCCCATAAAATGATTGATATTTTATTACATGACTCCTTGATTACATGTTTAGGTTGTCATTGAATTTCACTATTGCTACTTTCACTTTGGTTGATTTGTGTTATTGCAGATCTGATCTCACAGGAACATCGAAGTAAGGCAGGATCAACAAAGACATAAGGAAGTGATTCATAAGGTATGCTATCGATTCCTTCTTTGGTAGTTAAATTCAATGATTGTAAACTAAGGAAAGTATCTTGTTCCGTCTTGTTTTGTTCTAGATCCAGGTGGATCTAGGAGGATTAGTTCATATCTACATCTACCGATTTACCTGTTAACACACATTGCTTCTCTGCTCACTGCACATGCTTCCACATACTCATCCTCAACCATATTGAGTGCCACACAATAATACTTCTTGTTTCTCCACAAGAGCACACTGGACCAAGACTGAAGAAATATACTGAAGTTCTCTTTCAGTTAGGAATATTTTCCACCCAATCTGAATCTAAGTATCCATAAAATCCAAAATCATGGTCATATCTATACTAGAGACTGTGATATAGAGTACCCTTAAGGTACCTCAACACATGTTTTGTTGCAACCAAATGAACCTGTCTGGGCTACTTCAAATTATAACTCAGTGTGTTCACAAAAAAACATATATTTGGTCTTGTGTTCATCAAATACATCATTGATCCCACTATATTCCTATATAAGGTATAATCCACAATCTTTGAATTTTTATCCTACAAAAACTTTAAATTTGATACCATTGGGGGTAGCCATGGAATTACTTTCCAACATCTCAAACATCTTCAAGATTTCCACAACATACTTAGGAAAATCCCATATGATCTCTGCCAAACTTCTAGTCCCAAGATGTAGTGCATGATTCCTAAATCTTTCATCTCAAATTTTGCAACCAATTTTATTTTACACTAAGTGATGAGATTTTTTTCACCTGTTAGAAACATGTCATCTAAATACATTAGTAGAATCATCGGTTCACCATACTCAAGCTTAAAGTAAAGGTTAGGATATTCACTACTCTTGGTAAAACCCAAGCTCATAAAAAAAAATTCAATCCTACCATACTATGCTCTAGGTGCCTACTTCAATCCATATAAATCCTTCTTTAATATGCAACATGAGTCTGCCTGACATGTGTCTCGAATCCAAGTGGTTTATCCACATAAAATTCCTCTTTTATTTCACCATTCAAGAAGGTTGTCTTTACATCCATCTGGTGCACCTTCCATTTCATCATAGTGGCCAATGAAAGTATAGTCATGATCGAGGTATATCTTTCTACGAGAGAAAAAAGGATATTTATAGTCAATAGCTTCCTTCTGAGAGAAACCTTATGCCACAAATCCCGCCTCATATTTTTCAATACTTCCATCAATTGTGTGTTTCGCCTTGTAGATCCATTTCAAACTCACCAATTATTTTTCCTTTGGTCTGGGAACAACATCCGAGACATCATTCTGCATAATGGACTATAATTCCTTTTCCATGGCATCTTTCCATACTTTATTTTTTGTACCCTCTTCATAATTGGAAGGTTATGCATCCATTATGTCACACAAGCATTCCACGTAGCTGGAATACGAATTCAGCTTCTTAATTTCCCTGAAATATTTCTCTGGGGCACCAATTCTTTCTGCATCTCTGATAATCTCTTGTGCCCAAGATGGTCTTCTCTTGCGAGAAGGTGTCTCAGCTCGTTTATGAGGTTCTACCATGTCGCGATCCTCTGGAATGACTTCCTCTAGTTCAAATGAATCTAGAATTTTATGAACTCCATTCTCTTCTTCATGTACCTCTTCTGCATGCATATTTTTGGATTTATTGAAAGTTTCATTCTCATCGAAGGTTACATCTCAGTTGATCTCCACTTTCTGATGACCTGTAATGTATATCCAGTAAGCCTTCGATGTGTCATTGTAACAAAACAATATTCCCTTCTATCCATAAGGGTCCATTTTTTTCCTCTTTTCCTTAGGGCCATGAACAAATACAGGGAAGAAAAATATTATGAAATGGTTGAATTATGGCTTCTCTCCTGAAAACATCTCCTTAGGTGTCTTGTTTTCAAGCAACTTGTGGGGACTTATATTCTTCATGTACATTTTTGTCTTCACTGCATCTACCAACAAATGCATATGAAGATATTGATCATGGATCATCATATTTACTATTTCCATGATCATTTGTTTCTTCCTTTTAGCTATTCCATTTTGTTGAGGGTTATAGGGAGTAGAAATCTCCCTCTTAATCCCAACTTCCTTGCAATACTCCTTGAATTCTTTTGAGGTGAATTCACCTCCATTGTCTGATCGAAAGGTCTTTAACTTCCACTTTGTCAAGTTTTCTACTAGAGCCTTGAACTCTTTGAATTTTCCAAAAACTTCATTCTTTTCTTTTAAAACATAAATCCAAGTTTTACGTGAGTAGTCATCAATGAAAGATACATAGTATACATACCCACTTAGTGAAGTTGTCGACATCGGTCCACACACGTATGAATGCATGATGTTTAAAGATCCTTTGTCTATGCTATCTCTATTGGGATAGGAGTGTTTCACGTTCTTTCCTTCTGTGCATCATTTGCACAAACCATATGGTTCTTCTTGGATTTCTGGAATACTTGTCACCATTTTTCTCACAACCGGAAGAGCTTTGTAGTGTAGGTGAGAAAATATCCTATTCCATAGTTCACTAGGATTCACAATATCATGAACCATTGTGGAGTCTGAATGTCCTTTTAATTTGTAGATTCCTCCTTCTTCAACTCCAATCACTATTGCATCATCAAGGGTATTTCCTTTAGGCCACATAAGATTTTTACCATCAATAAATGCTACTCTAAATCCTTTCTTCTCCAATATTGATATTGAGAGAATATTCTTCTATAAACCTGGAAGATAGAGAACTTTCTTCATATTCATTGGATTTTCTGAGTTTAACTTGTAGGAAGCTTCTCCAACACCCTTGATTGGATATTTATAGTCATCATGCCATTTCACCTTGTGAGGTGAATATTTATGAATACGATTAGATAAGGAGTCTTCACAACCTGTCATGTGCTTGGAAGCACCATCATCTATCAACCAAGTATCACTTCCATGAGAAATAGTACATGTGAGGGCTGAGATAAGAACATAATCCTCATCACTTGATTCATCTACATTTTCAACCTTCTTTGGAGGCTCATCATCTTCATTTGTGTGAGATTGATACCTCTTACTTCCTTTCTTTTTATTAATTTCCATAATGAGGTGGAAATCCCTAGAAAAGTGTCCCAATTCCTGACAACAATAACATATGATATTTGAGTTGTCTCTTTGACCCTTCTTAAACCTCTTTGGTTAAAAATGTTCCTTCTTGTTCTTCCTTTTCTTGGTGTCAGTGGTTAGGGCATGATCTTGATCTACCATCTTTTATTCTCTTGCAGTTGTCCTAGCTTCTTCTTGGTTACAGTCTTCCCAAAGCGTACTAAACTTGGGAATCTACTTCCTTGAAAATATTCCCTGGATGAATGCATGCCATGACCTTGGGAGGCCATTCAAGTTAGTCATCACCATATCTTCTCCTTCTACTAAGTCACCAATGGATTCTATGTGCTCCTTGGTTTGATTCACTCTTAAGAAGTAGGAGTGAATAGTTTTCCAATTCTGCATTTTCACATTCTTTAACTGAGATCTCAGAGTCATTTTCCGGTTTATGTTGCTTCCTTCAAATAGACGAGTTAAGGTGTCCATCATTTTATTTGGAGAAGATAATGATGATACATGATGGATAAGGTGTTCCTTAATGGATTTTTCAATAATCCTTTTTGTTCTCACCTCATCCTTATTATATTTTGTCTTATCTTCATCTCCTTGACGTTCTTGAACCTATTCTATAATAAACTTATCCAGTTCATTTTTTTCAAGAAGGAGGGTTACTCTGTACCTCTAGGATTTGAAGTTATCAACTCCATCTAGATTCTCATTGATCTTTGTTCCGGTAGTCATCCTACCTGGGACCACACAAAAATATGACCAAAATTAAAATATTGAACTTACTAGTAGTTGCACTCTGCTAAGGAGAGTTTCTTGGTGGTTTTTATTTGTAAAACTTCCCCAAGAAACTCAAAAAACGTCAACCTTAGGGTTTGGGTGAAACCCTAACTATAACAACTGCAAACTGGAAAATTAGCCCATTGGAAATGTGCGTTAGGCTAGGGTGAACCTCCCAATGGTCTTGTTTTGTCTGGTAAATGTTTCTAGACTAAAAATGGATCCCTTTTAGGCTTCTAGATCTGCAATTGTCTTCTATTCAGGCCAAATCTGATACCATGTTAGAATTTTAAAATTTCTAGTTACACAGTTATAGTTATTTAATCCAATAGAAACTGTAATAGGATCAGTAAAAGATAGAGAATCACAGATACAATAGAACACAAAGTTTATCCTAGGAAAATCTCTTTGGGGAGAAAACCCAACAACCAAAATCCTCAATATAGATTCCTTCGATCAATACAATGATGCACTATATCTCTTCAAGAAAGACCAAGACCAAAAAACCAATAGAACCAGTCTCCAAGACTAGTGCACTAGAGCTCCTTATGCACTCCAAGATACACAAGAGAAGTGTGTGTTTGTGTGAATTTAAAAATGAGAGGAACCTATCCTCTATTTATACACAACAATGTCTCTTGAAGAGACATGACTCTTGACCTAACTAACCCATAAAAACAGGGTCGACTAGCCACAATGGGGATTTTTACAATTATAAGTAAAATACCAATAAAATAATAACTTTTGTTGACCCTACTTGTACAATATAATTAAAATAAAATTTTAAAGGTTTGACCAAAAAAAATATACAAGAATATGTTTCGTAGTTACACAAAAATATTAAAAATTTGCAGCACCAGTTGTGGTTCCTCTGGTCCAGTGAAGTTTCTAATAACTCATTGAGAAACTCATTGAAATGATGCTGAAATTGTTATTTCTCTAGATCAGCATGCTATCCATTCTATCAACAATTAGGGTTTCTTGTTTTGCAGTAGCGACAAAAACTAACCCAAATTTGTTGGGCAATTTTAGTGAAGAGTTGGGCCTGAATTTTTGGTTATCCTAGTGTGCCCTACCCTAGCGCATCTCCAGTGATCTTCATAATACAAGTTGGAACACTTTGAAATTTTTGGGTTCGTCATTACTTGTCGCTGCTACCGGATGGTGTCATTGCCTGACATTGTTTATTATTGTTGTCGAAGGTATGTAATTGTATATGTTTAAATTGTATCACTATCTTGAAGGTTTTTGCAGGAGAAGGGATGTTTTGTCCAGGCAACAATAGTATATCTAGAGGGACCTCAGATCCAACACATTCAGAGGAACAACACACTCTAGTTTTGATTGTTTTCATATGCCTCTAGTTGTTATGGAATTATTGTGATCTTTTGAACATCTAAGTTTATTTTTTATATACTAAAGTTATGATTATTTATGTTCAATGTTAAAGTTATAAGTTTACCCCAGTCAAAGTATTATATAGATTGAGGTTGAGATTTTAGAGTTTCATTGCATAATATTCTCTAACTCAGATTTTTGTCAAGAAAGCACATTGTCTTAGTACAAGGGAGATGTTGGAGATAATAGTTATCATCCTAAGTGAAGGAGACTCAGAAGAAAATAAACAACACTCATTCTTGAAGATAAGACTCCAGGTTTTGGGTTTGATTGATTAAATTGATAAGTTTCCAATTTGCACATATCAAGTTTGAAAATTGATACATTACAAGTAAACACTATAGTTGTGACAATAATCTGTGAAAGGTTATATTACTGCTAGGTATAATGAATACTTGGTAGAATGTGAGTACTATTAATATAAATTCTTATTGTACTTGTTTTCAAGATCAACTAACATCTCCTCTAGGAGATACTTATTGTTTTTCTTCAAGGTAGGTCACCTTGGTAATGCTATGATGATTACCATGAAAATGACTTTTATTCTTGTTAACATAGATACGTTCTTATGAAAATGCTATTATATTGGAAATATTTTTTCTTTTGTTTCTCTTGTCTCAAGCAGGTTACCATGGAGGAATGATTGGTCACAACACTGAAAGAGTGTTGTTCCTATTTCCTATTATTGAATTTTTATTTTGGCTCTTGTTCTAGGAAGGTCACAAGTGATAGCTCTGAGAAGGAGCTACTGTGATGATTTTTCTCATTATTTTTTTTGTTATTATTATAAGAATATTATTCTCATCTATTGTTTTCCCTTGTTGTTGTTCTTGTTCCGAGAAGGTCACAGGTGATAACTCTGAGAAGAACTATAGTGATGGTTGCAGGAGGAAACATATAAGTTGTATACAAGTCCATATATATCCATGTACCGAAGAAAAGAGGACAAATTTAAAACTTTCTTGCAAGAAGGGTACTTTCATGAGATACAAAGTATCTCATATGGATATTGATTGTAAGGAGCATAAGGCTCCAAATATGACTGAACATATCCCTTTAGTGCAGAGTTAGTAGATCTAGAAGGGATTATGAAAAATGTTTGTAGTGACCAGGAAGAGACCAGCATGGTCCCATGACACTTTGTCGAATGCAAAGATATATGGCATTGATGAGCCATATCATCAGAAGGAATAGATGGCTCCACCAATGGTGAGGAAAGTGACCACCCCAAGTGCCATCTCAGAAGGAGCTGGAATTCAGGAGAAGTCATCCATCATGATCTAGTAGGGAGGATTAGCCTCCTCTAGACCATTAACAAGAGATTAGACTTCAGAAGCGATCATTACATATATAGGGAGAGGATGGCTGAAAGGATTATATAGACTCAGAGGAAGTCAAGCTTCATAGGGAGCATGGAGACTCAGACTAAGACTCATCTCAGAGAGATTATGTGGCTTAGAGACTTTTCCTCGACAAATTCAGATGGGAGAGAGAGATGGATTCCAAGACTAACATACATGTAACATGAATAAGGAGGCTATATAGAAACTTCAGAGGCTTCGAAGAGATATGAGACCTCCTGAGAAGATTACCTTGTTTTAGTGACATAGGATAAATCTAGTCAGAAGGACTGGGATATGGATTTTTCCTTGGTTTCGAGACTAGAAGGGAATTCAACGGTGACTTCCAAGTTGATCTATAAGATCAAGCATGTTGAAGATACAAATATAGAGATGTACAAATATTGATTTGTGGCCAGAAGATTCTCCCAACAAGAGGGAGAATATTATGACAATACACTTGCTATAGTATCCAAAATACGTGTACATAGAGTAGCCACAAGATACATGGGAAGGATTCTCATGTCTACAGATTGAAGAAATCTTTGTATCAGCCTATGCAAGAAACTAGGGTAGGATATGTCAAACAATTATTTTGATGGGCCTGGAATTGGTTTCCTACACCGATGGTGATGAATCTGAAGAGACAGTGGATGCCACCATGGATAGACATATGATTGGTTCATTAACAGACACAAGGCGAAGTATATGTTTTGCAATGAACACATTGAGTCAGTAAATGGTTGTGTCGAGACCACTTCACTCAATTAAATCAAAACATGTGATGAGGTACCTAAAAGGTACAATTGACTATGGAATCATATATGTTTTAGATCGTGAGATAAGCCTGCAAGGCTATACTGATTCAGATTGGGTCGGTAGTGTCGCAAATTGGAAGAGTACATCTGGATGTTGCTTCAGTATTGGGATCATCTATGATCCCATGGTTTAGCAGGAAGCATACAAGCATGAAAATCATTACGACTAAGGTAGATTATATAGCAGTGTATTCAGGTAATAGTGAATCAGTGTGGCTTCAGAAGCTACTTGTAGGATTTTTTGATCTTGAGTTAGAGGAAACTTGTATCTCATGTGACAACCAGAGTTGTGTGAATTTGTTGGAGAAACCGATGTTTCATGACAAGTCCAAGAATATCAAGATCATGTACCATTATATCAAATATATGGTGAAGAAGGGAGAATTAAAGCTCTAGTATGTCATTACAGATGAGTAGATAGTAGATGTGTTGACCAAGCATTTTTCAAGGATGAAGTTTGGATACTTTAGGGAAAATCTTGGTGTGGCCTAGAAGGATGTACCCTTGTGATAGGGTATGATGTGTTACAGATGTGACTCTGGATATCAACATGGTTTTCATTCCTGGGAACTGATTGTGGCACTAGTCAGGATGATGTGTATGCAAATCCTTTGGGGACAACATGTTTCCCTAGCTAAGGAGGCCCAACCAATTTGTGTGGTTGGAGGATTCACGTAGATCCTTCAGGGAGGGAATGCCTCTAGGAAAGTTAGAGGGCCAACCTAGTGTGTTGGATGTCTGCTACTCCAATGAAATAGTCTAGTACATAGGTACTCCAGTGAAATAGTCTGGTATATTGTTACTCCAGTGAAATACTCAAGTACACATAGCTACTCCAGCGAAATAGTATGGTATGTTG
Source organism: Picea engelmannii (assembly GCA_009831015.1). NCBI lineage: Eukaryota > Viridiplantae > Streptophyta > Pinopsida > Pinales > Pinaceae > Picea > Picea engelmannii. The sequence goes on along the minus strand of ML783118.1, from coordinate 280,882 downwards.
AGATATTGCTACTCCAGTGAAATAGTATGGTTTTCATAGCTACTCCAGTGAAATAGTCTAGTACGTTGAGATATTTATACTCCAATGAAATAGTATGGTATGCATAGCTACTCCAATGAAATATTCTAGTACGTTGAGATATTTCTACTCTAGTGAAATAGTATGGTATGCATAGCTACTCCGGTGAAATAGTCTAGTACATTGAGATATTTCTACTCCAGTGAAATAGTCTGGTATGCTGATATATTTCTACTCCAATGAAATAGTCTGTAACACATGTTACTAGTTCTTTATGAACTAGATTTCATATTTTGTGTGAGTTGGCGAGTTACTAGTTCTTTATGAACTAGTTTCTAGATTCTGTGTGAGTTAGTGAGTTACTAGTTTTGTGTGAACTAGATGCCAAATTTTGTGTGACATGATGAGGTTACTAGTTTTGTATGAACTAGATGCCAGATTGTATGTGAGATAGTGAGTTGCAGTTGCCCAGATTTTTTGTAAACTTTCTCAACTTCATATTCCAGAGCATGTACAACTATGATGGTGATACTTGTGACATGATCTATTTGATAATGAGATGGTCTTGTGGCTATGCTACTTGATACATGGTCTATTTGATAATGTGTGGCTATGGTGATGTTGCATGTAGACTAATATGGAAGACCATGTGAGTCTTTCCCATGACATGTGATATGGATGGATGTGTCTGAGACCATTACATGAAGAACATCTTAGTTAATACCTCCCTAGCTAAGAGGGGGCATTGATGTTTTGGTAGTTGTGGGAGGTATTAACATCTAAGTGTAGCCTTGATACTTAGAATATAATATTATAGAAGTAAGAGAATAATTAAATAGATGTGTGGAAACCCTAGAAGAGAAGTTATCCCAAGGAGAATAATAATAAAGAAATAGAACACCCCATAAAGAGAAGTCGACCCTGCCAAAAAAATTCAAAGTAAATTATATTTTTCAGAAAAGATAGGTCAATCCTGTCGGAAAAGTTCACTAGAAAAAAAGGTATAAATAAGGTGACATCTTATCTCATCTACACACTTACACACTCTCACTCAACAAAAGGAGGGCACACTTTTGAGGAGCAGTAGTTGAAGCTACAAAAAAAGGAGGCGCAAGTTTGGAGAGGGTGGTGCAACATCTGTTGTGGTGTAATGTCAGTATTTTTGGTATCTCTCTTTTGTGATTCTCTTGGTAAAGGTATCCTTCTATTAGTAGAGGTATGTTCTCTTGGCATTGTGTTGTTACTGGAGAAGTGGTGTTTCTATTTAGGGTTTATCTATTGGTTCTAGTGTGGACTTGCCAAAATCATTCTATCTAAGAAAAGGTTAGTGTGCTCGAGGGTGGCATATGTGAATGCCTATGGTTGGGTGACAATGATGTGAATTTGTCTATGGTTAAACGATCATACCAGAATTTTAACATACGTGTATATCCATGTCATCCCATGTGTCATGACATGGGTGGTCCAAGTGTCAAGTGGTGGTCATACCATGCATCAAGGTGAATCAAAGCCTTGAGTAAGAGCTCCAAGGGGAAATGATTTCCACGTGTAACACTATATGGTAGGTGGTGACAGGGAAACATGTAGATCCAAGTGGTGAGTTATGGTTGTGCCATGTGTCCGAGGTGCCAACTCGGATACTAGAATGGGCACTTGGAGTTGGTTTGAGTATTGGTATACCCAGGGTCAATATCCTCGTACCTCGGTAGGTCGACACCACGGTACCTTAATGGGCCAATTCCATAGTATATTGAATAACAAAAAATTGACAAACAATTTCAAGTGGGAATGGTCGGGGGTTGACAAGTTGAGGGTCTCATAGGGCCCTATGATAGGTACCACGCCAACATCCATGAAAGAAGCCACATCAAAAATAGGATGGGATGTTTTGTGACACATTGGTGCCACATTGAATTGCATGAAGAACGAGGCACCACGTGGGTTCCACGTGGCAGCGTGGTGGACCTTGAACAAGAGGGCCTAAAACTTTGGAAGGCCATAAATTTTGATATAGTGCTCAGATTTGAGCATAATTACAGTCGTTGAAAATCCCTTGATGAGTAGAAGAAGATGATTTCCTCAAGAACAAGCTTCGATATGGTTAAGGAAAAACAAAAATTTGATGCCCCATCCCTTAGAAAGTACTTAGGGAGTTCAGTGTCTTACAAAGTGGTAGTAGATCAGAGTTCAAACACTAGGCCTAGATGGTCCATAGATCAGTCGTAGGAATGGTAAAAAAAGGCCAATATGATCTTGTTAGAATCATTTTCTCTGCGTTAAAATCTTGTTTATTATCTACACAAGTTCGTTGAGAAGAAGGACTAGAGGTTGAGATTGTTCCTTGGAATTTCTTATTGAATTGTAACAAAAGAACTTGTCGTTACTTGAAGAAATAATAAATACTTCTACAAGAGTGAGAATATGTTGATAAGTAATAATGGATGAATGTAAATGTTTGAAATGGCAGAGTCTTGTTAAGTACTACTTAAGTTCAAAGAATGAATGAAATGGTGGTTGTAATGTTTCTTGAAAGTATGGGATTATTAGAACCCTGAAAAATTATTATTACTTTTTTTTATAAAGGCTAATCCCTATATCTATAATTCCTCATGTTTAGAGGACTAATGGGAAAATTTGTAAGGTTATTTTACTTGACTTGTAATGAATGAAACTTGTTGTTGAAATAACCTAGTTAAACAAATAAAAAGGAGTTCTTTGAACTAATGATACTCCTCACAAAAGAGCTGAAATGACATGAACATATGAGCCAGTTTATGAGCTCATGGATGTACAAAATTGTGTACATTCCTATTGACATGAGTAATTGTTTATGCATGAAAATGCAAGATGTGGATATGTTGTAATGCATATGGTAATAAGTAAGCATGTATGTAACATGCTAATAGACATGTTATAACCTATGGTGGGTTGTAAAGTATGGTATGTTGATGGAACGATTTGGTCAATAATGACATAATTTCAGCAGGAGAATTAACAACATGAATGAAAATTCTAAGGATGATTATTGCTTACAACCCTAGGAAGAATAAGGCTATAATGGATCAATGAATTATTGATCCAGAATTTTGTAAAGAGAGTGCTTGGACATTCTCCTAAAGGATAATGGGTTAGATTAACATCCAAAGGTGGATGGTATCCATATGGGTATGGCTTAGTGTGCTCAAGTTGCAGTTAGAGGAAATATTAAGGACATATTCCCTTAGTAAAGGTTTGTCGACCAAAAAAATAGTTTTAGGCATGAAGAGAGACTAGAATTGTTATCTTGTTCTCTTGGGTAATGTTCTAAATTACATATTCTATATTTTTGAATTGTAAATGATTTTGTAGAAAAAGGTAAAGAGTGGTTTCTTCTTGGTCGTTTCCATATAGAAAGAGAATTATCATTATTGTTATGTCTATGTGCCTGGTCATGTGAATGGTTGTAATTTATCACCAAGACTAGATGATGTTAAATGAATGATACAAAATGTGCAAGTGGTGCAGAAGCATGATATGTGTGTGTGTATGTATGCTTAGAGTCATGATATGATTTCTTGAATAAGTGGGTTGTGAGGAAAAATGAGTACTTTCCTATTATTGCTCTTGAGATTTATTTTAGGCTCATAGAATAATGTCAGGCATCCAAAATTTAAGAGAATGGTTTTTGTAATTCTTTTCTACCTTCAGTTTTAAGATGAAACATCAAATGAATTTTAATGATTAGAAAAAACAGAGGCAATATCTCTTTCTTTGAGTCTTTATAAATTTTGATCATATGAAAAGTAGAATGTATTAACAAAGACTGTCAAAATAAAGTAATGTATCAAATACAGATAAATCTTACCTTACCCGCAATACAATAATTATGAAGAAGGATTCCTTGATAGATGATTTAAAATGAGGAAACTTACAAAGATACGGGTCTTGTTTTACTCACAGTAATAACAGAGGAAAAAATATAACTAAACAAATATCCAATATATGAACCACAATAGATGTGTTACTAAATTGTAGTCTTTCAATCTTCAAGAACCATGGAATGAAGAAAATAAGATTATGAAATGGTGATACACTGAAAACACATAACTCAAGGAAATGAGATGTAGAATCTTTGTCTTCTCTTTCTATTTTATATTTCAGAAAATTATCTTTTACATTTGGCTAGAAGAAGCCCTGAATAGATGTTTGATCTATCTATTTATACAAAAATGTCTTAGCCAGAAGTAGTTAGACATTCCACATTCTTCGTTCTCAAAATAGAATACAATAAAAACTAAAATATACAATGAAGATATTTTTGGATTTGTTGAGATTTATTTTTCTCACTGGCACTTCACTTGCCTTCTATTTTCTTATGGATGTACTTGATTTTTTCTAATCCTTGAATTTTGCAAGTAATTCCATTAATGCAAACGAAATTGAAAGGTTTGAAATTTGAATTTACCTCAAATGAGAAATCTTTTTTGTGTACCAATGGTAATTTTTCTTGAATTTTAACAACTGCATGTGGTGTGATCTAATATTGTAAGCTCGGTTTCACCAATAGATCATTTACCATTCATAAATTAACATGATTTACCTGTTGGATATCATTTTGTACATTCTCTTTACTTTTCTTTAGACTCTCTTTACTCTTTTCGGTCTCAATTTTTCCAAGTGTATCATGAATACCACTGACATCAATCTCTGTCATTTCCATATCTACAACTGAAAGAGCATTAAGACAAGCCTATTTTTCCTCTCTAGATAGTCTCTTAATTTCTTCAAGATTAGTTTCCCAGACCTTTAAATCCATTCCTCCCTTTGTCTGCTCAAGCTGTGAAAAAGGAGAAATCCCAGGTACATTGAGTATTTGTTTCCATACTATGAATTCTTGGAATTTGGACATGGTCATATATGTTTGCCTCTCCTTTTCATAAATATTCTTCAAAGAATTATTGATCACTTGATAATGTCTTTGAATAATATCCATATTTTTGTACATATCTTGTTGGACAGTTTTCAACTTTTCATTTACTTCTAATGCTTGATTTTTGAATGCATAAATGTCCATTTTTGTGCTCTCGAATAAGGTTATTCAAGTCTTCAATTTCTCTATTAACATATCTTGTCAGGAAAGAATAGTATTACTCAAGTGTTGATTTTTAACACATAATTCCAATTTATCTTCTAACTACTTAATCTGTTGCCAAAACCCTATCTGATTCATTCATATCAAAATTGATTTTATCTCTAGCAGTCACTTCCATCTGTTGCATATCATTATGCAATTGTTCAATCAAAAGATTCTTTTGGTCCAGTTTTTTTCTGAGATTATCCATTGACCACTGGTTGGAAATTACAAAGGCCTCTAGTGAGTCTACAACTTCTTTTTCAAATTCAGTGTCACTTTGTCGTTGTCCATCATATATAATTTTATGTTTTTTGGTAGTTACTCCCTCCTTCTTTCGATATTCCCTTCTTATGACAGTATTTCTATTCTTACTGAAAAATAAATTTGATGAAGGCATATATTTGGGTTCTATAGGTGCCAGGTTGTCTATAGTGATAACCTATGAACCAGGTAACTTAAAAATTGTTGCTAAAGGAGTTAATGATGGTATGGGAGAAATAACTACAGTGGATCCTTCTTGATTTGTGGTGTTTTTCACTGGAGTTTTAGTGTTTGGAAATGACAAAGGAAAATTGTGCCTCTGTTTCATAAAAGCCTCAAATGATGTTAATAATTTTTGCTCATTTTTTCTGGTATGGATATTCCTGTAATTATTTCATCTATAGAAAATGTATTTGTATTCTTTTCCACTTCCATTGCTTTGTCTTCAGGCAAGCTATGTTGCTTGGGATTTTTTTATTATGTCACCTGTGAAGTTGGGTTAATTCGTTTCTCTCCCTGCAAGACTTTGGGTAGATTGTTCCTTATGTGCTTCTGAAAACTAAGGAAGCCTGACTGTTGATCTTGAGAAAAAATTTGAAATCTAATTACAAATTCATTATAAGATCTTACTCCTTTAAAAAATTCATCATAGGGTGAATCTTCATGGATGTTTATTTTCCTATTGAATTGAGCTAAATGATTTTCAACCACCCTATGTGGATCATGCCTTTTTTACTCAATGTCAACCAATTTTATATCTTCTAAGGAAAAATCCTCCACCTTAGTGTGTCCAAAATCAAATAATGAAAACACACCAACCTATGTGGGAAAGGTTGGCCAAAATATTTTCTATGCCACCTTTGACTCTTGGGTTATCCCTCCTGAAACTATTTGATATGTTACTTGTCTACAAACTAGTTTGTCTAGTAAGAATAAGGGAAGAAAATTAGGAGATATATAGCATTAGAACACTCTGATGTAACATAATATTTCCTCAATATACCAATCTACAATAGCACCTAAATTTCCAATGATTTGTTTTGAAATTTTTGGGTGAGGTCATCCATAAATAAATTCATGAATTGGGATCACCACATTCAGACAAATTTCATAAAAAGAGTCCTTTGAATTTTACTCGCATAAATTAGAATGATAAAAATGTATTGGCTCGATGAGAGTCAAAGTCCAACTCCAATTCATAAGAGGAAATGGGGCCCTGAATTAAATTGCATCCATAATAATTATAGACATACAGAAAGGAGCATGTTCTCCTTTAGATTTAAAAATTTTGTACTCCCCAATTTGCTTGGCTAAGTTATCTGAAAACATTTTTCCCTAATCAAAAGTATATCCCTCAACAACCTCATGAATTATGGGAATCCATTCTATGGTAAAGTGTGCAGGATTTTTCTTACCAAACATTCTATAGAGCATCATGGAAATGTACAATTTATGAGCATCACAAGAGGTTGTAGAATATATACCCTGGGTATCCGTTTTGAACTTATTTTGATTTCCCCACCAAGATTTTACTATATCATGGACAATTATGTCATATTTGGTACATTCCTCATCCTCAAACTTCATTATAATTTATGCATTCTAAGTATATTTGGGGTTAGGAGTTAATTTGTACATTACTTAAATGTAATCGGGTCTAAAAGAGTCGACTATGGTCTTCTGGTGATTGCAAATGGTTCTCGTTGGGACATCGATGTGTTCTAAGGCCCAGCTAATCATATCGACATATTGAATTAGTTTCGGCCGAGAAAAAACTATGTGTAGTTCGGACTTAGCCACATGCCTTAGATTAGCTAAAAATGTCTCATCCTCTTCTTCTGATGAATCATCGGAACAAAGAGAATTTCCTACTCTAAAATGTCATAAATGTGTTTCCAATATTTGATGACATCTGTCAATCAAGCAGTAGTATCTGAAAGTATATATTCGCTTGGTTTTGATTCCTCAGTCAATGAATCCTAATTATTTCCTACTTTGTGTGGCACCATGATTTTCAAAAGTTGATGTTAACCCTCTTGTGAGAAGCAAAACCTGTGAGCTCAAAAATGTTGAATGCAAAAATTTCAGATGCTAATGGAAAAAACACATTGAAGTTTGAAATGCCAATATTTACAAAAAAAATCAATGTTTATATATCCTTGCATTAATATATTGACAGAGTAATCATTCTGAAATCTATCAAATTTATTACTTGGTGGTCGCAACACTTTTCCCAATATTTTACCCTAGTGGTGTGGGTGGGAAATCCCTCCTACGGACTAGCACTAAGGGTTTAATCATGCATGTAGAAAATGACCATTTAAAGGCATCTAATTTTTCTATTCTCCCAACACAAAACCCCACATTCATGCAATACAAAGGTGCAAACAAGATTAGGTAACTCTGCTTTAAATCCTTCGTTTGATGTCAATCCCTTCGCTTCCACTCGCTCCTTGACTGCAAGCCTCCTCCCAAAGATAACCTTCATTCACAGATGGAAAAACAGAGAATTGCAAACATGCATTTCATATACTAATTGTTGGGTTAGATGTGACAATATCATAAAATAAATACACAATTTGAACACATGATATGGTGGGACAAAAAAAGTATTCCTTTTGTATTAATATTCACAAGAGTAAACTTTACAATATGTGGTCGGTACTGCTCCTCGAATCTGGTCCTGGGCTCCTCTTCAACTGTGCTCCAACTGCTTTTGTATATGCTTCTCTTCACACAATAGTTGCAAAAGGTTGAGGTTAGGGGAATGATAATTTGGGTAGATTTTCTTTACTATGATTTTCCTCCTCCCAGATGGGATCCCTACCCCTTCTTTTATAGGCTAGAAGGAGCTAGGTATTTGGTCGAGTGACTGGCCATGCATGGTCGAAAGGTTTAGTAAACTTACCCAAAACTGTGTGTTCCATTGGAAACTTTCCATTTTTTGTGCTTTTGTAGGTACACGCGGGTTGTAGTGGGTCAGCTAGAGTGTACACACGGGCTATAGTGGATCATGGTGCGTGTGCCTTTAAAAAGGGTGTTTTTAAGAAGAGTTATTCATTACTAGCTTGGAAAAAAAGGAATATGAGATGGCATGATGCCAGGTAAGCATGTCTAGTGAAAATTAGGGTTATAACAAATGCCCCCTAATGTGTGAGGTCAGAAGAGCATCTGATGGCCGAAATACATTATTAATCTTTATTAGCGTACCAAACTAGTGAGCCGAGGGACCAGAATTTGGGAGGTGCCATATGCAAAATAACAATTCTCTCACCGAGGCAGGCATACCCATGCTCGGAATGAAATAAAATCATGGCTACCAATCGAATACACTGTAGATCCATGTGATATAACTATATAAAGTGTATATGCGAGCAATACATAACAGATCTATGTCTCAAAATAAAAAATATATACGTTTATAGTATCCATCTTCAAAAAGTGAATCAGGCCTGATGGTTAGAGATGAGGCCTTTAGAGCTCGAGCATCAACTTCAAAATATTTAAAACTTGGGTAGGAGTGTAATATAAGTGTACAAATTCACTATGCAGAGGTCTTCGATGGCTTGTCAGGAATGGACTAGAGGATTTTGATGATCAGGTTGAGGGCTTCATGGATTTCAAACAAAGACTTGATTGGGATTTCAAGATGACCGGGCATGAGGGTAAAAGAAAATCTACAGAGGGGTAGACTCAAGCTTGGTAATAAATTCCCTTGGACAATAGCATGGCATAAGATGAGACTCAGGCAACATGATATTTTGACATAAGTTCACGATTCAAGAGGCACCACAAACTCTCCATATGTTTGGAAGAATAAAGAAATAGAGGAGGACACAGCTCTATGTAGCGAGAATAGATTCCTAAGGTCATATTAAATCCAAAGGCTTGAAAAAAAAATGGAAGGATGTTCTTTGTCCAAGGGTGACTCATTGTGCTTCCAATAAAAAGAAAATACTTTTCCCTTCCTCTTTTTGGGGTATATTTGATTTTTTTGTCTTTTTCAATAATTTTGGAAAGCTTGAAAAAGAATTAAAGAATGATAACTTACAAAGGAGAATCGAGTGTCGCAAACATACTAGTTCCAAGTGCATGGAACACAAGGATGCTCACGACAAAGGGACATATGCAAGAAAAGAACACTCAGGAAAAATCCTCCAGGGGCCAAAGGTGTCAAGACACAGAGGCAAAGTGCTACAAGGCTTGTGTATAAGGCATGCTTCAAATGGTTGAGTTGAGAGAAACATGGAGCCAACATTAGGCCAAAGACACAGGTATGCAAACACGGTTAACAAAAGACACAATCGTAACATCCTTCGATGTAATTTTAATAAGACTAGAGAAGGTAAGCTCTGTGTTTTTTCATTTTAGAGAGTCTGAAAAAATGTAAAAGGAGACTCCATTGGGCTACTTTTTTCGAAGTTAGTCTAGTCGGCTTGAAAAAGGGGTAAACTAGCACCGAAAAGACGTCTATTCAAAACCATTTTAACGAGTGTGATAAAAACAAGATCACTTGACATTTTTTTCATTTTTAAGGAGTCTGAAATAAGATTAACTATGGACTCTGTTAGCAATGTTATTTTGGACCATTTTAATGAGTGTTAAAGAATAAGGTCACTCGAGGATATTTTCAATTTTAGGGAGTCTAAAAAGAGCTTAACTATGGACTCCGTGGGGGTTCCTTTTTCGTAAATTTAGTCCCTCAAGCCCGAAAAAGGGTTAAAATTATACCTGAGAATACTCCTCTAGAGAACTGAGGCTCCTAGAGTTACCTTTGTTCGTACAGTTGACCATTTGGAACAAAAAAGGGGTAAACTACTGCCAGATAGACGTGCCTTAAAATTTCAGTTTAACGAGTGTGAAGGGAAACAAGATCGCTCGGTAATCTTTTCATATTTAGAGGGTCTGAAAAGGGCTTAAAAGAAGACCTGTGGGGGCTACGAATCATGTATGAAACTAGTTCAAGTAGATCCCATTGCTAGGCTTGAACCAAGAGTCTCTTCGATAATCAACTTGGAAAGTCTCCCAAAAGAGAAGAAAACACAAAACACGGTGTAAGTCCTCCTGCGGTATAGAAACCGTAGTCATGGCTTCAAGGATAGCCTCATCTGAAGGAAATTCAAAATCCAATAAATCACGCAAACGAGGGTTGACAGTCCCAAAGGGTGAAGTAAACTAACCATACTCCATATGAAGATGGAGGTTCTGGCCAATACTGGCAGAGTCTATCAGCAAAGAATCACGAGCATGAGGGCTTGAGGATCTACAAATAATGAGATCAGACTCAGAAGGATACTCAAGACCACTTGGAACAAGAGAGGGAAGCAAGGGTTCCCATGCCCCCATTAGATAAACCAATGGATCAAGTATGGAGAGGGAAAACATGATTTCACAAGTTCCTTCTCAAAAGCAATTGAACACCGAGGATAATATGCAACATAATTAACCTGTGGCGAGGTGGACTCTACATGAGCATTAGGAACATATAAAGGGCTAGTTTGAACTAACACTGAATTAGGGTGGTGATTATAAAATGCTAGCTGGTCGATAGTGATAATGCTTCTATTCTGAGGGAAATGCATCACCCAGAAAAGCGTAGACACTAGAATGTTCATAGTATATACATAATCACGTCCAAGAAGCATATTGAAATCTAATGGGCCTTGCACCACTATAACGTCAACAAGGACAGTATTCCCACCTAATGATATAGGTAACTAAGGAAAATCCCCCAAATATTCACTAGGACGTCTGTCAAAATCCAACAGGTCATGTGAACAAGACACAAGCTCGGGAGATCCCAAGACTTTCCAAACCGAGGAGGATAAAATACTTGTAGAGGATCCTTCATCCACGATACATCGATAAAATTTTGTTGAATTAACTTCAACCCTTATTTGAAAAGGTGCATAAGAAGGGAGACAAGGCTCAACAAGATCATTCCAATCAAATGAAACCATCCTAGGGCTTGGAGGGGGTGTTCTCGGAATGAGAAGAATGCCTCCTTGTTCTGAAAGTATTGAACCATAAATGCTAAAAACATAGTCGATAGACACGTCACTCCCCAAAAGAAGAGTGGGATCATCTGATGACTGCATCAGCATGACCAATTTCACAACCAATGGTTGAATAGGCTGTAGGTCTACATGGCCTAAAGGCACCTCATCGCCCAAAAGAGGAGTGGGATCAGTCAATGATTGCATCGACATGACCACTTTCTGAACCAATGGTTGAATAGGCTGAGAGAATACAAGGTCTAAAGGAACCTCACCCCTCAAACGAGGAGTGGGATCAACCGATGACTGCATCGATGTGACCACTTTCTCAACCAAAGGTTGAATAGACTGTGAGGAAACTTGAGAAGACTCAGAATTAAAAGAGCTTGCAGATAGGGACCACAATCGTTGTACCTCTGGAATGCCAGGGCATATATGAATAAGGTGATCTCCCTTTCAAAGCTTACAAGGGGACTTAGGTTTACGTCCTATCCATCTAGGTTTCTCACCAGAATCGATGCCCCCCATCATGACTAGCAGTGGTTGGTTCCACATCTCCAACATGACTTACAGAGGTTAGTGATGGGTCGATAACATGACTTGCAGAGGTTACAGACCTATTGCCAGTATGACTGGAAGTGACTGGACTCTTTCCCCCAGCATGAATTGCAGAGGGTGGGTGGGTGCCCCCAACATAACTTGTAGAGGATGGGTTTTGGTCTTCAATGTGACTTGCAGAGGTTGTCGACCTATCTCCAACATGACTCGCAGAGGTTGGTGATTTCTTCTTCCTATTCTTCCTCTTTCTATTTTTTTTAGACTTCCAGTTACTAGTAACTGTACTTTCACCAGAGGCATGAAGAAACATGAATAGTATGTCCATGATATAAATCACTTAACTGAGAAATGTCAATAGCATTAGGGACATTTTGAATGGTACCCAACCAAACCAGTAGTCCCACATTCAACCCAGGAATGTACAAAGTGGCCATCAAAGGGACACCAATGCTTCTGAAGAAGGGAAAAGCACAAGAATCCCCTTGTGAAGGGTCTCCTTGGTTGGTATCATCTGGAAATTTAACCATGAATATCTTATGAATAGGTTTTCCCCTTGCGGGATCATTCAAATCTGTAAAAGTCTCACACACTGACTCTGAAGAAACAATGTTATCAAAACAACGCCTATAAAGTGGTGGCTCCACGTTTCTAAGCAAAAGACTGAAAAGTCCTCTCAATCGGCTAAGTGGGCGGTCTACCACCCTAGGTCAGAGACTCAAAGCCATGACTGAATAAATCACTATGGAAAACTAGGGAGCACAGAGCACACACTAAAAGTTCCTAAAGGCAAATCAAGCAAATGACTAACTAGTTGGAAGAACAGTTACACCAACCAACACTAGAGAAACTTATTGGTGCAAGTGAAATTCGAATACGGAAGCACCCTCCAAGTATACTATGCAAAGATTGTCCTGATGTCTGCCCTAGGTATTGTGGTATACCCCTGCGGTCACCTGTGTAAGCCCCTAAAATAAAGTCAACTGGGTTGCCAACTCGTGAACAATCACCAGGCGGGTACATTCGGCAGTCGGGTGGACCGCAATGAGCACTGTATCAAGCCCAAAACTTGTCAAGGGTATCAAAAAAAAAAAATCTGGAAGATGAATGAGGACCTCAAACAGATTTGAGACCCACGAATCTCCATGACAAATGCTATCAATGGAATCCCAAGAAAAGTCCTCTATATGCATTCCCCACTACACTTGGTCTGGCTTTGGAGGGGTTATCTCTGCTACCTTTCCACACGCAACCTCATTTTTATCCCTTGTGGTAGAGGGGGGTCCCAGATAATTTCCATGTTACTAGACTTCTACACTCCTTAGCACTGACTCGTATGTTTGTTTTATAGCCTTGAAGAGTTTCCTCTCCAACCTAAATCAAGGCTCTAGCCTAATCTAGTTGATGGACCCTACAAACATAAAGTCTAGTAAATTTTACTTAGCGTTCTTTTTACTGGATTGATTTACTCAAAAAGGGTGCGGTAGTGCAACTAATGTTGTTAATACTCTTGTGAAAAATGATGAAACTTATATGAACACTGGCAAAGAATGATTATTTATTTTTTATTTTTTTTGAAATGCTTTTAAAATTAGAAGAAAACACAATGCTATGCTAATTTATTTTTCTTTTTCAAATAACAATGAAAAGAAAATGCCAGGAAAGAAAGAGATCTAACGAACTATTTTTTATTTTTATTTTATATTTTCTTCCAATCAAAGAAGAAATAACAAAAGATTCTAAAAGAAACTGATGAATGCACGATTCAAGCTAAAAATAAGTTAAAAAAGCTAAGAAATAGAAGAAATATTTTAATGAAAAAGAAATCTATGCCAGAGTCCAACCTAGGCTAAAACTACTATGACAAAGACTATAATCAGACAAGAAAATCCCTGAAAAAATGACTCTTGACAGGAAAGAGGATGACTGCCTCTTCAAAAAAAATTCTAGACAGACACACAATTGTCACTTAAACAACCAATGTATGCACACAGGCTGTCCAAGGATAGGGTGTGTATGCATGCATTCAGGCCCACTACAGGCCGTGTGTGCCTCTATTTTTCCTCGAAAAAAGAAGACAAGCAACTAAGCTTAGGCAGGGAGTACTAGTATTGAAAACCAGAACCCCTTAAAGGTGCAAAAACTTACTTTGACAAACAAGAGACAAGAAACATTTAGAAAAACAAAGCTAATCCTGAGGTTTTTATCTAACTATTGACTATTCAACAGAGACCTAGAAGGACCTAGAAGACCCCTGAGAAGGATCACTTCTGCAGGGGGGAGGATGATTGCCTCTTCCTGTGAAGGATTTTCTGGATTCTCAAGCACACAACTAGCACTTCAGCAACAGGAGTACAAATGCAAGCTGATTAAAGGCAGGGTGCATGCATATGCAGGTTGTCCCTCTATAGGGCGCGTATGCATCCAATACTCTCAAAAAGTAGAAAAAAAACAATATGGTAAGCTAAGCAGGGAAGACTGGTATTGATAACTAGAACCCCTGAACACTCAGACTTCTTGCAGAAACTCAAAAAAGGTAGTAAAACTAATTTCAAAATACCCAATAAAAAATCCCCAAAGAACCCTAGAGACTCCCCAGTACGGTTGCCAATTCTGTTATGGGTGTGAAATCCCTCCTACGGACTAGCACTAAGGGTTTAATCATGCATGTAGAAAATGACCATTTAAAGGCCTCTACTTTTTTCTATTCTCCCTACACAAAACCCCACATCCATGCAATTAGGTAACTCTACCTTAAATCCTTCATTTGATATTGATCCCTTCGCTTTCACTCGCTCCTTGACTGCAAGCCTCCTCCCAAATATGACCTGCATTCACACAAGGACAAACAAAGAGTTGCAAACATGTATTTCATATACTAATTGCTGGGTTAGATGTGACAATATCATAAAATAAATACACAGTTTGAACACATGATATGGTCAGACGAAAAAAGTATTATGTTTTGTATTAATCTTCACAAGAGTAAACTTTACAATATGTGGTCGGCACTACTCCTTGAATCTGGTCTTGGGCTCCTCTTCAACTTTGCTCCAACTGCTTTTATATATGCTTCTCTTCACACAATAGTTGCAAAAGGTTGAGTCTAGGGGAATGCTAATTCAGGTAGAGTTTCTTTACTATGATTTTCCTCCTCCCAAATGGGACCCCTACCCCTTCTTTTATAGGCTAGAAGGAGCTAGGTATTTGGTCGAGTGACTAGCCATGCATGGTTGAAAGGTTTAGTTAACTTACCCAAAACTGTGTGCTCTGTCGGCAAATTTCTAATTTTTGTGCTTTTGTAGGTACATGCGGGTTGTAGTGGGTTAGCTAGAGTGTACACACAGGTTGTAGTGGAGCAGGGTGTGTGTGCTTTTAAAAGGGGTGTTTTTAAGAAGAGTTGTTTAGTACTGGCTTGGCAAAGAAGGAATATGAGATGGCCTGATGCCAAGTATGTTAAGAACCAAATACCAATATAGCATAGAAAATCCTCAGAAAAAGTACTCAATGCCTTGAAAAAGAGATAATTTCAAATAATAAGCCTCTTCGAGGGGGAAACCTCCTTTTACCCCACTTAAATGTTCAAGTACAAGATAATTCAAAATGAAAATGTCTCCTTGGTATATATAGGAGACTAGGAGGTATAATTACAACTAATGGCCTAAAGCCGACATAAATAAAATAACATTACTAATATAACATGCCCCAATTAAGGGGTGATGAGCCAATATTAGGGCTTAACATGACCCTCCCCTTGAGACAAGTGTTGTCCACAACGCTTGAGTAACTCTGGAAAACTCTGGAAACCTAGGGTCTTAATTGTTTCCACCTTATTTTGTTGGAAAACAAAACATTCTGCCACAAACCTTTGAACATCAGTTTTAAGGCCATCCCAAAAAAAAACCTTCTTGACTCTGTGGTAGGTTTTCAAAGATCCCAAGTTCCCTCCTACTGGAGAGGTGTGCAATTCCAATAGTACCTTTTGTTTGAGTTGGGAGTTATTACATAAATATAAGCAATCTTTGTACCATAGTTAATCATTTTTCCATGTAAATGTATCTGATGCACTGGAATCCTGCTGCAACCTTTGAATGAGAGTCCACACTTTTTCGTCATTCTTCCATTCATCCCTTGCTTCTATTATCCAATTGGGTTGGATGATCGAGATAACACAGAGAAAGGCCTCAACATATTCATCCTTTCTTGAGAATGCATCTGCCACAACATTTTGCTTCCCCTTTTTATAGACGATTTCAAAATCTCAACCCAATATCTTGGTTACCCATTTTTGTTGTTCTTCTGAAGATAGTATTTGTTCCAAGAAGTATTTAAGACTATCATGATCTGTTTTGACCTTGAAGTGCCTACCTATTAGGTAAGGATGCCATTTCTTCAATGCATGTAATATTTCCATCATTTATTCCTCATAAATGGGTTTGTGTAAGTCCTTTCCCTTGAGCGATCGATTTTCAAAATCCAGGGGCCTTCCTTCTTGCATTAGGATAGCACCAATTCCATTTCTCGAGGCATCACATTCCACAATAAAGGTTTTAGTGAAGTCTGGAATGGTCAAGATAGGAGCTTTACACATCACCTCTTTAAGTTGTTCAAAAGGTTTAGTTACCTCTGGAATCCATGAAAATGCATCCTTCTTAGTTAGTGTTGTTAAAGGTGTTGTTATTCTTCCATAGTTCCGAACAAACTTGCAGTAGTAACCTGTCAAACCCAAAAATCCTTTAAGATTCTTTAATGTTTTGGGAATCATCCAGTCCATCATGGCCTTAATCTTGTTAGGGTCTACCTTGACACCTTCATGAGATACAATCTGACAAAAATACTCTACCTCCTTTACTTAAAAGAAACATTTCTATAGTTTGGCATATAGTTGTTGCTCCTTTAGTAGTTGTAGCACCTTGTCAACATGTCACACATGATCCTCCCAAGACTTTCTATAGCTTAGTATATCATCAAAAAATACTAACACAAATTTTCGAAGGAAGGTCTTAAAAATGGAATTTATCAACCCTTGGAATGTGGAAGGTGCATTTGTAAGGCCAAAAGGCATAACCAAAAAATGATAATGGCCTTCATGAGTTCGGAATGTTGTTTTTGGGATATCTTCTTCCTTCATTCTGATCTGATGATACCCTGAACGAAGATCCAATTTTGTGAAAAAGATTGCTCCATGTAGTTCATCTAACAATTCATCAATGTCAGGAATGGGAAACTTATCTTTAATAGTGATCTTGTTGAGCTCTCTATAATCTGGACACATACGCCATGAGCTATCTTTCTTGAATACCATTACCACTGGTGTAGAGTAA
>ML783118.1:242605-260744 GCA_009831015.1 Picea engelmannii | reverse complement strand
GACATAAATAAAATAACATTACTAATATAATATGCCCCAATTAAGGGGTAATGAGCCAATATTAGGGCTTAACAAAGTAAGCATGTCTGGTGAAAATTAGGGTTATAAAACCTAGGCAAATGAACGCATTACTAATGATCATGATTAAGATAAAGTGCTTCGACAGTTCGGCATTTGAGAGATTTGAGTGAAAAATAATGGATATATCCCGAAGACCAATTTCGTGGAGCAGTTAATCAACCCTTAATTATTTAATTAATCATGGTCTACAGTCACTATTTAATTTTAAGTACTTTAGGACTCCGAAACTCAAGAGCTCTAAGAGTTCGTGAGTTTGTATTTGTTGTGATTAGAGTTTAACCAAAGTCCAAATTCGCGGAGTGATTACTTAGCATTAATCACAACTATTTAAAATTTTTTAGATCATTATTCTTTAGTGATTTATTATCATGATCACGGGTTCTTCGACACTTCGACGCTCATTTGAATTTGTTCTTGATTTATCTCTCAAAGGACAATCTCCTGGAGTGATGTGGCATTGATGACATGTCATAAAAACTAAGTGACACGTGTCACCATAAAATTGTGCGAATGATGTGACTAAAGTGCCCAAAATGAGTGTCAAGTGTGAGCACAAATAAAGATTGACAGGTGGCCTATGACTCATCTGTAGATTTATTTTAAAATATTTTCACGGGAACATGTCTCTTGGACTCCGGAGCTTCGTAACTTTGGTATTTTTTATATATTTAAACACCTTGAGCATTATAAATTTATGGTTTCATTTCATTATGCTCATAAATCTAGATTAGTGGTATCAGAGTGGTTTTCTCCTTGTCATTTTTTAATGCATGTCCCTGAGATGGTTAGGGTATAGAGAGTTGGGTCTCAAGCTTGTTTCTCTTGAGGAAAACTACTCTTGCATGCCCAATAAACCACCCATGTCAGGAGAAAATAAACATGATGACACAGGAGATCCTTTCAAAATGATTCTCAAGGAATCCCTTGAGCGACAGAGGAACGAGAGGATGGACAACTTCGCACAAATCCTTTGATGGATGCCAACAAGTGACGCATCCACCTCAAGCGGAAGTGCCACCCCCTTCAAGGTACAGATAAATTTTTATATTCCTGTATTTGAAGTTCAAATAGATGTGAATGTAGTAGATAAATGGTTAAACATTATAGAAGGGTATTTTTCTACCCACAACTTTTTCGATAGAGAAAAGATTATATTTGCACTCCTAAAGGTCGTCTCCCATGTTAAAGATTGGTTGGATACTTTCTGTGAGAAAAATAAAACAAAAAGATCCATATTGTTTGCAGTTTCGCCCACTTGGGATTCCTTCATGGTTGTTATTAAGGAACAATACTACCCTATTGGAAGTTTTGATGACTTGTATACAAGATGGACCACATTGCAGAAGGAAAGAAACCAAACAGTTCCAGAGTTCACCAATATCTTCCATACCTTACGCACCAATATGGGTATCAAATATTATGAGTGACATCTGGTAATAAAGTACTGTGGAGGTATGCATAGATACATCCAAACATAAATGGATTTTTTTGACATCTTGTCCTTGAGCACATCCTATCGATATGTCGTTGAAATCGAGCATAAGCTTAAACAAAAAATGCAGCAGTTTGGTTTTGGGAACCCCTCACAACAAAAGTAGGGAAAGGGAAGCCCTAAACCACAGAACAAAGGATAGATAAAATATGGGAAACCTCATGACAACTATTCGAAGATGCAAGAGAAGAATGACAATGGGAAGACCAAGAAAATACCGGGAAGTGGTGTGACTTCCATAAGAGCCCCTGGAATAACATTGTTGATTGCCACTCAAAGAAATAATTAGTGGTTGAAGTAAAATCTTATGAATCAGATACAGGTTCCAACATTGAGTCATAACCAAAGAAGGGGAGACAGATCATTGACACAAAACATAGTGCCACCATTTCTACCACCAAGATCCATCTCGTTGAACTTGATGAGCTAGAGGAAGGTGAGTGACTATTTCATTCACATATGTGGGTGAAAGGAACTCCACTATACTCCATCATTGATATTAGTATCCAGAAGAACCTCATATCAATATAGGTCATCAAGCGGCTATCCCTAACAACAATTCCACACCCAGAGTGCTACACCATCGTATGGCTACATTAAGGAAGCGATATCATGTCAACCAACAGTGCTTCCTATTGTATGACATCAAGACATTCAAAGATGAGGTATTTTGTGATGTTTCTCCCCTTAAAGTATGTGATGTTCCTTTGGTCCAACCTTATTTATGGAAATTTCATGTTGTATATGATTCTAGGCCTCATGGTGTTATTATTACTTTGAACAGGAAATTGAACATGATATTTGAGGTAGTCCCACCTAGTGATATTTCATTGATCTCTTCCAAGAAATGAAGGAAGATCATTTCTCAGACAGGGAAGTTTATCTTCTTCATGATTCACTCTCAAAGTGAGAGAAAGGTTGCAGCCACATCCATGGCCTCTATGGACAACCTCTCCACGCAACAAAAGAAAGTGGATAAGGTCATGGATGATCCAGGTGGATATTGGTGGCCACCCACATATTACAACTGGATATTTTTGACAATTTTAGTTTAGAAAATTCTTTTGTAATCCTTTGTAATTGTGGGTTCTACACTTTTTGGGTTATCTAAATCCCTACACGACTTCCAGGTGGAGATTTGTGGCCTCCCAACTAATCCAACTGGTTTATTTTGGAAATTTTCATGTCAGTACATCTTTACGTATTTCCAGGGATGTTTTGAGGCCCTAAATAATGTTTTTTTGGCTTTCCACAATCAAATTGTAGATAAAGTTAGATTTTGACAACATAATGTGTAGTTCTCGAAAATATATTTCTAATGGGATATCACGTGCCTAAAATGGAGGTCGTATGAAAAGTTTACGAGCCCGAGGAGTTGAGGTACCAGCTTACCCATCAAGGCCCACATAAATTTTGGCATTTCATCTCTTAGGGTGAGGTTTTTGGATGTATAGGTTTTTGGAATTCATGAGTAATGTTAAAAAAAACTCTAAAGCCTCATTTTAATCATTCTACTTAGACGGATGTGTGTAGCAGCCACATCGCTTCTTAGAGATAGCTACCACCATTCGAGCAAGTCGTTTTCAGTCTACATTTTTAGAGTTTCAACCTATTTTATTTATTCAATAGAAGTTATTTTTCATTAGATATATATTGTTTTTCTCTGTATCTATGTGTTATTTTATCCATTCTATTATTTATTTCATTCTTCTCATAAATCTGGACCAGTGGTACCAGATTGGTATGTTCTTCATTTATTTTTCTCCGTACATGTCACGATAAGATCTGGGTACAAGAAGTTGGGAATCTAACTAGTCAAGCCTTTTCATGATCGGTAGTGTCGATCCTGACCAAAACTCATGGTGTATGAGAGGAAATATTATGGAGAAGGAGATCCTTTCTAAATTGTTTCTCAAGGAATCGATTACACAACAAAGGAAGGAAATGATGGATAACTTTGCACAGATCCTTCGGTGGCCACCCATAGGACACACATCTTCAACAAGCGGCCATGAAACCCCCTTCAAGGTACAAGTAAATTTTGATATCCCATTATTTGAAGGACTAATAGATGTGGATGTTGTAGATAAATGAATGAATATGCTCGAAGGGTATTTTTCAGTCCACAATTCTTCCGATAGGGAAAATATTACTTTTGCACTCCTTAAGGTCATCCCCCATGTTAAGAACTGGTGGGATACTTACTCTGAGAAAAGGGCCATAGAAGAATATGAAATATTTATGGTCACCCCCAAATGGTATTCCTTCAGGGATGCCATTAAAGAACAATACTATCATGTTGGATGCTACGAGGACCAGTACACAAGATGGACCACCTTGGTTCAGGAAAGGAACCAGATAGTACCATATTTCACCAGTATTTTCCATACCCTGCACATCAAATTGGGTATCAAAGACTTTGAACAACATTTGGTGCTAAAATACCGTGCTTGTTTACATAGATACATTAAAAAAAAAAAAAAATGGACATCACATCATTAGGTACGAATTATAGATATATTGTCAAGATTGAGCATAAATTTAAGAAAAAGAGGAAATAGTTTGGATCTGCAAACAAGTCACAGTTGAAGCATGAAAAATGAGGCCCCAACCCATAAAAAAAGCTACAGAGAAAATATGGCCACTCACAAAAACCAATCCAAGCCTTAACAAAAGAAGGGTAATGAGAATTCGAAGAAGGACATGAGAAAGTGGTGTGACTACCATAAAATCCCTTGGAACAACACTGAAGAATGTCACTCCAAGAATTCACTGGTTGTTGAGCTGAAATATTCTAAGTCAGAGGAATGTTTTGACTCCAAATCAAATATAGAAGGAGGGAAGCAGATTATTGGTGCCAAACCTAGTGCCATTTTTTCTACCACCAAAGCTCAGCCAAGCAAACCAGAAGAACTAGAGGAATGGGAATGCCTCTTTCACTCACATGTGTGGGTAAAGGGGGATCTGCTTCATTTCATTTTCTATAGCAGAACTCATAAGAACATGATCTTAGTAGAGTTCATCAAGTGGTTGGACCTACCGATGACACTGCACTCGCAGCTCTACACCATTGGCTAGCTTCACCAAGGAATATATCTTCATCTTAGCCAACAATGTCGTCTTCCCTATGACATCAAGCCCTTCAAAGATGAGGTATTGTGTGATATTTCTCCTCTTGAAGTTTGTGATGTTCTTTTACGATAACCATATTTGTGGAAGAAGCATGCTTTGTATGAGTCTAGACCTTGCAATGTTGTTATTACTTTGGGTAGAAAATTGTATAGGATACCAAAGGTAGCTTTGTCTACCGCTATTTCTTTAATCTCTGGTAAGAAATGAAGTAAGTTCATTTTATAGGATGAGAATATATTCTTCTTTGTGATCCATGCTCAGAGTAAGAAGAAGGTCACTGCCACATCCATTTATCTACACACAGCCTCTCTTTTCAACAGAAGCAAGTGGATGGAATCGTGTAAGAGTGTAGAGACATCTTCTCCTCACCCATTGGGGTACCAATGCACTACCTAGTCAAACATCCAATGGATATAACCCCCATTTCACCTCTACCTAATGGACTAGTTTATCATCGATCGTAGAAGTGAAATGACGAAATCAAGCGTCAGATCCAAGAGTTTATTCAAAAAGGCACACCAGACCTAGCTCCTCCCCTTGCGGAAGCCTGATTGTACTGGTGCATAAGAAAGACGGGACTTGGTGGTTCTACATTGATTATAGATAATTAAACAAAATCACACTCAGGAACTAGAACCCAATTCCCTGAATTGATGAAATTTTTGACCAACTCAAGGGGGCCAAGTTCTTCAGCAAGATTGACCTAAAGTATGGCTACCACCAAGTTCCCATCAAACTAACTGATGTATGGAAGACAAATTTCAAATATAAAGAAGGTCTCTCTGTAATTTTTAAACCTGCAAAGTAAAGCAATGCATATAGATTCTTAAGCAATACATAAATTAATCAATGGCTCATACACAGAGTACACAGAGATTTTTACCGGAAACCCTCAACCGGGAAAACCTTTCTTATTTTCATTATCTCGAATTTCACCATTCACCATACAATATATACAATTTTTTTAGGTATTTCGTAGATACCAAAACCCTAATCCCTTAATCTGGGATTAATTTACAAATCAACTAAAAATAGCAAAATCCGCTAAAAATAGCAAAAACTGCCCAAAAAAAAAACATTTGGGGCGCTGCCCCGAACACTGTGCATAACCAAGGGGGGGCATACCTGCACCCCCCTAGGAAAGCACCTGACGCACATGGCAGAGCTCTAGGTGAAGGGATCGTCAGACACAGTTGTCGTATCTGACGCACCCACACACACACACATGCAAAGAATATAACACATACCCAACACTCTCTGAATGGATGGTCATGCCCTTTGGCCTAAAAAATGCACCAACAACTTTCATGAGGTTGATGGATGATGTATTGAGACCCTTCACCAACTCTTTTATGTTGTTATATCTGTATGACATCCTCATCTTCAATATAACTTTGGAGGAGCACATGTAGTGTATTCAACAAGTTTTAAGCACTCTACGACACCAAAAGATATATGCCAACTTGGAAAAATGCTCATTTGGAATAAAAAAGGTCCAATGCTTGGGATACATTATTGATGAACATGGGGTACATGTGGATCCATCTAAGATCCAAGTCATCTGTGACTGAACAGCCCCAACCACACTAACCGAGCTTCAGAGCTTCTTGAGACTTTCCAACTTCTATCGATGGTTTGTGTTGGGATTCTCCCATATTTCATAGGCCCTCAACCAAGCGAGCCAGGGAGGTAGAAAGGAAAATTTGGCATGAGGGAATGCACAAATCTCCTTACCCAATATGAAACAACCGTTCAATATTGATATTGAAGTATCTAACTATGTGGCAGGAACAGTTCTCACTCGACATGGACATATGGTAGCATACCATACTGAGACTCTCTAAGGTATTGTATGGAAATACCCAACCTATGAAAAGGAAATGTATTCCATTGTACAATCATGTCGTCAATGGAAAAATTGCATTATAGGAAAGGAGACAATCATCCACACTAATCAAACGCCTCTACAATTCATACAGACATTGGGGAAGTTGCAAAACAACCGCCATCCGAAGTGGTCCACATACTTGTAGTAGTTCCATCTCAAAATAAAGTATAAGAAAAGGATTACAAATTGTGTCCTTAACTGCTTCAGTCGACCTCGCGTGGCTGTACTCACCACCATGATCCATTCCTATGGGCATGAAGCATCTGAGTGGCCCCAAATTTATCAACAAGATGTTTCCTTCACCACCACCCATTAGCTCTTGGGTATAAGAGTGAATCTCATCGATTTTCACATTTAGGACAGATTGTTATTCCATATTGGCCACCTCTATGTTCCTGTAAGAAAGCATGCAAAGCTAATTTGGGAAGCTCACTACAGTCATATGGTAGTACATTTTGGCATGGAGAAAATTGAGGTTGTTCTATAGAAAAATTTTTATTGGCAAAACCTTTGACAGGACGTCATGAAGTATATCATATATTTCACTTCCTCCGCCATTTCCAAGCCAACCATCAAGAAGAAAGGCGTATACACCCCTCTTCCTACTCCTGATATTCCTTGGAAATCCATCTCGATGGATCACATCTTTGGACTTCCATACACCAAGCAAGGAAATGATTGTGTATTTGTGGTGGTCGATAGTTTTCAAAGATGGCCATTCTCACATCCTGCAAGAAGAGCATCACGGTGTCAGATACTTTCAATATCTTCTTCAAACGAGTGTGGGTCCATTTTTGGATACCACACACCATCATCTTCGATCGAAATAGTAGGTTCCTCATCACATTTTTTCCGAGTCTCTTGTCATTGTTGGACACCAAGCTCACTAAATCCACTGCCTTACACCCTCAAACTGATGGCCATACATAGGTAGTCAATCAGATGATTTTTCGGATCCTACACATGTATAAATATAATCATCTGCATACATGGGATGAGAGTCTTCCCTATGTTCAACACATCTGCAATAGGGCTCTCCATATCTCCACTGACCATATCCCATTTGAGGTGGGGTTGGGGTTCCAACCCTTGGGTCCCATTGATGTTGCACTACCTCTTTCCACCACACAAACATAATATTCCCATGTTCATTCTAAGGCCAAAAAAGCCACCATATTCATTGAGTAGATTCAACACATCCACCAATAGGTCCATGAGATTTTGTAGAAATCCAATGCTATGTACAATCAATCCCATGATCAACACCAAGTATCGCACAAGTTTTCAGCTGGGAGACAAGGTATGGTTACATTTGTAGAAAGAACACTTTACAGGGGCCCATCAAAAGATTTATCCACTCCCCTATGGGGCTTACTCTATCACCAAGGTTGTGGGAGACAATGCTTTTGAGGTCAACACTCCCCCCTTCCTTGTCTTGCACCGAATGTTTAATGTGGACCTCCTCCAGCCGTATTTTCCACCATTATTCAACAACTCAAAAATTGCAGAACAATTGACACCAACAAATCTCAACCCTGACTATATGAAACAGACATCCACTGATCAAATAGTACACACACATGTCAAGGGCACTCGCCAGCGAAGAATCCAGATTTATCAGGTTGTCAAGGCAGGGCAGCTCCTGCACTAAGGAAAATGACCCACCGAGGGCCAAATTCAACATAAATTTCTTCACCTGATGGGGGAAACTCAACACAATGGAGAGCATTTCTTTTTAAGGGGTGAGGGATGATCTAGGTTGATATTGGTGTCCGCCCACATACTCCAACTGGATCCTTTTAACAATTTTAGTTCAACATGTTCTTCCATAATCCTTTGTAATTGTTGGTTTTGCACTTTTCAGACTGTCTGAATCCCTACACAGCTGATGGGTGGATATTGGTGGCCTCCCACCTAATCCAACTAGCTTATTTTGGAATTTTGCATGTCAGTGCATCTTTCTATACTTCTAGGTCCGTTTTGGGGCCCTAAACAATGTTCTTTTGGCTTTCCACATTCAAACTACAGACATAGTCAAAGTTTTATAACATAATTTGTAGTTCTCTAAAATACCTTTCCAACGAGCTATCACGCACCTAAAATGGAGGTCGTATGCAAAAGTTACTACCTCAGGAAGTTGAGGTTCCATATTACCCATCAGGGCCCACCTAACTTTTGGCTTTTTATCTCCTAGGGTTAGGTTTTTGGATATCTAGGGTTTTGGAATTCATGAGTAATTTTAAAAATGCCTCTAGAGCCTCATTGTAATAATTCTTCTCAGAGGGATGTACGTAGAAGCCACATCTCTTCTCAGAGATAGCTACTACCATTCGATCAATTTGTTTTTAGTTTTTCAGTTTTACAGTTTCGGCCTATTTTATTTATTCAATAGAAGTTATTGTTCACTGGATATTTTTTTTTTGTTCTTCGTATCTCGGTGTTATTGTATTCAGTCTATTATTGATTTCATTCCTCTCATAAATCTATATTAGTGGAAGAATACAAAGATATCTTCTCATCGCCTACTGGATTACCTATGCACTATCAAGTCAAGCATCCCATTGATCTGACCCCTGATGCACCACTACCAAATGGGCCAGTCTATCGTCACTCTCCATTAGAAAATGAGGAGATCAAGCTTCAGATCCAAGAAATTCTCCACAAGGGAAAAATATGACACAACTCATCACCTTATGGAAGCTCAATTGTGTTGGTGCAGAAGAAAGATGGGACCTGATGACTCTACATTGATTATCGATCCCTAAAAAAAATCACAGTCAGGAACCAGTACCCAATTCCCAAAATTGACGATCTCCTTGATCAATTCAAGGGGGGGAAATACTTCAATAAGATTGATATGATGTTTGGATACCATCGGATCCCAATAGAAAAAACAGATGTATGGAAAACTATGTTCAAGTCAAAAGAAGGTCTTTTTGAATGGTTGGTCATGCCCTTTGGTTTAACGAATGCCCCAACAATTTTCATGAGGTTGATGGAAAATATCATGCATCCTTTCACTAAATATTTTTGGGTGGTGTATCTATATGGCATCCTCATCTATAGCAATATTTTGGAATAACACTTGCAACATATTCAACATGTTATGCACACTCTACGACAACAAAAGTGATATGCCAACTTGGAAAAATGTTCCATTGGCATGGACAGGGTCTAGTACCTAGGCTACATTGTTGATGTGCATGGTATGTATGTTGATCCATATAAGATCCAAGTCATCCATGACTGGCCAACCCCAACCACACTCATTGAGATTCGAAGACTCTTAGGCGTTTCCAATTTCTATCGCAGGTTCATGTTGGGATTCTCCCATATTTCATGGGACCTCAATCAAATAAACAAAATTGGTGGTAAGGAAAAATTTGTGTGGGGCCTGTCCCAACAGAAAGTGTTCAATGATATGAAGCATCGCTTATGTTCAGCACCAGTGCTCTCATTACCTGACTTACAACATCCCTTTGAGATCGAGATAGATGCTTCATACTATATTGTTGGTGCAATCCTCACTCAACACAACCACCCCGTGGCCCGTCACAGTGAGACACTATCGTATGTTGTATGTAAGTACCCTAATTATGACAAAGAAATGTACTCCATTGTGAAAGCCTTCCACCAGTGGAGGCATTACATTCTCGGGAAGGAGAAAGTCATCCAAATTTATCATAAGCCATTGCGGTTCATGAAGACACTAGGAAAAATTCATAATGACCTCCATCAAAAGTTGTCCACATATTTGCAGTGGTTCCATGTCAACATCAAGTATAAATCATGAAGTAACAACCAATTCGTTGATTTCCTCAAACAAACTCCAGTCGTGGAAGTCACCACAGTGTTAGAATGTTGCGACCATGGGACCTTCAGGTGGCCCCACCTCTATGAGATGGATCTCAACTTTGCCAACACCTACCAAATGTTGGGAACCAACATAGCTGTCAATAATTTCCATATTCAGGATGGGTTGCATGCCATCTAGTCCATCTCTACATTCCATCAAACGAGCAAGTGAAGCGGATTTGGAAATCTCTCTACAGTCAAGTCGAAGGACAATTCGGCATGGAAAACACAAAGTGGTTCAAAGAAAAGAAGGGAACGCAAACAATGGCCACGACATCAAAACCTACAGACTTGGGATCGGATTCAGGTGATGAGTCAAAGATTTCATTGGTTGGTATGACAGGTAAAAATGGTGAAGATATTGATTGTAGAAGAAAGTTGTTTCATATAAGGATAATCATGAGACACACTAAGGTAGACACATTAATCAACAGTGGATATCAATCTAATCTAATTTCAGAAGAATTGGTTAAGCAATTGGGGTTAAAAACACAAACTCATCATAAACCTTACACACTTAAATGGATAAGCAATCATCATCAAATGCACATAACTAAACAGTGCACAATCAAATTTGCAATTTCATCTAAGTATGTGGACGAAGTAACTTGTGATGTTGTTTCGTTAAGAGAATGTGGAATGATCTTAGGTAGTCCATACTTATTTGATCGTAAGGCAATCTTCTACAGGACAAAGAATCAATATCAATTCACTAAAGCAGGTCATGATTATGTGGTTCATTCTCATCGTGTTAAAGCAAATAAAACACTTCAAACAAGGGAACAATTAACGAATGCAGTGCAAGTATGCAACAAACCAATAATTGTTTCAAATGAAGTAATTGATCTTAAGCAAGAACAAGACATGGTTGTTGAATGGAAAATCAATCATAAATTGCTTCAAGATAAGCTCATGTCGTGCAGATATCTAAAGTATATCAGCTCATTTGCAGTCGTCTTTTTGATGCTATCATTAGCAATGTTTTCTACATGGATGATAGTGGCTTCAGTAAGATGTAACAGGGTTCAAATGGCTAACAATATACTGTCAGTTGTCATGATTGTGTTACATTTGATCTTGATGAGACAGGTGCATAGGACAGATTTCAGAGACAGAGAGCAAGTCGGGTGGCCTATCCTGATCTTGTTGACTGGTCAGTAACCTTTTGGGGACCAAAAGGTCTTATTGTGGGGAGGTGTGATCCGAAATCGGATCCAGAAGCCTGACAGGGCTTGAGAAATGCTCAAAAATGAAAGTGCTCATAATCCGATAAAACCAACGCCATTGTGTCTGTCTCATCTTCTTGATTCTGGCGGTATATTTACTTTGTCAAACGGGCTCTGTATGCGAAAGTTATCGCATTTTGATCGGAAGCCCAAACAGGTAAAAAGTCAAAGGTCAACTGGTCAAAAAGTCAATGCTAATGACATCAGCATGTTGAATGTGCAGTAGATGACGTGGAACTCTCTGGCTGATGGTGATTGGGGAAGTTTGCTAACAGGGCAGACATGTGGCAGGCAACTGGACCAGTCAATGGTTGACAAGTGGCATTTGTCTTTCGAATGGGAAAGTGCCACGTGGCCCAGTCATGGGTAGCCACGTGGCACCCAGTCATCAGTCAAAGTGGCAGGTTTCAAAATTTTTGGGGTCCATGGGTTTTGAACCCATGACCAACCACTAAGCCTAAGCGCCTTCACAATAGTCCTATAACCAATGTGCCATGTTATTTCTTGTTTAAATGAACCACTTTATAATTATTTAAAGTGTAATTGATGCAATATGGCACAAAGGGGCTGGGGCTTAGCCCCAACCCTTGGTTCATTTATAATATATGCGACTAGGAGTTAGCGCGCAAGGGGGCCCAGGGAACAACCCTTTGGGCTGGCGCTCGGCCACATGGCCCCATAAGACCATGCCAAGGGAGCGCGCGCACAGCATAAGGGGGATAAATGCCAATTATAGTTATAAATTGGGTTTTCTAACTGATTTTGGGTTTTTAATTAATGTTAAACCTATTTTTAATGGTTTTTATATATTTTTGGGAGTTATTGGGTAGTTTTGGAGCCTAAATTCTTGGAGGAAGTTGGAGATGAGCAACCAACTTCCCAGCTATATAACACAGGCCTAATTGAGGCCATAGAGGGAATTCAGAGCAGAGTTATGCTGAGGAGAAGCCATTGTTTGGCTGATGGTGATTGGGAAAGTTTGCTGACAGGGAAGACATGTGGCAGGCAACTATACCAGTCAATGGTTGACAAGTGGCGTTTGTCCGTCGAATGGGAAAGTGCCATGTGGCCCAGTCATGGGAAGCCACATGGCACCCAGTGATCATTCAAAGTGGGAGGTTTCAAAAGTTTTGGGGTCCATGGGTTTTGAACCCATGACCAACCACTAAGCCTAAGCGTCGTCACAATAGTCCTATAACCAATGCGCCATGTTATTTCTTGTTTAAATGAACCACTTTATAATTATTTAAAGTGTAATTGATGTAATATGGCACAAAGGGGCTGGGGCTTAGCCCCAGCCCTTGGTTCATTTGTAATATATGTGACCAGGAGTTAGCGCGCAAGGGGGGCCAGCGCACAACCCTTTGGGTTGGCGCTCGGCCACATGGCCCCATACGACCATGCCAAGGGGGCGCGTGCACAACATAAGGGGTATAAATGTGAATTATAGTTATAAATTGGGTTTTCTAACTGATTTTGGGTTTTTAATTAATGTTAAACCTATTTTTAATGGGTTTTATCCATTTTTGGGAGTTATTGGATAGTTTTGGAGCCTAAATTCTTGGACGAAGTTGGAGATGAGAAACCAAATTCCCATCTATATAACCCAGGCCTGATTGAGGCCATAGAGGGCATTCAGAGCAGAGTTATGCTGAGGAGAAGCCAAGCCAAATCCATTTTGAGGCAGAGAAGCTTTTGAGGAGGAGACGCTGTCGGATCATTTCTTGGAGCTCCGGACGTCCGTTTTGTGTGTCGTTTTCTTTGCATGCTTCTAGAGATCAGGAATAACATGACCAGATCAGTCTTGTATCCATTTGGCATTGAAGAGATGTACTTTTGAGCTTTTGAGCAGAAATAAAGAAGCCTCCCCCATAGAAAAAAGGCCCAGAGACGTAGGCAAAGTTGTGTCGAACTCCGTTATCAATCTGCATGTTATGGTTTGTTGTTTATTCTTTCATTTCATATTTGCAAATGTATATATGGCTGTCATAATTCCTCTTATTTCCTCATTCTTTCACTAAGTTTCTCAAATGGTTAATAACGCATGAAAAATTAAAAATAAACCATAAGTCATTAAAAGATCTGACGGATCAAGTGGTATCAGAGCTAGTTGACGTTTGGATTTGAGTTGCATGTTAACCAGGTAAAAGCTACAGCGTGGTGAAGGCGATCTTGTTGCAGAGAATCCATTAATTGGATTGAGAAAAAGAGCTTCTCACAGTGAGAAGATGGCATCGGAAGAAGGGATTTCTCAAGATGAGAAAGACTTCCGGAAAACATTCCTTGCTATGTCGGAGATGGTGCAAGTTTTGTATGAAGATTACTTGGAACTGAAGCGACCAGTTTTTGGTAATTATTGAAAAGGAAAAAGTGAAGAGGAAGAGGACCATCCTCAGATTCCTCCTTCACCTCCATCAACACCTCCTTCTTCTCCTTCTTCTTCAAGTTCAAGTTCTAAATCTAGTGGAAAGAAAAATGTTCATAAGAATAAACATGAAATGCCATTGTTAAAACTTGATGTAAAATTTGAGTTGCCCATATATGATGGTGAAGTAAATGTATAAAAACTTGATAACTGGATCAGGAAGATGGAGGTATATTGCAGTGTGCAATAGATCAAGGATGAGGCCACACAAATCAAGGTACAACTCTTATCTTGTGGCAAAGCAAGCTGCAAAAAGGAACACAAAATGTGGGTAATGTATTTCCATCATGGAAGGATTTCATTTCTACACTTAGGAAACAGTTTTATCCTTTGGGTTATAAAGAAAAATCAATAATTGAATGGCAATATTTAAAAATAAGAAAAGTACAAACAGTGCAAGAATACACCGATGGATTTCGAAAAATGGCATTAATGTTAGACATTCCTTTGCAAACACAAGAAACCCTTATGAAGTATATAGCAGGTTTGATTGCGCATATTAGAAACACTGTTTTCATGTTTGGACCCACTAACCTTGATGAGGTTTCTGTTCAAGCTACGTATATTGAAGCAGGGAAAGTAGGTGTGTCAGGGGAATCGTCATCTACGAGAAAAGAGGACAAGAGGAAAAGGCATGGAAATGGAAAGAATGAAAATGCAGTGGCAAAGAAGGAAGGAAAGCCCTATTGCAAGCATTGCAAGAAAGAGGGACATGACGAGGACAGATGTTGGAAGTTGCATCCCAAGAAGAGGCCAACGTTGTTCAAAGAAATGAAGGGAACGCAAACAGTGGCCACGACATCAAAACCTACAGACTTGGGATCGGATTCAGGTGATGAGTCAAAGATTTCATTGGTTGGTATGATAGGTAAAAATGGTGAAGATATTGATTGTAGAAGCAAGTTGTTTCATATAAGGGTAATCATGCGACACAATAAGGTAGACACATTAATCGACAGTGGATCTCAATCTAATCTAATTTCAGAAGAATTAGTTAATCAATTGGGGTTAAAAACACAAACTCATCATAAGCCTTACACACTTAAATGGATAAGAAATCATCATCAAATGCACATAACTAAACAGTGCACAATCAAATTTGCAATTTCATCTAAGTTTGTGGACGAGGTAACTTGTGATGTTGTGTCGTTAAGAGAGTGTGGAATGATCTTAGGTAGTCCATACTTATTTGATCGTAAGGCAATCTTCTACAGGACAAAGAATCAATACCAATTCACTAAAGCAGGTCATGATTATGTGGTTCATGCTCATCGTGTTAAAGCAAATAAAACACTTAGAACAAGGGTACAATTAACGAATGCAGTGAAAGCATGCAACAAACCAATAATTGTTTCAAATGAAGTAATTGATCTTAAGCAAGAACAAGACATGGTCGTTGAATGGAAAATCAATCATAAATTGCTTCAAGATAAGCTCATGTCGTGCAGATATCTAAAGTATATCAGCTCATTTGCAGTCGTCTTTTTTATGCTATCATTAGAAATTTTTTCTACATGGATGATAGTGGCTTCAGTAAGATGTAACATGGTTCAAATGGCTAACAATATACTGTCAGTTGTCATGATTGTGTTACAGTTGATCTTGATGAGACATGTGCATAGGACAGAGTTCAGAGATAGAGAGCAAGCCGGGTGGCCTATCCCGAGATTGTTGACTAGTCAGTAACCTTTTGGGGACCAAAAGGTCTTATTGTGGGGAGGTGTGATCCGAAATCAGATCCAGAAGCCTTACAGGGCTTGAAAAATGCTCAAAAATGAAAGTGCTAAAAATCCGATAAATCCAACGCTATTGCGTCTGTCTCATTTTCCTGATTCTAGCGGTATATTTACTTTCTCAAATGGGCTCTGTATGTGAAAGTTATCACGTTTTGATAGGAAGCCCAAACAGGTAAAAAGTCAAAGGTCAACTAGTCAAAAAATCAATGTTGATGACATCAGCATGTTGACTGTGCAGTAGATGACATGGCACTGTCTGGCTGATGGTGATTGGGCAAGTTTGCTAACAGGGCAAACATGTTGCAGGAAACTAGACCAATCAATGGTTGACAAGTGGCGTTTGTCCGTCGAATGGGAAAGTGCCATGTGGCCCAGTCATGGGAAGCTACATGGCACCCAGTGATCAGTCAAAGTGGTAGGTTTCAAAAGTTTTGGGGTCCATGGGTTTTGAACCCATGACCAACCACTAAGCCTAAGCGCCTTCACAATAGTCCTATAACCAATGTGCCATGTTATTTCTTGTTTAAATGAACCACTTTATAATTATTTAAAGTGTAATTGATGTAATATGGCACAAAGGGGCTGGGCCTTAGCCCCAGCCCTTGGTTCATTTGTAATATATGCGACCAGGAGTTAGCGCGCAAGGGGGCCTAGCGCACAACCCTTTGGGTTGGCGCTCGGCCACATAGCCCCATACGACCATGCCAAGGGGGTGCACGCAAGACATAAGGGGGCTAAATGCCAATTATAGTTATAAAGTGGGTTTTCTAACTGATTTTGGGTTTTTAATTAATGTTAAGCCTATTTTTAATGGGTTTTATCCATTTTTGGGAGTTATTGGGTAGTTTTGGAGCCTAAATTCTTGATGGAAGTTGGAGATGAGCAACCAACTTCCCAGCTATATAACCCAGGCCTGATTGAGGCCATAGAGGGCATTCAGAGCAGAGTTATGCTGAGGAGAAGCCAAGCCAAAGCCATTTTGAGGCAGAGAAGCTTTTGAGGAGGAGACGTTGTCGGATCATTTCTGGGAGCTCCGGACGTCCGTTTTGCGTGCCATTTTCTTTGCATGGTTCTAGAGATCTGGAAGAAAATGACCAGATCAGTCTTATAGCCATTTGGCATTGCAGCGATGTACTTTTGAGATTTTGAGCAGAAATAAAGAAGCCTCCCCCACAGAGAAAAGGCCCGAAGACATAGGCAAAGTTGTGCTGAACTCCGTTATCAATCTGCGTGTTATTGTTTGTTGTTTATTCTTTCATTTGAGATTTTCAAATGTATATATGGCTGTCATAATTCCTCTTCTTTCCTCATTCTTTCACTAAGTTTCTCAAATGGTTAATAATGCATGCAAAATTAAAACTCAACCATAAGTCATTAAAAGATCTGACGGATCAAGTGGTATCAAAGCTAGTTGACGTTTGGATTTGAGTTGCATGTTAACCAGGAAAAAGCTACAGCGTGGTGAAGGTGATCTTGTTGCAGAGAATCCATTAATTGGATTGAGAAAAAGAGCTTCTCACAGCGAGAAGATGGCATCGGAAGAAGGGATTTCTCAAGATGAGAAAGACTTCCGGAAAACATTCCTTGCTATGTCGGAGATGGTGCAAGTTTTGTACGAAGATTAATTGGAACGGAAGCGACCAGTTTTGGGTAATTCTTCAAAATGAAAAAGTGAAGAGGAAGAGGACCATCCTCAGATTCCTCCTTCACCTCCATCAACACCTCCTTCTTCTCCTTCTTCTTCAAGTTCAAGTTCTAAATCTAGTGGAAAGAAAAATGTTCATAAGAATAAACATGAAATGCCATTGTTAAAACTTGATGTAAAATTTGAGTTGCCCATATATGATGGTGAAGCAAATGCAGAAAAACTTGATAACTAGATCAGGAAGATGGAGGTATACTGCAGTGTGCAATAGATCAAGGATGAGGCCACACAAATCAAGTTGGCATCTTTGAGACTTGCAGGTACAACTCTTATCTAGTGGCAAAGCAAGCTGCAAAAAGGAACACAAAATGTGGGTAATGTATTTCCATCAGGGAAGGATTTATTTTCTGCACTTATGAAACAATTTTATCCTTTGGCTTATAAAGAAAAAGCAATAATTGAATGGAAATATTTAAAACTAAGAAAAGGACAAACAATGAAAGAATACACAGATGCATTTCGAAAAATGGCATTAATGTTAGACATTCCTTTGCAAACACAAGAAACCCTTATGAAGTATATAGGAGGTTTGCCTGCGCATATTAGAAACACTGTTTTCATGTTTGGACCCACTAACCTTGATGAGGTTTCTGTTCAAG
>ML783118.1:210887-242555 GCA_009831015.1 Picea engelmannii | reverse complement strand
TTCCTTTGCAAACACAAGAAACCCTTATGAAGTATATAGGAGGTTTGCCTGCGCATATTAGAAACACTGTTTTCATGTTTGGACCCACTAACCTTGATGAGGTTTCTGTTCAAGCTACGTATATTGAAGCAGGGAAATCAGGTTTGTCAGGGGAATCGTCGTCTACGAGGAAAGAGGACAAGAGGAAAAGGCATGGAAATGGAAAGAATGCAAATGCAGTAGCAAAGAAGGAAGGAAAGCCCTCTTGCAAGCATTGCAAGAAAGAGGGACATGATGAGGACAGATGTTGGCAGTTGCATCCAAAGAAGAGGCCAAAGTTGTTCAAAGAAAAGAAGGGAACGCAAACAGTGGCCACAATATCAAAACCTATAGACTTGGGATCGGATTCAGGTGATGAGTCAAAGATTTCATTGGTTGGTATGACAGTTAAAAATGGTGAAGATATTGATTGTAGAAGCAAGTTGTTTCATATAAGGGTAATCATGTGACACACTAAGGTAGACACATTAATGGATAGTGGATGTCAATCTAATCTAATTTCAGAAGAATTGGTTAAGAAATTTGGGTTAAAAACACAAACTCATCATAAGCCTTACACACTTAAATGGATAAGGAATCATCATCAAATTCACATAACTAAACAGTGCACAATCAAATTTGCAATTTCATCTAAGTATGTTGATGGAGTAACTTGTGATGTTGTGTCATTAAGAGAATGTGGAATGATCTTAGGTTGTCCATACTTATTTGATCGTAAGGTTGTCTTCTACAGGACAAAGAATCAATATCAATTCACTAAAGCAGGTCATGATTATGTGGTTCATGCTCATCGTGTTAAAGAAAATAAAACACTTCAAACAAGGGAACAATTAATGAATGCAGTGCAAGCATGCAACAAACCAATAATTGTTTCAAATGAAGTAATTGATCTTAAGAAAGAACAAGACATGGTTGTTGAATGGAAAATCAATCATAAATTGCTTCAAGATAAGCTCATGTCGTGCAGATATCTAAAGTATATCAGCTCATTTACAGTCGTCTTTTTGATGCTATCATTAGCAATGTTTTCTACATGGATGATAGTGGCTTCAGTAAGCTATAACAGGGTTCAAATGGCTAACAATATACTGTCAGTTGTCATGATTGTGTTACAGTTGATCTTGATGAGACAGGTGCACAGGACAGAGTTCAGAGACAGAGAGCAAGTCGGGTGGCCTATCCCGATCTTGTTGACTGGTCAGTAACCTTTTGGGGACAAAAAGGTCTTATTGTGGGGAGGTGTGATCCGAAATCGGATCCAGAAGCCTGAGAGGGCTTGAAAAATGCTCAAAAATTAAGGTTCTAAGAATCCGATAAAACCAACTCCATTACGTCTGTCTCGTCTTCCTGATTCCGACGGTATATTTACTTTGTCAAACGGGCTCCGTATGCGAAATTTATCATGTTTTGATCGGAAGCCCAAACAGGTAAAAAGTCAAAGGTCAAATGGTCAAAAAGTCAATGTTGATGACATCAGCATTCTGACTATGTAGTAGATGATGTGGCACTCTCTGGCTGATGGTGATTGGGCAAGTTTGCTGACAGGGAAGACATGTGGTAGGCAATTGGACCATTCAATGGTTGACAAGTGGCATTTGTCTGTTGAATGGGAAAGTGCCACGTGACCCAGTCATGGGCAGCCACATGGCACCCAGTAATCAGTCAAAGTGGCAGGTTTCAAAAGTTTTGGGGTCCATGGGTTTTGAACCCATGACCAATCACTAAGCCTAAGAGCATTCACAATAGTCCTATAACCAATGTGCCATGTTATTTCTTGTTTAAATGAACCACTTTATAATTATTTAAAGTGTAATTGATGCAATATGGCACAAAGGGGCTGGGGCTTAGCCCCAACCCTTGGTTCATTTGTAATATATGCAACCAGGAGTTAGCGCGCAAGGGGGGCCAGGGCACAACCCTTTGGGCTAGCGCTCAGCCACATGGCCCCATACGACCATGCCAAGGGGGCGCACGCATAGCATAAGGGGGCTAAATGCCAATTATAGTTATAAATTGGGTTTTCTAACTGATTTTGGGTTTTTAATTAATGTTAAACCTATTTTTAATGGTTTTGATATATTTTTGGGAGTTATTGGGTAGTTTTGGAGCCTAAATTCTTGGAGGAAGTTGGAGATGAGAAACCAACTTCCCAGCTATATAACCCAAGCCTGATTGAGGCCATAGAGGGCATTGAGAGTAGATTTATGCTGAGGAGAATCCAAGCCAAAGCCATTTTGAGGCAGAGAAGCTTTTGAGGAGGAGACGTTGTCGGATCATTTCTGGGAGCTCCGGACGTACGTTTTGCGTGCCATTTTCTTTGCATGGTTCTAGAGATCTAGAAGAACATGACCAGATCAGTCTTGTAGCCATTTGGCATTGAAGTGATGTACTTTTGAGATTTTGAGCAGAAATAAAGAAGCCTCCCCCACAGAGAAAAGGCCCGAAGACGTAGGCAAAGTTGTGTCGAACTCCATTATCAATCTGCGTGTTATGGTTTGTTGTTTATTCTTTCATTTCAGATCTGCAAATGTATATATGGTTGTCATAATTCCTCTTCTTTCCTCATTCTTTCACTAAGTTTCTCAAATGGTTAATAACGCATGCAAAATTAAAACTCAACCATAAGTCATTAAAAGATCCGACGGATCAAGTGGTATCATAGCTAGTTGACGTTTGGATTTGAGTTGCATGTTAACCAAGGAAAAGCTACATTGTGGTGAAGGTGATCTTGTTGCAGAGAATCCATTAATTGGATTGAGAAAAAGAGCTTCTCACAGCGAGAAGATGGCATCGGAAGAAGGGATTTCTCAAGATGAGAAATACTTCCGGAAAACATTCCTTGCTATGTCAGAGATGGTGCAAGTTTTGTACAAAGATTACTTGGAACGGAAGCGACCTGTTTTGGGTAATTCTTCAAAAGGAAAAAGTGAAGAGGAAGAGGACCATCCTCATATTCCTCCTTCATCTCCATCAACACCTCCTTCTTCTCCTTCTTCTTCAATTTCAAGTTCTAAATCTAGTGGAAAGAAAAATGTTCATAAGAATAAACATGAAATGCCATTGTTAAAACTTGATGTAAAATTTGAGTTGCCCATATATGATGGTGAAGTAAATGCATAAAAACTTGATAACTGGATCAAGCAGATGGAGGTATACTACAGTGTGCAATAGATCAAGGATGAGGCCACACAAATCAAGTTGGCATGTTTGAGACTTGCATGTATAGCTCTTATTTGGTGGCAAAGCAAGCTGCAAAAAGGAACACAAAATGTGGGTAATGTATTTCCATCATGGAAGGATTTCATTTCTGCACTTAGGAAACAGTTTTATCCTTTGGCTTATAAAGAAAAAGCAATAATTGAATGGCAATCTTTAAAACTAAGAAAAGGACAAACAGTGCAAGAATACACCGATGGATTTCGAAAAATGGCATTAATGTTAGACATTCCTTTGCAAACAAAAGAAACCCTTATGAAGTATATAGTAGGTTTGCCTGCGCATATTAGAAACACTACATTCATGTTTGTACCCACTAACCTTGATGAGGTTTATGTTCAAGCTACGTATATTGAAGCAGGGAAAGCAGGTGTGTCAGGGGAATCGTCGTCTACGAGGAAAGAGGACAAGAGGAAAAGGCATGGCAATGGCAAGAATGAAAATGCAGTGGCAAAGAAGGAAGGAAAGCCCTCTTGCAAGCATTGCAAGAAAGAGGGACATGATGAGGACAGATGTTGGCAGTTGCATCCCAAGAAGAGGCCAAAGTTGTTCAAAGAGAAGAAGGGAATGCAAACAGTGGCCACGACATCAAAACCTACAGACTTGGGATCGGATTCAGGTGATGAGTCAAAGATTTCATTGGTTGGTATGATAGGTAAAAATGGTGAAGATATTGATTGTAGAAGCAAGTTGTTTCATATAAGTGTAATCATGCGACACACTAAGGTAGACACATTAATCGACAGTGGATCTCAATCTAATCTAATTTCAGAAGAATTGGTTAAGCAATTGGGGTTAAAAACACAAACTCATCATAAGCCTTACACACTTAAATGGATAAGAAATCATCATCAAATGCACATAACTAAACAGTGCACAATCAAATTTTCAATTTCATCTAAGTATGTGGACGAAGTAACTTGTGATTTTGTGTCGTTAAGAGAATGTGGAATGATCTTAGGTAGTCCATACTTATTTGATAGTAAGGCAATCTTCTACAGGACAAAGAATCAATATCAATTCACTAAAGAAGATCATGATTATGTGGTTCATGCTCATCGTGTTAAAGCAAATAAAACACTTCAAAAAAGCGAACAATTAACGAATGCAGTGCAAGAATGCAACAAACCAATAATTGAGTCAAATGAAGTAATTGATCTTAAGCAAGAACAAGACATGGTTGTTGAATGGAAAATCAATCATAAATTGCTTCAAGATAAGCTCATGTCGTGCAGATATCTAAAGTATATCATCTCATTTGCAGTCGTCTTTTTTATGCTATCATTAGAAATGTTTTCTACATAGATGATAGTGGCTTCAGTAAGATGTAATAGGGTTCAAATGGCCACCAATATACTGTCAATTGTCATGATTGTGTTACAGTTGATCTTGATGAGATAGGTGCACATGACAGAGTTCAGAGACAGAGAGCAAGCCGGGTGGCCTATCCTGAGCTTGTTGACTGGTCAGTAACCTTTTGGGGACCAAAAGGTCTTATTGTGGGGAGGTGTGATCCGAAATCGGATCCAGAAGCCTGGCAGGGCTTGAAAAATGCTCAAAAATTAAACTGCTCATAATCCGATAAAACCAACGCCATTGCGTTCGTCTCGTCTTCTTGATTCCGGGGGTATATTTACTTTGTCAAACGGGCTCTGTATGCGAAAGTTATCGCGTTTTGATCAAAAGCCCAAACAGGTAAAAAGTCAAAGGTCAATTGGTCAAAAAGTCAATGTTGATGACATCAGCATGCTGACTGTGCAGTAGATGACATGGAACTCTCTGGCTGATGGTGATTGGGAAAGTTTGCTGACAGGGCAAACATGTGGCAGGCAACTGGACCAGTCAACGGTTGACAAGTGGCATTTGTCTATCGAATGGGAAAGTGCCACGTGACCCAGTCATGGGCAGCCACGTGGCACCCAGTCATTAGTCAAAGTGGCAGGTTTCAAAAGTTTTGGGGTCCATGGGTTTTGAACCCATGACCAACCACTAAGCCTAAGCGCCTTCACAATAGTCCTATAACCAATGTGCCATGTTATTTCTTCTTTAAATGAACCACTTTATAATTATTTAAAGTGTAATTGATGCAATATGGCACAAAGGGGTTGGGGCTTAGCCCCAACCCTTGGTTCATTTGTAATATATGCGACCAGGAGTTAGCGCAGAAGGGGGGCCAGAGCACAACCCTTTGGGCTGGCGCTCGGCCACATGCCCCATACGACCATGCCAAGGGGGCGCGCACACAGCATAAGGGGGATAAATGCCAATTATAGTTATAAATTGGGTTTTCTAACTGATTTTGGGTTTTTAATTAATGTTAAACCTATTTTTAATGGGTTTTATCCATTTTTGAGAGTTATTGGGTAGTTTTGGAGCCTAAATTCTTGGAGGAAGTTGGAGATGAGCAACCAACTTCCCAGCTATATAAACCAGGCCTGATTGAGGCCATAGAGGGCATTCAGAGCAGAGTTATGCTGAGGAGAAGCCAAGCCAAAGCCATTTTGAGGCAGAGAAGCTTTTGAGGAGGAGACGTTGTCGGATCATTTCAGGGAGCTCCGGACGTCCGTTTTCCATGCCGTTTTCTTTGCATGGTTCTAGGGCTCTGGAAGAACATGAACAGATCAGTCTTGTAGCCATTTGGAATTGTAGAAATGTACTTATGAGCTTTTGAGCAGAAATAAAGAAGCCTCCCCCACAGAGAAAATGCCCGGAGACGTAGGCAAAGTTGTGCCGAACTCCGTTATCAATCTGCGTGTTATGGTTTGTTGTTTATTTTTTCATTTCATATCTGCAAATGTATATATGGCTGTCATAATTCCTCTTCTTTCCTCATTCTTTCACTAAGTTTCTCAAATGGTTAATAACGCATGCAAAATTAAAACTCAACCATAAGTCATTAAAAGATCCGATGGATCAAGTGGTATCAGAGCTAGTTGACATTTGGATTTGAGTTGCATGTTAACCAGGGAAAAGCTACAGCGTGGTGAAGGCGATCTTGTTGCAGATAATCCATTAATTGGATTGAGAAAAAGAGCTTCTCACAGCGAGAAGATGGCATCGGAAGAAGGGATTTCTCAATATGAGAAAGACTTCCAGAAAACATTCCTTGCTATGTTGGAGATGGTGCAAGTTTTGTACGAAGATTACTTGGAAGGGAAGCGCCAGTTTTGGGTAATTATTTGAAAGGAAAAAGTGAAGAGGAAGAGGACCATCCTCAGATTCCTCCTTCACCTCCATCAACACCTCCTTCTTCTCCTTCTTCTTCAAGTTCAAGTTCTAAATCTAGTGGAAAGAAAAATGTTCATAAGAATAAACATGAAATGCCATTGTTAAAACTTGATGTAAAATTTGAGTTGCCCATATATGATGGTGAAGTAAATGCAGAAAAACTTGATAACTGGATCAGGCAGATGGAGGTATACTGCAGTGTGCAACATATCAAGGATGAGGCCACACAAATCAAGTTGGCATCTTTGAGACTTGCAGGTACAACTCTTATCTGGTGGCAAAGCAAGATGCAAAAAGGAACACAAAATGTGGGTAATGTATTTTCATCATGGACGGATTTCATTGTTGCACTTAGGAAACAGTTTTATCCTTTGGCTTATAAAGAAAAAGCAATAATTGAATGGAAATCTTTAAAACTAAGAAAAGGACAAACAGTGCAAGAACACACCGATGGATTTCGAAAAACGGCATTAATGTTAGACATTCCTTTGCAAACACAAGAAACCCTTATGAAGTATATAGGAGG
The DNA here is from genome assembly GCA_009831015.1 of Picea engelmannii. Classification (NCBI taxonomy): domain Eukaryota; kingdom Viridiplantae; phylum Streptophyta; class Pinopsida; order Pinales; family Pinaceae; genus Picea; species Picea engelmannii. The sequence continues at coordinate 235,546 of ML783118.1, read as the reverse complement.
TTTGCCTGCGCATATTGGAAACATTGTTTTCATGTTTGGACCCACTAACCTTGATGAGGTTTCTGTTCAAGCTACGTATATTGAAGCAGGGAAAGCAGGTGTGTCAGGGGAATCATCGTCTATGAGGAAAGAGGACAAGAGGAGAAGGCATGGCAATGGCAAGAATGCAAATGCAGTAGCAAAGAAGGAAGGAAATCCCTCTTGCAAGCATTGAAAGAAAGAGGGACATGATGAGGACAGATGTTGGCAGTTGCATCCCAAGAAGAGGCCAAAGTGGTTCAAAGAAAAGAAGGGAACGCAAACAGTGGCCACGACATCAAAACCTACAGACTTGGGATCAGATTTAGGTGATGAGTCAAATATTTCATTGGTTGGTATCACAGGTAAAAATGGTGAAGATATTGATTGTAGAAGCAAGTTGTTTCATATAAGGGTAATCATGCGACACACTAAGGTAGACACATTAATCGACAGTGGATCTCAATCTAATCTAATTTCAGAAGAATTGGTTAAGCAATTGGGGTTAAAAACACAAACTCATCATAAGCCTTACAGACTTAAATGGATAAGAAATCATCATCAAATGCACATAACTAAACAGTGCACAATCAAATTTGCAATTTCATCTAAGTATGTTGACGAAGTAACTTGTGATGTTGTGTCATTAAGAGAATGTTGAATGATATTAGGTAGTCCATACTTATTTGATCGTAAGACAATCTTCTACAGGACAAAGAATCAATATCAATTCACTAAAGCAGGTCATGATTATGTGGTTCATGCTCATCGTGTTAAAGCAAATAAAACACTTCAAACAAGGGAACAATTAACGAATGCAATGCAAGCATGCAACAAACCAATAATTGTTTCAAATGAAGTAATTGATCTTAAGCAAGAACAAGACATGGTTGTTGAATGGAAAATCAATCATAAATTGCTTCAAGATAAGCTCATGTCATGCAGATATCTAAAGTATATCAGCTCATTTGCAGTCGTCTTTTTGATGCTATCATTAGCAATGTTTTCTACATGGATGATAATGGCTTCAGTAAGATGTAACAGGGTTCAAATGGCTAACAATATACTATCAGTTGTCATGATTGTGTTACAGTTGATCTTGATGAGACAGGTGCACAGGACAAAGTTTAGAGACAGAGAGAAAGTCGGGTGGCCTATCCCGAGCTTGTTGAATGGTCAATAACCTTTTGGGGACCAAAAGGTCTTATTGTGGGGAGGTGTGATTTGAAATCAGATCCAGAAGCCTGACAGGGCTTGAAAAATGCTCAAAACGGAAGGTGATTATAATCCGATATAACCAACGCCATTGTGTCCGTCTCATCTTCCTGATTCCGGCAGTATATTTACTTTGTCAAACGGGCTCCGTTTGCGAAAGTTATCACGTTTTGATCAGAAGCTCAAATAGGTAAAAAGTCAAAGGTCAACTGGTCAAAAAGTCAATGTTGATGACATCAGCATGCTGACTATGCAGTAGATGACGTGGCACTCTCTGGCTGATGGTGATTGGGCAAGTTTGCTAACAAGGCAGACATGTGGCAGGAAACTGGACCAGTTAATGGTTGACAAGTGGCATTTGTCCGTCAAATGGGAAAGTGCCACGTGGCCCAGTCATGGGAAGCCACGTGGCACCCAGTCATCAGTCAAAGTGGCAGGTTTCAAAAGTTATGGGGTCCATGGGTTTTAAACCCATGACCAACCACTAAGACTAAGCGCCTTCACAATAGTCCTATAACCAATGCGCCATGTTATTTCTTGTTTAAATGAACCACTTTATAATTATTTAAAGTGTAATTGATGTAATATGGCACAAAGGGGCCCCAGCCCTTGGTTCATTTGCAATATATGCGACCAGGAGTTAGCGCGCAAGGGGGGCCAGCGCACAGCCCTTTGGGCTGGCCCTCGGCCACATGGCCCCATACGACCATGCCAAGGGGGCGCGCGCACAACATAAGGGGGATAAATGCTAATTATAGTTATAAAATGGGTTTTCTAACTAATTTTGGGTTTTTAATTAATGTTAAACCTATTTTTAATGGTTTTTATCCATTTTTGGGAGTTACTGGGTAGTTTTGGAGCCTAAATTCTTGGAGGAAGTTGGAGATGAAAAACCAACTTCCCAGCTATATAACCCAGGCCTGATTGAGGCCATAGAGGGCATTCAAAGCAGAGTTATGCTAAGGAGAAGCCAAGCCAAAGCCATTTTGAGACAGAGAAGCTTTTGAGGAGGAGACGTTGTCGAATCATTTATGGGAGCTCCGAACGTCCGTTTTGCATGTTGTTTTCTCTGCATGGTTCTAGAGATCTGGAAGAACATGACCAGATCAGTCTTGTAGCCATTTGGCATTGCAGCGATGTACTTTTGATCTTTTGAGCATAAATAAAGAAGCCTCCCCCACAGAGAAAAGGCCCGGAGACGTAGGCAAAGTTGTGCCGAACTCCGTTATCAATCTGCGTGTTATGGTTTGTTGTTTATTCTTTCATTTCAGATCTGCAAATGTATATATGGCTGTCATAATTCCTCTTCTTTTCTCATTCTTTCACTAAGTTTCTCAAATGGTTAATAACGCATGCAAAATTAAAACTCAACCATAAGTCATTAAAAGATCCGACGGATCAGTGTTGAAACGACATTTATATTGGACGAAACTTTGAAAATTTTTCAACAAGTATATATGTTCTTACACTCCCTGCGCTATTGAAAAACTGACCATCAAGAAACAAGGCATGTACACTCCTCTACCTACTCCTGACATGCCCTAGGAATCCTTCTTAATGGACTACATGTCGGGCCTCGCTTCCACCCGGGAGGGAAAGGCCTTTGTTTTTGTGGTTGTTGATCGCTTTTCCAAGATGGATATTTTTACCACCTACAAGAAGAGCATCACGATGGAGGAAACTGCCGATATTTTCTTTGAATGAGTGTGGGTACACTTTTCTATTCCACAAACCATTATCTAAGATCAAGACAGTCGGTTCCTCAACACATTTTGGTCGAGCTTCTAGTAACTTCTAGACACTAAGCTCACCAAGTTCACTTCCGTCCACCCCCAGGCGTATGTCCAAACTGAGACCGTCAATCGGATGATCGTGCACATCATATTCATGTGAAATTACAACCACCCTTGCACCTAGGATTATATTCTCCCCTATGTTTAACATGGCTACAACAAATCCATACATAGCTCAATCAACCATAACCCCTTTCAGGTGGGGTTGGGACTTCAACCATTGGGTCCTATGGATGTTGCATTACCCCTTGCAGCCACCCAAGAAGACTCATCACATGCTCCAATTATAGCTGACAAAGCCACCCAGTTCATTGAGCGGATCCAACACATGTTCCAATAGGTTCATGATATTTTACAGAAGTCTAATGCCAAGTACAAGCAACACCATGATCAACACCGTGTGCCACACTTGTTTCAGGTGGCTAGAGAAAAAGTTTGGTTGCACTTGCAGAAAGAACGCCTTGCAAGGCCTCATCGGAATATTTTTCCACTCTGTTATGGGCCTTACACCATTACCAAGGTCATGGGTGACAATGATTTTGATCTCAACCTGCCCCCCTTCCTTGGCTTGCACCCAGTGTTGAATGTGGACCTCCTTCAATATTATTTGACACCATTATTGGACACCTCAGAGATAAAATAAAAACTAGAACCAACATATCTCAACCCCAACTACATGGAATAAGAATACATTGATCATATCATGGACACACAAGTTAAGGGAACTTGCCAGCAGAGGATCCATCTTTATCAGGTTGTCAAAGCAGGACAGCTCTGACACCAAGGCAAGTGGCTCACCTGAGGCCAAATTCAACAACAATTTCCTCATCTAGTAGGGTAACTAAATGAAATATATACCATTTATTCCTAAGGAGAGTGGATTGATGTAGGTGGATATTGCTAGCCACCCACCTTTTCCAACTAGCTCAAAACAATTTTTTGGCAATTTTGGCAATTTACTATTTTTAGCAGTTTTTAACTACTAGGGCTAGTTTGAGGGCCTAAATGATATTTTTTCATGATAGGAAACCTTAAAAATAGCCAAGGTATTTTATATACCCCCCTAAATGAATATTCTCATCAATACCTTTCCAACGATCTATCGTGCTCCCTAAACAGAGATCGTATGCAAAAGTTACGACCCCAGGAAGTTAATGTACTAACTTACCCCAACGGGGGTGTTGCACATTGTTTTTGTCATCCTTATGACCGTTAATGATGTAAACCTATCTGTAGTCTTCAAAGGGGTCAGTGTCTTGAGTTCCTGAAGAAATAAGGGAGAAGAACTTTTCCTGAGAAAAGAAGTTGCATTTTCCTTTATGAATACCCTATTAAAGATGATTTTCGCATGCTGCACTATGGCTAGGTTGCGAGAATGCCTGATTATCACAGGATGCACCATAGCTGGGTTGCGAGAGGATATCAGGTTTCTCTATAAGAAGGGTGCGATAATTCTCATACCTGGGAGAAACGAGCATCTTCTTGATGCTTCTAGAAGGAGAAACTTCCATGGTGAGGTGGCATCCGAATGGCTTGGATCTTAATCGCTTTCATGATTTAGTGGGATCATCCTAACCTCCTCACCTTATCCTCTTCAACTTATAAAAGGAGAGGATCTCTCATGGAGAAGGTTAGCTTTGAGTTTGTATCTTTTGGGATTAGCTTGGATTGGATTGGGCTTTGGAGATTGTTAGATTGGCTAGATGAGCCATTTTGTCAAGATAGATTGTGAATATTATCAGATCTATGTTCTCAGAATTATTGGAGTGGAAGTGTGTGGGGAATGAAGGACAGTTGGAAGGGACCTTACGAAATCAAGGCCATGGTTGTAATATCTCTTTCACATTTAATATGATACAGTAATATGATTCTTTCCTATAAAGCTTGTTGTGTTTTATTGTATGATTCCTTGATCACATACATAGGTTTATATTGAGTTTATGCTATTACTATCACTTTGGTTGGTTGCATTCTTTTGCAGGTTCATCATTGTATGAGATTTGGAATGGAGCTAGGATGGCGATGGTGAGATGAAGTGGCATTTAAATGGTATGTTACCTATCCCTCTTTAGTTAGTAAATTCAATATCTAAAACTTAAGGAAAACGTCATGTTCTGGTGTGTTTTGTTGTAGATCTAGGTGGATCTAGGGAGATCAGTTAGTGTTCACACCTACCGATTTATCCAATAACAAAATTGGCGACTCCACTACGGAAATAGATTGTTTCCTTTTTATTCTAGTTTCCCTTGCTTTTATTGCTTGATTTTTGGTCTCTGAGTCTATGGGAGATCCATCCAGACTCTCTGGATCTGAAAGTTCACTTAGACTCTTTTGTCCTTTTCCAAATTCTCTTTGATTTCAAGAAGTCTCACATTGTACTAGTCTACAGCCTACGAAAACCTTTCAGTTTCGCACCCTACTGTGTAATCCAGTGTGACATGTTCGCACCCTACCTGTGTCCATCCTGTGAACTCCACTGATTTTCACACTGCACCCTATAGCTAGGCTGGGAACCCATTTGAAATTTTTGTTTAGAATTAGGATTTCCTATATTTTGATGCCTAGTTTTTATTTGATCAACTGGATCGAAATTTTGGAGCCTATATTGATCTGTTTACAGTCTACTTGAAATTCTTTGAGTTCCTTTTATCCATCTTTGCTTTGTTTGGTTTTGAAGGATTAGTCTCTTGCTTTGAGTGTCTTTCAATTCCAAAGCCTGTGTTTTCTTTAGAATTGTTTAGGGAAAGATCATATTTCTTTTGAATATCAGATTTCTTCTGAATAGTTCGCTTTAAAAAAAAACTTTTTGTTTGGGTTTCTTTGTTTTAAGAAAATTCATTATTGATTTTATTGAAATTTTTGAAACAAAAAGATTTAATTTCTTGCTTTGTATTAGATTGGGGGCATCCTTGCATTTGAAGTAGAAAATTGCATGATTCTTGGCATTTAAATCGTGCATTGGTGTACAGTATCTTTTTCTCATTTCTTGAGAATCTTGATATTGATGAGTGGCGCAAAGAGGTCCAACCTATCACCCTGCAGGGTCTCTTTACCTGACCTCCTGCTCACAGGATCATTCTCAAAATCCCTTCTACTGAGCCGAAGTGGCTCTTTAGATCCCCTGCCGGAGTCACTATGCAAATCCCTGACCCAGTCCATAGGTCTTCTTTTCACCTGTCTCGGCTTCTGCGCTTATCCGTAGTTATCCCGACTCACTATCGGGGTTCCGGGGTTTCAGACTTTCCGCTACCACAAACCACTATCCTCGGGAATCCCCGATCACCGATGAGCTCTCGGCTCCTATGCGCTAACCCTCCTGGCTAAGCTTCCACCATATGACCACTACTCCCGTGTCTGTGGCCTTACTTCCCTCACAGCCTCGCGACTCGCTATATCCAACCCTTAAGTTTCCAACTCTTGACACCCGAGGTGCCGAAGTGCTGAGGCGCACGAGAGTTGACCTTTCAACGGTCCTTTGTCTCGCCGAGACTTCAGACCTTCGCAACTCGCGAACCCTAGCACCAATACATCAGGACTTCTCGCAGCGAGATCCCGAGGTCTTTGTGCCACCTGTATTCCACTCGCCGGCTTGCTATGGCCCACACAGTCCTCCCTGAGATGCTGAAACTCGTGACCTCGTTCCCTCGTGACTTCGTGATTTCTGTGGCCAGTTTCTCGAGTCATCTCTCGCGAGGTTTCGATGCATGATCCCACGTGCGGATCCAACGGTCCTTCCGCAATCCGGATCCAACGGTTATCCTCCTTCTCGCACCTCGCATCCTCATGACTCTGAGTACCAAATACTTAGGCTTTTACCCTGCGAACTTCTGAGTTCGCGAGATCCTTAGATCTTTGACACGCGTCCTCTTCAATGGACGGTCCCGATCCTCTCGCTCCTTCGCCGCCTCGTGTCCTCGCACCTCACGACTTCGAACACCCAATACTTGGGCTTTCACTCTGCGAACTCCCGAGTTCGCGAGATCATCTAGATCTCTGCCACCTGTCCTTAGATGGATGGCTCACAGCCTCATTGTCACTTCGTCGCCTCATGACATAGAGCACCCAACACTTGGGCTCTCACTCTGTGAACTCCCGAGTTCACAGATCATCTAGATCTCTGCCACCTGTCCTCTTCAAATGGACGGCTCCTGTCTTCTCGCTACTTCGTCGGTTTGTGTCCTCGCGCCTCGTGACCCTTGACACCAAATTCTCAACCCTTCCACTTACGAGCTCCCGAGATTCTATGCATCACCTGTCTGCTTTCTGACTCCTGTGGCCCCACACCATTATCGAGTGTCGATATCTCGAGATGACGTCATCTAGGCCCCACAACATGGAGCTCTCTCCTCCTCGCCACTCGTGAAGTTGAATGACTTCCTCTTCCAACCTTCGGTGCCCGAGTTCCCAATGTGGGTAATCTCGTGACACGCATCCACTCCCGAACGAACGACCCAAATCCTCGTCGCCATTTCCACCTGTTGTGGCTCCTCCTGGACGTAAATCTCCTCGACGGTCTAGATCTGTTCTCTTGTTGATCGAACGACTATCGTTGTTCCTCCTGAGCTTCTGCGCTTTCTTCCCTGCACTTGGGATAATTTCCCTCTTCCAAAGGTCTTGCCCTTTGTTGTCTTTCTTCTTTCTTCGAGCTCCTTGACTTCGAGCCTCGCGTGTGTATGAAATGTTGTTCTTCCTTAACTTTCTTCTTAAATATTTGGAGATCTGACCTCTACCTCCTGTAGAGTCTTCATGCATATACCATGCTGTCTCTCCTGAGCTTCCTCGAACGCTCAGACCCATTGAGGGATTTTATCCTTCTTCTCCTTCAGATGGTGAATCAAATGGATGCCCTCCTAGATATCCTTCTGCTCAAGCCTCTTCTTGAGTACTTCTGGGTATTCAACAACCCAGTGAAGGTCCTTTAGTGGACTCTCCCTTTACAACATAGAACCCAGAGAGTTCTCTTCACCTCTGTGCCTATCTGCACACTTCCTTAACGCCTCCTGGCGGAGTATCTTCTCCTGGGCACCACTGTACACACACTCAATGTCCTCCTAGCAGAGATTCTCATAATCCTAAGTGATTCTGGTCTTCTGAACTCACAACAGAGTTCCTTCTCTATGTACTCCTTGCACTTTTGCTCAATGCCCACCTGGAAGACCTCTTACAGAACTCCTCAGAGCTTCTGTCTCCTTCAACTCTCAACAGAGTCCTTCCTCAGCACCACTGTGCATATGCTCGATGCCCACTTGGCAGAGCTCCACAGAACTTACAACAAAGTTCTGCCTGCATCTGTGTTTCAGCTACACAACCTTGCCTCCAAGGTGTTCATCAACCTTGAGGTCTTCCTCCTCTGAGTTGTTGACTTCAGCTTTTGTGCCTCAGTGCGTCTTTTTCTGAACCTGCATCGTTCATAAATGAAACCTATGTGCACGACTCTCAGAACCCTCAACGTTCTGTCACACCCTCCTGGTATGAAGCCTCAAAGACCTTCAACCTGAAATCACACAAACTCCTACAGAATGCATTTTCAATCATACATTCAACACATATATATATAGAACACCCACAGACATCCATTTAACACAGAACCAATGCAGAAAAACTGTTGTTTTTATTAAAAATGGCGAAAATGCATGTATATTTACAATGGTGTTCCTGAGCTCCCTCTATCTCTTATCTTCTCTCTCTCCTATCTAACTCAAAATGAGATCTAAAATCTCTTTTACCTGAGGGGCTCAATCGAGCGCTTCCCTCCAGGATTTCCCTACTCTATTAAATTACAATGAATGGTTGTTTAGTCCAGCACCTGGATCTAGATCTCAGCCGATCTAGCATTAAAGTCGATCCTATCTAATGCCTGCACAAAGGCACAGCTTGCATGGCCATCCTAGAACATTTCAATTACATTTAATTCAAATTTCAAATGAGGTTGTGCCTCCATTAAATGCGCGATTTGAACTCGCTGGCATGGTTGGCTAGCTGGCTGCCTGATGTGGAGAGATGCCCCTGCATGATACTCCACAGCTGCAAAAATCATGAGCTCCTGCTCATGATCTTCCCCTGTAGCTTTTGGAAATCCTCCTGGATCCCAAATCAGTCTTTGGAGCTTTCCATCTGCTCCAGTCTGTTGCTATTGTTTCTTCTGTTGTGTTGTTGTTGCCTCTTTCCTTCTACCCAGCTGCTCCTTGCTGGAAGTTTCTGTTGACTTCAATATCAGCCTGCTGATCTCCATGATCTCCTTATCCAGCTGCTCCAGTGGCTGGTTTTTCTCATGCAGTCTCCTCAGCTGCAAAAATTTTCTGCACATGAGAAGATCACCATGATCTCCCATGCCTTCTTCACCCATTTCCAACTTTACCTGTTGGATGTGCATGCCCTCTACTTTTATCCTTTTCTCCAAAGCTGCTAATTGATTCCACAGGTCAGCAAAGAAAATGTTGTTCATGTCTTCTTCCTCTTCTTCTTCTACAACCTCCTCTGTTGCATTCTTTTCAGCTTCATCACTGAAAATATCGAGCCATTCCTCAGAATGCTCATCATCATTTTCTGCTCCTTTGGCTGTTAGCTCCAATGCTACAACTCTTTCATCTTCCTGGCTGAAAGTAATGAGCCATTCTTCAGAATGCTCATCTTCTTCATCTTCTGTTGCAAAATCTTCTTTTGCAGTCTCTTCATCTTCAATGCTGAATGCGTTGAGCCATTCCTCGAAATGCTCAATCTCTTCTTTGTCCTCTGGGGCAGCTTCCAAAGTCTGCTCCCATTTTTCTTCTTTTCTGACAGTCATAGCTGACTGCTCCCCTGCTGTTGTTGTATCATCTGCAACATAATTTTTTGCCTCCTCCTGGGCAGATGGTAGGAATACTTGTATTCCCCCAATCATCAGAATACCATCATGATCTTCCTCCTCTATCAGATGCATCTGCTGATTTAAATTCATCCCTGAATTTATGAGAACCACAATTAGTCTCATCCCTGTAAGCTCCTCTGGTTGATTCAAATTCCCCTGCTCATCCCTGTTCACCTGGAAATATGGGACGCTTCTGCTGCTCTTCTGGTAGACTATGAGATCAACCGATCCCATATTCATCAACACTCCTTGCTGAATTGAACTCTCCAAAGAGTCCCTGAGACTTCCAGCTAGTTCCAAATTCTCATCTCTGCCCACCTGGCAGTTTGACACGCTTTTGTTGCCCTCCTGGAAGTCTTCGATGCTTCCACTGCCCTCCTGGCAGTTTTTGAGATCCTCATCTGATCTCCTTTCATTGACCAACTAGCAATGTAAAATTCCCTCATTGTCCACCTGACAGTCTGTGAGATCCTCAGCTGATCTCAGCTCGTTTCCCTCTAGGCAAGCTGGAATTTCTTCTTCTCTGCCTTCGTGGAAATCCTTGAGATCACCAACCAATCTCATTTATGTTGCCTTGCCCATCTGGTCATATGAAAACCTTCCACTCTCCTGGCAGACTATGAGCTCCTCAAACGATCCCAATTTATCTTCTTCATCATCCCAATCATCAAGACCCTTTCCAGTCTCTGGCCAACAATGATCAGTCATCTCTTCCTCTGTGGCCTTGAGGTTTTCAGCATACCTCAACCATCTTCTCAATAGCCTGCATTGTCTCATGACCATCATCTCTCTGACTGGCCATTTTGTTGTTGCCTTCTTCATGGGAAATTCGCGCATTCATCTCATCCTCCTATCCTGTCACATCCGCAGTTCGAGCTTCTCTATGTATGCTTTTAGTTCATAGAGTTCTCTAGTCTCTTCTTCATCCCATTTGGCAAGACTTTCTGCCTTGCTCTTCTTTCTATGGATTTCAATAGCCATCTTGTTGTCCCTATCAGCCTCCCTGGAAAACCTGTTGCTGTCACTCCTACAATCCTGAGTGCTCAGCTTCATCCTACAGTCCTACTGACTACATTCTCGATTGTTGTCTACATGCAAATAGTAGTTACAGAGTCCTCAGTAACTCTGTCTTCTTCTTGCTCCTCTGTTCTCCTCTTGCCTGAAATGTACAGACAAGAACTCACTCTGATACCACTTGACATGTATCAGAGTGCTCCTTTTCTTCTTCTCTCCTCTTTCCTGAAATATACAGACAAGAAATCAACTCTGATACCACTTGACGCAAAGAGGTCCAACCTATCACCCCGTAGGGTCTCTTTACATGACCTCCTGCTCACATGATCGTTCTCAAAATCCCTTCTGTTGAGCTGAAGTGGCTCTTTAGATCCCCTGTCGGAATCACTATGAAAATCCCTGACCCAGTCCATAGGTCTTCTTTTCACCTGTCTCGGCTTCTGCACTTAGCCGTAGTTATCTCGACTCACTATCGGGGTTTCGGGGTTTCAGACTTTCCGCTGTGACAAACCACTGTCCCCGGGAATCCCCGATCACCGATGAGCTCTTGGCTCCTATGCGCTATCCTTCCTAGCTAAGCTTCCACCATATGACCACTACTCCCGTGTCCATGGCCTTATTCCCTCATGGCCTCGCGACTTGCTATATCCAACCCTTGATTTTCCAACTCTCGACACCCGAGGTGCCGAAGTGCCGAGGCGCACGAGAGTTGACCTTTCAACGGTCCTTTGTCTCACCGAGACTTCGGACCTTCGCAACTCGCGAACCCTAGCACCAATACTTCGGGACTTCTCACGGTGAGATCCTGAGGTCTTTGTGCCACCTGTCTTCCACTCCCCAGCTTGCTATGGCCCACACAGTCCTACCCGAGATGCCGAAACTCGCAACTTCATGATTTCCATGGCGAGTTTCTCGAGTCTTCTCTCGCGAGGTTCCGATGCACGATCCCACGTGCGGATCCAACGGTCCTTTCGCAATTCAGATCCAACGGTTATCCTCCTTCTCACACCTCGTGTCCTTGTGACTCTAAGTACCAAATTCTTGTGCTTTTACCCTGCGAACTTCCGAGTTCACGAGATCCTTAGATCTTCGACACGCATCCTCTTCAATGGATGGTCCCAATCCTCTTTCTCCTTCGCCGCCTCGTTTCCTCGCACCTTGCGACTTCGAACACCCAATACTTGGGCTTTCACTCTGCGAACTCCCGAGTTCGCGAGATCATCTAGATCTCTGCCACCTGTCCTCATATGGAAGGCTCATAGCCTCATCGCCACTTTGTCGCCTCGTGACTTAGAGCACCCAACACTTGATCTCTCACTCTGCGAACTCCCAAGTTTGCGAGATCATCTAGATCTCTGCCACCTGTCCTCTTCAGATGGATGACTCCTGTCTTCTCGCTACTTCTCCGCTTTGTGTCCTCGCGCCTCGCGACCCTTGACACCAAATTCTCAACCCTTCCACTTACGAGCTCCCGAGATGCGATGTGTCACCTGTCCGCTTTCCGAATCCTGTGGCCCCACACCATTCTCGAGTGTCGATATCCCAAGATGACGTCATCTAGGCCCCACAACACGGAGCTCTCACCTCCTCGCCACTCGTGAAGTTGAATGACTTCCTCTTCCAACCTCCAGTGCCCGAGTTCCTGATGTGGGTAATCTCGTGACACGTATCCGCTCCCGAACAAACGGCCCAGATCCACGTTGCCGTTTCCACCTGCTGTGGCTCCTCCTGGATGTAAATCTCCTCGACGGTCCAGATCTGTTCTCCTATCGATCGAATGAATTTCGCTATTCCTCCTGAGCTTCTGTGCTTTCTTCCCTGTACTTGGGAGATATTCCCTCTTCCAAAGTTCTCGCCCTTTGTTGTCTTTCTTCTTTCTTCGATCTCCTTGACTTCGAGCCTCGCGCGCATATGAAACGCTACTCTTCCTGAAATTTATTCTTAAATCTTTGGAGATCTGACCTCTACCTCCTGTAGAGTCTTCACGTATATACCATGTTGTCTCTCCTGAGCTTCTTCGAACACTCAGACCCCTTGATGGATTTTATCCTTCTTCTTCTTCAGATGGTGAATGAAATGGATTCCCTCCTGGCTATCCTTCTGCTCAAGCCTCTTCTTGAGTACTTCTGGGTATTCATCAACCCAGTGAAGGTACTTCAGTGGACTCTCCCTTCACAACACAAAACTCAAAGAGTTATCTTCGCCTCTGTGCCTATCTGCACACTTCCTCGACACCTCCTGGCAAAGTATCTTCTCCTGGGCACCACTGTACACACACTCAATGTCCTCCTGGCAGAGCTTCTCATAATCCTCAGTGATTCTGGTCTTCTGAACTCACAACAGAGTTCCTTCTCTGTGTACTCCTTGCACTTTTGCTCAATGCCCACCTGACAGAGCTCTTACAGAACTCCTCAGAGCTTATGTCTCCTTCAACTCTCAACAGTGTCCTTCCTCAGCACCACTGTGCATATGCTCGATGCCCACTTGGTAGAGCTCCACAGAACTTACAACAAAGTTCTTCCTGCAACTGTGTTTCAGCTACATAGCCTTGCCTCCAAGGTGTTCATCAACCTTGAGGTCTTCCTCCTCTGATTTGTTGACTTCAGCTTCTATGCTTAAGCACGTCTTTGTCTGAACCCGCATCGTTCAGAAATGCAACCTCTGTGCATGGCTCTCAGAACCCTCAGTGTTCTGTCACACCCTCCTAGTATGAAGCCTAAAAGACCTTCAACCTAAAATCACACAAACTCCTACAGAATGAATTTACAATCATACATTCAACACATATATATAGAACACCCACAGACATCCATTTAACACAAAACCAATGCAGAAAAACTGTTGTTTTTATTAAAAATGGCGAAAATGCCTGTATCTTTACAATGGTGTTCCTCAGATCCCTCTGGCTCTTCTCTTCTCTCTCTCCTATCTAACTCAAAATGATATCTAAAATGTCTTTTACCTGAGGGGCTCAATCGAGCGCTTCCCTCCAGGATTTACCTACTCTATTAAATTACAATGAATGGTTGTCTAGTCCAGCACCTAGATCTAGATCTCAGCCGATCTAGCATTAAATCCGATCCTATCTAATGCCTGCACAATGGCACGGATTCCATGGCTCACCAGCCTAGAACACTTCAATTACATTTAATTCAAATTTGAAATGAGGTTGCGCCTCCATTAAATGCGCGATTTGAACTCGCTGGCGTGGCTGGCTAGCTGGCTGGCTGATGTGGAGAGATGCTCCTGCATCAATGAGTTTAATATATTTTGGGACATTGTGTATATGGGAATGATAAATGTTTTCTCCTTCTCATAGCATAGCTTTCATCGAAATGAAAAGATTGCATCTTCATCTCTTTACATAACTTTTGAGTCAGTCAAAACACCATATTGTCCACACCATATTCCTTTTGAGTAGCAACAACCTTAAAAATAAAAGTGCTTATAAAAATTGATTAGACATTTTTATATTTTCTGGTAGCAAGCCTACATTAGATTAGTTGTAGGGATTTGGAATAGGTGCGAAAGATAACTTTCCAAAGCTGCAAACAAACATAGTATCTTCTGACAAACAAACATAGTATCTTCTGATAGGGATATTTAAATCCACTTACTACATTTTGTCCTGGGAAGCCCTTCTCACACAAGGGTCAATCACGAGGTCGCATTAAGACTAGAATAGTTACTCACCCTACTTTGTTGGTATTTCTATAAATATTGCGTGTATTATGGGGGTTGCTTAAAGGTATACCCACAATGATGAGTGGAAGCCTTTCGAGTTGATTTTGGGATAGATACCCTGCCTTTGTGCATGGATCAAACTGTCGATTGTTTCCCCAGGCATCACTATAGTGATTGGTAACCTTAGTGGTCTATCTCTCTAGGATCTTTACACGAGGTGACTGTGAAGGGGCAAGTCTTCACGGTACCTGGAATTGATGTTGACCAAAATCACTCAGGCTCCTTGGAGGGTATACCCACGATTATGTGTGGGAGCTTGCACTAGGGTGTAAGTCCGTTAAGTAGGTCATCAACGTAACTTTTCCACCTGCTCTATCTCAACCCCTTCTTACTTTGTTCCCACGACATTGGATTTCATCACCAACTAGTGAGTTCATTGTGAGAAGGTTTTGTTTGCTTGCTTGCTTACTAGATTCTTAGTGTGTGTTGTTTTTCTTCCCTCGCAGACTCTAGGTTGGATCTTTGTTTTAATGGCGTCAGTTCTCGAAATGACCAATGAAGGAACCCCTGCTCCAGGGGAACCTTTCATTTTTCCTTCTTATGGAAACATTGGACCTCCTCACATCGCCACTCTGAGCCTTCCAGGTCTCACAATTGGATTACCAGTATGGTTGTTTTCTACTCAGGTGATCCCAAATGTAGTAAGTTCTTCGGTCGTAAGAACTTCCCCCCAATAACATCAACCTCATGTTGATCCTTCACCATCTTCACCAGCAAGATCTTCTTCACCTTCTTCACTTGCAAGGTCTTCTTCCATTTCATCTTCTTCGCCGAGTGAAAGATCTAAAGCTAGTAACCCGGTGAATAAGAAGAAGAAGAAAAGGAATAATAAGAAGAAGAAAAATAAGCAAGGATCAAAACCTCCAACCACTGCTAAACATGTTGGAAAATAACCAATTACTGTTAATCGTGTTGGGAGTGTTGATGATGTCAAGATCACCCAAACAAGTCGTAAGCTCAAGCACCCTTGCAGGCTTTGTAAGGGTATCCATCTTCTTAAGGATTGCCCTGGCCTATCCAAGGTTATAGAAGTATGGTCTACACACCTTGACCAACCCATGTCATCAATATCTGAACAACATGTTGATGGCCTCCCTTGAACTAGTCACGATACCGTTGGGAAGAAGAAAAGTAGAGTCAAGTTCTCGTGTATGTTATGCAAAGGGAGTCATCTAACTCACCTTTTCCCTCATATGGAAGAAGCCTCGAAATTCTTGGAAGACATGACTATATCATAGCCTCAAATTCCATTTGTTTATCACAAGATTACTCTTGACCCCCCTATAGTTGATGGAATGATCACTCTGGTCACTTCACTAGTCAATATGGTTGATCATGTCGTCAATATGGTCACATCCTTAGTTGAACCAGTTGACAAAGTGGTTGATCCAATACCATCCTCGGTCAATCCCGCTCTCCCCTCAGAGAGTAAAACTAAAGCGGTTGATTTGATCTCATCCTCGGTCGATCCCACTCTCCCGTTAGAGAGTGAAACCCAAGCGATCGATCCGTTTCCACCTGTCGACCCCATTCTCCCCTTGGAGAATGAAACCCAAGTGGTCAATCTGATCTCTCCATTTGTCGATCCTACTCTCCCACTAGAGAGTAAACCTGATACTGCTCACTTTTTTCTTGTTGATACAGAGTCTACCATGTCGAGGGGCATTCCTCCTTCTCCCCTGGAACCTCCCCCAAGTAACAAAGCCATCATTTTTAATTGGGGTGTACTAATTGGACCTCGTCTTCCTTCTCACATTATTTTCTAGATTACAGGGAAAGCTTGTGGTCGGGATGTTCCTTAGACGTTGATAGATGAAGGGGAGTCTATTATTATTTATTATTCTAATGCTTGGCAGGATTTGGGTTGTCCTCAACTTGCACTGGTTACACAGAATTTGTTAGCTTTTAACAAAAGAACCAATCAACCTTTAGGGAACCTTCCTCAATTTCCTATAACTTTGGGAGGGAAAACTATCTTTATTGATGTCATGGTAGTCCAAGACCCCTTGGATTTCGCTTTACTCCTTGGGTGAGATTATGTCTATGCCATGAAAGTTATTGTGTCTACTCTTTTTCGTGTGATATATTTCCCTCACGATGGATGAGTTGTGACTGTTGATCAACTTTCATTCATTGACCCCAACTGGATTGCCTCCCTAAATGGTTCTTATATGAATATGGTATCTCCCCCACCACAGGTAAATTATGTGGCGTTGTCCCCCATGGCTTCAACTTTTGATGAATTATATCCAGTAGTTGGCATGGTGATCTCTTCGATAGGGTTGTTAGAGCCTGATCTCTTTACTCTTGTCATGACCCTCGACATGGTGTTCTTCCAGAGTGTGTTTCTTCCTTCCATTGAAGACCTCTTGGAAGCCATGACCAAGTTTTCTCCCTTGACATGGTGTCATTTCGGAGAATTTTCCTCTTGGAATCCATGATCA
This sequence comes from Picea engelmannii, assembly GCA_009831015.1. NCBI lineage: Eukaryota > Viridiplantae > Streptophyta > Pinopsida > Pinales > Pinaceae > Picea > Picea engelmannii. Next base: position 218,471 of record ML783118.1, on the reverse strand, counting down.
AGAAGAGAATGTAACCGAGGATAGTTTTGCATCTCTGAGGAAACCTCGTTAAAAAATGAAACAGAGGTATATGAGCATGATTTTCTGATTTCAAGCTCGTTAAAAAATGAAACCAGACTTGATCATAGTTTTCTAAATTCAAGCCTGTTAAAAAATGAAACCACCTTGTTAAAAAAATCAAACAGAGGTTATGAGCGTAGTTCTTGTTTCTGTGCCAAGATCGTTAAAAAATGAAATGGTTTTCCCCCTCTCTATTTGAGTCAAGTCCTTCGTCTAGTATTTGAAGCTTCATTTCATTCTCCTTTGTAGTTGGATGAAATGAAGCTTGGGGGTATTTGCCTCAGCCTTAGGACTTCATGCTGAAGTTGAGCTGCTAGCTTCTTAAGGTGGGGGCTAAGTACCAACCATCCATGTGTTATGCGTTGGGAATTCCAAGCATAGTTTTCTATGGTTCAAGCTTGTGTAAAAATGAAACCACTTACCTCAAGCATATTTTTCCACTAGTTCAAGCTTGTGTAAAGATGAAACTAGGTCCAATCATAGTTTTGTTTAGTTTTAAGCTTGTGAAAAAATAAAATCTATCCCAAGCATAGTTTTGTTTTGTTTTAAAGCTTGCATAAAAATGAAAAAAATCCTGAGCTTAGTCTTTGTTCTTTCTCATGCTCGTAAATACATGAGAATATGTTACCAAGCTCAGTCTTTGTTCTTTCTCATGCTTGTAAATCAATGAGAATGTAATCGAGTACACTTTTATCACTTTTTCGGACTTGTAAAGGTTATACGAAAAAGGAACCCACTGGATTTCCCTTTAAGCTTTTTTTAGACTCTCTAAACATGAAAAGATTGTCGAGCGACCTTGTTCTATTCATGCTCATAAAAGTATTTGAATAAAACGTTTGATGGGTGATAGTTTATCACTTTTTCGGTTTTGTCGAACTCTTTTACGAAAAAGGAACTGAGAGAGTTCTCTTTAAGTGTTTTTTAGACTCTATAAACATGAAAAACTCATGAGTTTTCTTTCTTTGAACTCATAAAACAAACATTGAAAGGCCCATGTGAGACCGAACCACTTCTTCCTAGGGTTTGTTAAATATACTTCGAAGGACTTGTCCAAAGGATGAGATTACATCAACAATCATATGTTATCCTCCTCAAGCTTGTGTAAAAATAAAGAGGTACTTGCCAAAAATGGTGGGGGAAAAATTGGGAAAGAAATATGTCTAAACTTGTATTCCATGAAAGGGTCGCTTTTGAACATGACACCCTTTCGCTCGCCTTGTGTATAGGTTGGAAAATTCACTTGTCTCTTGATCATACTCCTTTATAAGATTACAAATCAGTCTATGATCCTTGTTGTTGAGTCAGTGTTTCCAACATAGTTGTTGTGTCATCAATATGTTCAAAGAGAAGTTCAACCCAAAAAACCATCTATTGCATCAGCCATGTCTGTAATCTTTAAGCCTTCTATTGCATCGGTCATCCCTGAGTTAGTCCTGAATCACTTGTTACTATGATCTACTTTGAATCTTGTTACCCGTTTCATGTCATTGATGTGGGATACATTAAGGCCCTCCTGTGATGAGTCTTTTCATGTCGACTTCAACTCATTATCCAATAATTAGACACAGAAACCAATTGGTACCTTGGAACTTGCATGCCTCAATGACAGGTTTCCTCTCTTTCGATAGTGGGTTTTCATTATCGACCCCTGATCGAGACATTTCGTCAAGTGTTTGACCTCATCCCATTGATTCACATTCGTTGGATTGTATCATAGTACCTTGGGATTCATTGACATTAATGGTGATTTACCTTGAACTTGTTAACGGTATACACTAATGACTGGTAATCAAGTGGTTTCTACCATGTTCGACTTCAGCACATGTATTCACATGGTTAGATTCATACTATAGAGTGGTGGAGATGAAGACCTTGGATATTTTCTGACAGATCCAGGTTGTGTTAGAGTATATTCAGTGTATTGTTACATAGATCCACATTGTATGTATGGTGTCTATGTTCAAATTTAAGTCTTTAACACATATATACACAGTGTATTTTTGGTGGCTATGTTCAGATTTGAGTCATATCTGCATGGATCCACAATATATGTTTGGTGGCCATGACTTGTCTTACTTGACATGGATCTTCACATGTCAACATTTATGCTTTGAGTCATTTTTATTCTGAGTATGGGAATGCCTACCTCAGTGATGATATATTATTTTACTATATTTCCTTGTTTGTTGGCAGGTTTCCGACCGACTGTTCCTTGTTCCCTACACACACTTGCCAAAGTATTTCATCTATCACTCTATTCTAACTTCATACTTTGGGGGGATCTCTGTTACACATTATTTTCATCATCCCTATGACCTTTAATGATGTAAACCTGTCTATAGTCTTTAGAGGGGTCAGTGGCCTGAGTTCCTGAAGAAAGAAGAGACAAGAACTTTTCTTGAGAAAAGAAGTTGCATTTTCCTTTATGAAAACCCTATTAAAGATGATTTCTGGATGCTGCACTATGGCTAGGATGTGAGAATGCTTGATTCTCACAAGCTACACCATAGCTAGGTTGAGAGAGGTTTGTAGGTTTCCCTATAAGTAGGGTGTGAGAATTCTCATACTTGGGAAAAATGAGTATCTTCTCGATGCTTCTAGAAGGAGAAACTTCCATGGTCAGGTGGCATCTGAATGGTTTGGATCTTAATCACTTTCATGATTTAGTGGGATCATCCTAACCTCCTCACCTTATCCTCTTCAACTTATAAAAGGATAGGATCTCTCATGGAGAAGGTTAGTTTTGACTTTGTAGCTTTTGGGATTAGCTTGGATTGGATTGGGCTTTGGAGATTGTTCGCTTGGCTAGATGAGCCATTTTGTCCAGATAGATTGTGAATATTATCAGATCTATGCTCTCAAAATTCTTCAAGTGGAAGTGTGTGGGGAATGAAGGATAGTTGGAAGGGACCTTATGACATCAAGGCCATGGTTGTAATCTCTCTTTCACATTTAATATGATACAGTAATATGATTCTTTCCTATAAATATTGTTTTGTTTTATTGTATGATTCCTTGATCACATACATAGGTTTATATTGAGTTTATTCTATTACTATCACTTTGGTTGGTTGTGTTATTTTGCAGGTTCATCATTGTATGAGCGTTGGAATCGATCTAGGATGGCGATGGCGAGAGGAAGCGACATTTAAACGATATGTCACCTATCCCTCTTTAGTTAGTAAATTCAATATCTAAAACTTAAGGAAAGAGTCATGTTCTGCTATGTTTTGTTCTAGATCTAGGTGGATCTAGGGAGATCAGTTAGTGTCCGCACCTACCGATTTATCCAATAATAGGGGGCCCATGTGACTTTTGGCCTTCATCTCATAGGGTTAGGTTTTCGGATGTCTATGGTTTTAGCATTCATATTTATTGTAAAAATTCCTTCAAATCCTTATTTTATGGATATTATTGTGAATGATCATAGTCATCACTTGTATTCTTAGAGATAAGATGCCACCATTCTATTAAGGATGTTTTCAGTCTACATTTTACATTTTTCAACATATTTCTTATTTGTTGGAAGATTGGTTGTTGTCATTGATGTTAACCCCAGTCATGGGTTTTCGACCGCAAGATTGATGAAGGTATTTGGACATGAAGGAAAATGCACATGAAGATGCAACACCCATGGATGGATAGTATACATCATGTTGTTTCCGGTGGTATGTAGCACGTCACGTGGATCCTCATGGTTGAGGAGAAATGAATTTTTGAAGATGACAAAGTAAATTGTACATGTAGGCCCTGAAGATAATTACAGAAAATAATTACAAAATAAGAAAGTGTCATGTTGGCCCTAATGTTAAAAGAAAGAAGTGACATAAATGGTATAAATAAAAATCATTATACATTCATTTGATACAAGTTTAATTTTAGAGGGAAGAAGAAGTAAAATAAGGCCGGATTTCAAGGGAGGATGAAGTCTTTTGGTGATGTGTTCTAAGGTATGTTATTTTCAGGTCATCTTACCATTTTTTCTATAACTTTTTTTCTAGAACGATTTAGATGGTGAAATTGCTATGGTATTGAGAAGACATATCAAGTCACCTCTAGTAAAAATGTATTCTATTTATTCGCTATAATTATGGATATACACTCTATGGAATATAGGGTTTGTGACCCATCCTGAAGCTACTATATAAACAGGTGTTCCAGGTAAAACATTCATAAATTCTTCATAGATAATCCAAATGAAGTGGGACCACTTCCATTGGAAAGAGTACGGACTGTATTTTCTTTTGTACAAGTTTCAAAATCAGATGTTAAATATTGAGTGTGGGGCATGATGTACAAGTTGGGTCTTCTGAATAGACCAGAATTGAATAAAGTCTACCATTCTTTCTATTAGCTCTTTTTGGGGAGGACTCAAGGAGTGAAAATTGGAGGAGTTTCAGAGAATACATTGAGTAATATTATCTATAGGATCAAAGTACTCTAAGAATTGAAGAATTGCATAAATTGAAGAAGTCTCATGAAGCATTATCAGGTTCTATGTGATGATTGGTTGATGGTGATGATTTAATGTAAAGTTTTAGTATCTCTCATATATTCTTAGGTGGAAGGAAGGGGCAAGGATGGAGAGTTCAAATATCTCTTGATATTGGAGGATTGTATCTTCCTCTTGGAGTTTTATCCATCCCTTTACATTTGTAAGCTGTAGCTACCTTTGGAAGTCATCACTTCCCTTGAACAATAACTATTGATTATTTCTCATATATTTTGAATGGTGTATTGTGGTGTATTGGTGTAACTCTTATACTATTGTTCATTTCTCATTGGATATAGTTGAATGTTTTAAGTATAAGTTGAATTTTTTTTTAAATTATACTTGATACTGATTCACCCCCCTCTCAGTATCAACAATTGGTATCAGAGAAGGTTGCGTTCAGAATAGTTTAACCATTGGAAGAAAATCCTAAGCAAAGATTGATGACCATGAGCACATTTCAAATGGGATTCAAAAATTTGATGGAAGAAATTATGCGTACTGAAGTGATAGAGTGAAAAATTACCTAACGACTTTGGGAGTAGACATTTGGTACTCAGTTGTAAATGGCTATGTAATCCCAAATAATTCTCCAACCAATCCAAATGAGAAGAAGCTTATGAGTTGTAATTCAAAATACAAACATGTTATTCTAGCAGCATTGGCACCAACCATTGCTAGCAAAGTGATGGGATGCGGCACTGCTAAAGAGGTATGGGACAAACTCAAGAATATCTACCAAGGTGATCCAAAAGTTAAGAAGGTCAAGTTTCAACGACATAGAGCAGAATTTGAAAATTTGAAGATGAATGAAAAGGAATATATTGCAACCTATCTTCTTAGAGTTGATGAAGTTTTTAACGCTATCAGGGGATTAGGTGAAGAGATCGATGAATCATTGGTTGTACAAAAGGTGTTGAGATCACTTCTCTTGAAGTATGATGCTAAGGTCTCCCCCATTGAAGAAACTAGGGACTTGACTAAAATGACAATGGATGAATTAAATGGGACTCTTATGACATATGAAATGAGAACAGCTACAGAAATTGACCAAACAAACAATGAAGCAGCCTTTAAAGCCATAAATAAGACAAAAGACAAGGATAATGACCTTGATGAAGAAATAGAAAATTTCGTAAGAAGGTTCCAGAAAGGAAGTGGAATATACAAAGGTAAGTCTCCTCTCAAATGCTTTAATTGTGGTAGAATAGGACATGTTGTTGAAAACTGTTACTATAAAAAGAGAAGTCTCAACAATAAAAAGAGCTTCTACTCCAAGGATTATGACATCTCCTTAGATGAGAGTGATGAATAAGATAATGATGGAGGAGAATTCATCTTCATAACCCAAGAAACCCAGGATGATGATCATAATAATTCTAAAGAAGAAGAAATCATTTGTGAAGAAGATTCAGATGAAGAAACCAACCTTGATTCCTTTTGGGGATACAAAGACAATGCAGAGAGTGAACAAGAAGATGAGAATCTTGAAAAGTTGAAGCATGTTGAAACTGAAAATAGAAATCTTAGAAACACAAACATAATACTAAAAGGTGAATTGACTAGTTGTGAAGAAGAGAATTACAAGCTTCAAAAGACCATTAATAGATTGAAGGAACAATTAGAAGATTATGAGAAATTGAAAGAAGAATTGGATCACATAAAAGGGGAGCTACTATTGACAACAAAAAGGTTGAAGAAGTTCGAAAAAAGCACTGAAAAATTAGATGAGATCCTTAGCAATCAAAGATCTCCAAATGACAAGATGAGACACTTTACAATGACAGTTTGAAGACAACAAAACAAGAGAAGGAAGTTGAAAATGATGAAACCAACACTCCAGAACAAGTTAAACAACAAGATAGAAAACTAGAATTCAGAAGGAATGAGATATCAAGAAGATCCTCTCCCATCAGGTATGAAAGCAATCATTATGAAGGAAACTATAGAAGAATAGATCGTGAAACCATATGGACCACACCACAAAGAAGATCACTTATGCCCAGGTATCAAAATTTCTTTCTTGGACATTGTTATACTTGTGGAAATTTTGGACACAAGGCAATCGATTGTAGAATATTTGAAAGGAATAACTATGCAAGCTACATGAATGGTGAAAATAGTAGATATGGAAATATTCATAGACCTTTCAACAAAAATTATAATCCATTTGACCCATTAATGGATGAAAATATTGTATGTTACAAGTGCAATAATCTTGGTCACAAAGCACAATATTACAGAGAGATGAAGGAAGATAATCATATGTCAAATGTATACATACCAACTACAACATGGAAAAGGAAAGAAATTCCACAAAATGAAAATTGTCGAATAGCATTGGTCTCTAAATAATGCAAAGAAGAAGATGAATGGTTCATAGACAGTGGGTGCTCATCTCATATGACCGGAGATCAAAGAAAATTTGTCATCTTGAAGAAAAGAGGTGGAAATGTTGCATTTGGAGATGACTCATCTACCAAAATACTTGGAAAAGGAACTATAAAGATTGGAAGTGAAAATGTAAAAGCAGGAAAAGTTCTATTGGTTGAATATCTAAAGCATAATCTCATCAGTTTCAGCAAAATATGTGATCAAGGATACACTCTTATGTTTGACTCCCAAAAATGTAAAATCAGAGAAAATAACTCGGGAAGATTGGTTGCAACTGCAACAAGAAGACCAAATAACATATACATCCTAGACATGAAGAAGAGAGAGAATACAGAAGCTACACAAAATGATTCCAAGGAAGAAAAAGTCCCAAAGACCAAAAATAAGGATGAAGTATTATTGAGTGCCACATGTTCAGGGGGAGCATCAAAAAAGAAGAAGGTTACCTCTTGTCATTAAACTCAGGGGGAGCAGCCCTAACCTTTTCCATTGATATCAAAGGGGGAGATAAATTGGGATCATGATGATAGGGGGAGAATGAGTGTTGCCATCAATGACAAAGGGGGAGATTGTTGGAAGATTGGTTGTTGTCATTGATGTCAACCCTAGTCATGGGTTTTGGACCACAAGATTGATGA
>ML783118.1:199271-210071 GCA_009831015.1 Picea engelmannii | reverse complement strand
GGTGTATTGTGGTGTATTGGTGTAACTCTTATACTATTTTTCATTTCTCATTGGATATAGTTGAATGGTTTAAGTATAATTTGAAAAGGGTTTTAAATTATACTTGATACTGATTCACCTCCCTCTCGGTATCAACATGTTGGAATGGATCTAGAATGGAAATGGCGAGAGGAAGCGGCATTTAAATGGTATGTCACCTATCCCTCTTTAGTTAGTAAATTCAATATCTAAAACTTAAGGAAAGCGTCATGTTCTGCTATGTTTTTTTCTAGATCTAGGTGGATCTAGGGAGATCAGTTAGTGTCTGCACCTACTGATTTATCCAATAATAGGGGGCCCAAGTGACTTTTTCCGCTTCATCTCATAGGGTTAGGTTTTTGGATGTCTATGGTTTTAGCATTCATATTTATTGTAAAAATTCCTTTAGATCCTTATTTTATGGATATTCTTGTGAATGATCGTAGTCGTCACATGTCTTCTCAAAGATAAGCTTCCACCATTCTAGTAAGGTTGTTTTCAGTCTGCATTTTATAGTTTTCAACATATTTCTTATTTAATAGAAGTCAAGTTTTACTGTATCTCTTTTATTGTTCATTGTATCTCTATGTTAACATTATAAATCTGTGGTTTCAATTCGTTCCGCTCATAAATATGGATTAGACACACAGAACGTGTTGATGCATGTGTTTAAGTGCCTGAAAGAACACTAGAATAATGTGCATGAGTGAATATGTAAATTGGAATGCATAATAAAAATGCATGTTGATAATTCCTTATGGAATATTGGGTAAGACTCTTGAATGATGAAGTTGATTGTAACTCAAGTTTGAGGTAATTTTAGATAATATTGGATATGCAACAAAGGAGTTTCATGTAGGGAAAGTTCCATGTGGAGGAACTGTGTGAAGACTCTGTCGGGAGAATAGAGCCATAAAATTAATAACTATTGAGAACTAGACACTGGTTTACAAATCCTATCTGTATAAGAATCCTAGATTAAATTTTAAAATATAATTCATGAATGAAAGTATGTTGTTACATCTAGGAAAATTCAATATGAAATTGACTAAGGATTCTCAAGGAAGAGAGTAGAAAGATCCCAAGAGGGATAGATTGCAGAAGAAAAAAAGGAGAAAAGGAGAAACTATTTTCTCAGTTTAAAATTATGGTTTTCTTAGGAAATTTGTATACCATAAAATAACATCTTTGAAAACAAGTACAACTAGTGAAAATAATTTAATGAATATGTTAAATGAATGAGCTTGGTTAAGATATGTTGTGTAAAGGCAAAGAATCCTTGGGAATGATTTATTTAAGCTGAAAATTTTATACTATATGGGAGGAGTTGGAAAAAAGGAAGAGTCCCTTAACTCCTTTCTTTTTGACTACTATGTTTCTCTGGAATGAGAAAAATGATATGTTGTTGTGTAGGAATTCTTAAGACATGAGAATAATTATAGTTGTATGGTTGTGGAGACAACCAAAAATTTGATTGTGATCGCACTAGAAAACACATTGAAGATTAATGTCATAGAGTGCATGCCTATATGCTAGAACATATCTGGAAACATTTTTCTGATTTGAATGCTATGGTACATGCATTTTATTTCACATAATAAATGATATAATTTGAATGTGATTATGTTTATTATGTCTAGGAAAAGAATTGGAATTGTTGGGGGAGGACAACTACCAATGATGTAAAACCTCGGGTAGAGGATAAATCTAGGAAGGATGTTGTTGAAAGATTGATGAAGGGACCTTCGGATTTCCCACGAAGTACCATTGATGAGCTAATATCAGAAACGGTGATGGAATCCATAATAGGTATAAATATTTCATTCCCATGTGGCATAAAAATTGAGAATGGATTAGGTAAGAACCCCTTCTGAAAGACTTTATTGTCTTAATGATAAGCATGAAAATTTTGATTGGATGTTGAATTCCATTGACACCCAAGTAAGGTATGATTCAGGAAAGAAGAAACTGAAGGAAAAAGGGAAAAACCTCTAGTAATCAAGGATGATTGAAGTCCTTGCAATAAATTCATGAAAAAATGTATCATTAATTCATTGACTAATAGAGAATGATTGAGAACAAGAGTTCTCATAAGAAACATGTTGATTGAATGCATGGAGGAAATGAATGTTGTATGAAAGGTGGGTATTGGAATACTCATCATGGAAGGAGGACCTTCCAATGTCTACCATAATTATGAAATAATAAAGAGAGGAAATATGGGTGGCCATGAACATTGGCACCCTGATTGTCAACAAAGAAAGAATTATTGAATGCATTCATATTAAATTTTAATTTCATATAATATGTGTTGATTTGACGTCATGATTATCTCAATCTAGGAAACACATTCTTGTTGTAGTAATGAATATGAATAAATGAGCCATGTGGTGAGAGGTTGGATGAGTTCTAGCGCACCATGGAAGAGTTACTAACATAGAATATGGTAATCTGAAATCAATGCAAGGTTGCATTATGTGTGAATATGACCATGGCCATCGACACACTGGTTAATTTCATATGATGAAATGATTGAATTTTGAAAGGCTTGGTATGCTAAATCAATGCATGTGTAAGGAATGATAATCCCTTTTTATTTTATATCATTGAATAGATTAATGTGATGCAATTTTTAGTATGCACAAGTTTTGAAAATTGTTTGGAAGCCGACAATTGTGCAATGAAAGTAAAACGTGCATGATAAGTAACAATTTGTTTGGTTGTGTGAAGAATGAATTGCAGGAAGAAGGGTCTTGGATATGGCAGTGTTGTAAGACGGAAGACCAATTCATGTTGGTTTTAAAATAGCCAAACTTCCTAGGGAAAGAAGTATCGGGCTTGTGGAATCTGTTTCCTATATGAAACAGATCTAAAAATGGTAATGTGAAATTTGAAATATATGGGTAACAGATCTGAAAAAGTTTGATTAAAATGATGATGACATCTCATGAATTATTGTATGCATGTGATACAGGTGAGATGAAATATATTTTCTAGAGGGATAGATGATGGTTATGTTTTGGTAACATGGACCAGAGGTACGCCTTGATAGTGCAAGCTAGAGGGAAGCCTTGACTGTAAGACTCAGTAAAGTCTATGAATATGTTCTTGTGTGAGAAATACTTGAAAGGAAATATGGATCACCTGAGGGGTTGTATAGTAGAGGAAGGGATGCCTAAGCCTGAGACTAGAAGGTGTGTGACCACAAGGAAGAGGAGACTTTGATAATTATTGTTATATGTTTATTGGTATCATGAGAACAATGGTTATGTTAAGGAAAACAATGATTTGAGTAAATGTGACAACCATATATATGTAGATACATGAATTGTACATATAAGTATTGTGCTTATATGTAAAGTTTCCTCTTTAATTATGAACAACAATAAAATGTTTTTTCGTAAAATTGGGATTAATATGCTTTCTGTCTGAATTTGTTTTAGGCATGTGATAAATGCCAAGATTATGGGAAAATACCATACCAAGAAGAGGAACAACATTTTTTAAGAAACTAAAAGATGAAGGAATGGCAGGTGTTGTTGAGATGCAAAGAACACCAATGACGGTGTTCCTTTTGAAAGGGGAGGGGAATGTAATACCACATTTCAAAAACCATGTTTACATGTAATTATTCATGATTGATGAATTACCATGCCATGGCATATAAACATATTATTATTTTTTTTTTTTCAATTGAAAATGCCAACCAACTGACTAATGGTTGAAGACTTAAAAGTACTGTCCATGATACCACTAGAGAAAAGAGTGAGGAAACCTAGAGAGAGGGTTCATCATGCTAAGATGACCCAAGCCTCCTTTCTAAAATATTTGATCTGGAAATAATAAGTTATTTCCATTTATCTTGATATCAAGGAAAAACAATTAATGAGAAGGGGATTGGTAGTTGAACAACCAACCACCCTCAATGAATGGAAGCATGGAAGACTTTTATAAGACAATATAAATTGTTAGCCAAAGGTACAACAAAGTACCAATTCTCCAGCCCCGAGTTGACCCCAAGAGTTCCTTCTGATAGAAGGGAGGAAGGACAGGTCGAGAACCTTCATTGAAGAAGAAGGGGTGTTGGAAAGGGAGGAAGTAGGAGAGAAGAGGATAATTAACGAGTCCATGCAAGAGAAGGATCATAGAAATTTGAGGGAGTTCCGAAAGAAGAGGAGGATCTGAGAGAATCAACAACAGAAATTGTGGAGGCGTGTTGTGCAAAATAAGTTGTAATGGTGTAAGGTAGTTTTGAGAAGGATATCATGTTGGTGTGAGATGAAAATCATGAAATAGAATAAAACACATGTATAGAGGAGAGGAAACTCTAGGGTGTATATTGGTGCACAAGGAAATACCTGGAATTATGCCCAGAAAATTAATGGTCATGCTGGAGCAGAGAAGACCCAAAGTCTAGACTAGAGAAAAAGAGGGTTGCAGGCTTGATGCTTGTTGGAAATAAACCGACACTAGAAGGAGAGGGAACTGAGGGACAATGTAGTTGTAAAAGTACTCTCTTGTGAAAATTTAATCCATCTACGAAGGTATCTGATAAACCCCATGAAGGTATTGGGGTGAATGGAAAATAAGGGGAACCTCTTTTGCTTCTAATGGAGTGAAGGAGAGTAACTTCCTTGATCCATTCCTTGATTTGATGAGTCAACAGTTAGATAAATCCCCTGGTAGTATCATGTCTTGACATAGGAGTGGCCTACCACTGAATTTATTAAGCAAAAAGATCCTATGGTTGGGTGGAATGGTGTACACCCATAGTCAGTTGGTTGGTCACTAATTGTAAAAGATAACTATCTATATACCCTATGAAATTGAACTGATATGTATGGATGGATGTTTGTAATTATAATCATGACTATGTATTCCTGACTTATGTTCTTGGAATTGCCCCATTGGGAGGCCTTTGTACTTTTTTTATAAAGTATTTGTATGGAATTGCATGTGTAGTGCATATATGAGCAGTAGGACCATGCATCTTACCTTGAATGATTAAGGAACTTTACAAATGGTTCCCTCCTGTGAATACATTCATGGATAGATATGCCTACATAAAAAAATGAATCCTTGTATTATTTTCAAGCCTACCATGTTGTGTAATGTGTATGTATGCATGCTTGTATGAACAATAGAATTGTATGGGTTCGGGTAAGAATATGTAAGTGAATTTAAGGAATGGAGGTTAAGTTTGTGTTGAAATAAATCATTTCCAACCCCTTTTGATTCTGATTATAAATTATTTTTGAATATTGTATGTTGGAGGCTAGAGAAAGATGACAAACCATGTGTTTTTCCCTCTCCTTAATGAAAAAGGTTTCCAGGGAATTGAATCCATGTTTGGTTGTTTAGGTAGAAATATTTTTTCTTGCTTAAAGATGAGTGATTAGTTGCGGAATCAGAGATAATATCCTAGCGGAAGACATTGGGAAATATAACAAACTTGGAAATCTAAATCATTAACCTTAACTCATTTAAACATCTATGTGAACCAATGATGAACAAAAATTGTCGATTTGGAGAGGAGGATTGATCTTGATCGTCCAAGGATGAAAGGCTCACCCATTGAAACCCCGATGTTAACCGATGAGGATCAATGTTCATTGGATTGGTGGAGAGTTTGGACGATAGTCATCTAATCTTGTCAAATGTTTGGGAGATGGTGGAAAGGTATAGGTTAACTGGGATATTAGATACCCAAAGTACCAAGAGGTCCTATGTGGTAGACCTTGTTACCTTGAGATAACATGATACCTGGTGGGAAAGGTTCCTATGCATGGTTCCAACCCCTTGCTTCCAAATGAAAGGGTGACATTATGATGATCTCATGTTCCAAGGCGGAATCCAACACACCTGAGGGTGGCACTTGTCAAAATCAGCTAGGTGGATGAGTAGAGGGTGGACCCTCGTTGACCTTTGGCCTCAAAAAAGTGTGTTAATCTTATCCGTCGAATTTGGGATGCCAATATAACTCAACCATAGATTTTTTGTATCAATCTCAAGAGAGAAATGATGTTTGGGCTATCAAAGTATTTATCCCTAGGTGAATTCCAAGTATATCTCCTTGAGGGCTCCCGATGTGTTTATAGCCCAACAGGGCACACTTTCAGGAAAGGATTCTTCCCCCTACCCCTTTGATTTACACAAGGGAAGGAGAACACAAGCCGTCGACGTGAGATTACATAACCAAACCATGGAGAAGTGGACAGGGGTCATTACCCAAGTGGAGAGACTATATTCTCAATGATTCTTTAAATTTATCATACTCAACACCCAACAATTAGATAAAAACAAAATAATTTTATATACCAAAATCATAGTGGAGTAATCAACTAAACATGCAACGAAAGAATAAAATCACTTTATATACATGTCTGATTCTACCACCAACATCAACAATCCCTCTTAGAGAGGAAGATATTTCCCAAAGAGCCACCTGGAACTAATTCTTCCTCCAACTCTAGAACAATGTCACACACATCATCATGCATAGTGGCATTCCTCCAACCTTGTTGGTTAGTTTCTCCCTAAATACTGGAATTATCAAAATTGATGATGCTACATATCAATGCCACAAAGTTTGAAAACTTCATAAAATGTTTTCTCTCCCTCAATGTTCTCTTATAAGATTCTTACTCCTAAGCATCCATTAGTGTCATCTCATATGAACTCGATATCTCGAAATAAATGAAAGGGGATAACTCCCACTTCCCCTCTAAAGTCTTACTCCCCACACTAGAAGTCAATGAACTATGATCATCCTTCAATTGTTTACCCTCCAAAGCCTCATGATCCTCATCCTCTTTCATTGACATCATTCCATGATCCAAGATCCCCTTGGATATTCTTACAGGTTGTCCCTGCAACCTATATAACATGTCCTCCATGACACCAATGACCATTTTTGTGTAAGGGATAGATCCCTTTGAACATATGAGTACTTTCCCTATCTAAAAAGTAACTACAAAATCCACATCCTCCAAAAATGAAACTAAGAGAAAGTTCTTATTCATTTCTAGTACATAAAACACATCTTCCAGCTCCAGAAATCCTCCTGACACCGGTTGGAGCCTCACTATACGAACTCTGTCTACACTACACTTGGCATGATTTCCAAGATCCACATATAACACTGAGTCCATCTCTGACCAACTAGTGAAAAACTCATGTGTTCTTGTCATGTGACAAGAAACAACAGTCTCAAGTACCATGCACTCCTTGAGTAGGTGTTGGTAGAGAGGCATATTGAGAATTCCTTCTCAAATTTTGTTGCAAACTAATCTAGTTGCATATTTATTGATGTTGTTGTATGGATATTCTCTTGCCTCTTCTTCTCTGAACACTCTGATTCATAGTGCCCAAACTGGTGGCATGTGAATCACTTGATTTTACTCAAGTCCTTTCCTGGCTATGAGGTTGACTCCTCGGTGTTACCCTGCTTGCTGAAAGCCTTTCCTTTTACCTTCCTTATATTACTGACAAGGTTTGGGTTCTTCTCCTCTTCATATTCCTGATTTCCACTCTTAGAATCCTCCCAAGTATCTTCCTGGATGCAATCATCCCAAAGTATTTTCCAATATAAGGTATTTTCCCGAGCACAAAATCCTTTGAAAAATGGTTCCCAATAATTAGGAAGATCATTAAGTGTCACGTTCATGAGATATACGTCCTTAGTTTTCTCCCCTATCGATGCAAGTTGATCATGTACTTGTGTGATCCTCATGATATAGTTGGTAACATTATCTAATATAGACATCTGAACTGATCTGATTTTATTCTTTAAGACCATCATCCTATTCATGTTCTTCCTATGGAATAAAATTACCATGGAATCAAACATCCCTTTGGTCATATTATCATCCTTTATGTGAGGGATTATATGATCCTTCACTAAATATAGGAGGACCCTTTCTTCTTTGAAATCCTTCTTGTTGTGATCATCTAAAGATGTCAGATCAGTCGGTGGACTAATTTCTTTATCCCCTAACTCCCAAAGGTCATACTCCTTCAACGCCAAATTCATTCTTGCTTTCCAATATAGGAAGTTGAATTTTCCATCCAATCTATATTCAACTCTCAATAGTGTTTTTTTCATCCCTAAGACCTGATAAACTAACCTAGAAATAACCTGGTACTAGAAAAATGCCTTTGTGCTGACCTGTATGGTTTATATGTGACTTTCAACACTGCAAAGAGAATATATATGTGATTAAACACACTACAAATCACGTATGTACAGGATTCAACCCACTAAAAATAATGTATGTACCTGACTCGATACACTACAAATCACATATGTACGCAATTTTGTCTTATGTGAATCATGTATGCCTTTGTACACCTACAAAAACCTATCTCTTCTTCAGTACGACTATTTTCCTGAAAATTTGTTCTTCGATTTCCTTATGTTGGTTAGGAATATGTTATGGATCTAATATTTGTCTTCCCTTTAGAGAACCTTCTATGATACAATGTTGAAATTTATCCTACTCAACACCTGACAACTAAATCAAAACAAAATCACTTTATCTACTAAAATCATAGCTGAGTAATCAACTAAACATGCATCGGAAGAAAACATAAGGAAACCAAATTATCACATAAGAACACCAAAATTTTTGGGTATAAACCCCTGGAAAACCCTGAAGGAAAAACCATCTCTAAGAATCATTTTATTATTATAAAATCAGGGCTCCCATAAAAGGGATAATGACCCACTGAGAGAAATACAATTGTAGACTAACGTGACAAGGTATGACCTATTGTACAACCAGTTCTAACACACGTTTTGAGGAATACATGATTATATTTCTTATGAATCACATATATACATGATTCACCTCATTATGAACCATGTATCCATACGAAAAACTTGTACGGAAAGTTCCATACGATCTGACACTCTCATGTGTCTTCCACACATTGAAAACCACTTACGTAAGCCTCTATTCTCTCTTCTCCTTGAGCTAATATCTAGATGGAAGTCCTTCTCCTTACCTATCCAATATCTCCTTGAATTTTTCAATTGTATGTCAAGTGTCTTTCTCCTTCACCCTAGCCTTTCTTTTATAATCATGAGTTATAATCTATTTCTAATCTCAAAAGTGATCTACGGTTGAGATTACTTCTCACTCTCACTTGATATTTAGATTACATGTTGCATGATAAGTACTTTATCATGTTTATTAAATTACTCAATTTACTAATTAAATAATTAATCAATAAAATAAATTTACTTTAATAATTCCTTTGATTAAAGTAAATTCAAGAGTAGAAGGTTTTGGCCTATTTCCAAACGTCTAGACACATAGACCTGTGCGAAAATACTTGTTCCATGTTATCACTAACATAAAAAATGATGACATGTATAGAAACGTTATCCCATGTGTCAAGTGGAAGTTGTGCCATGTGTCAAGGTGAATCAGATCCTTGAGGCATATTTTTGAGGGAAAATGAGTGGCATGTGTAGCTCTAGATGGCAGGTGGTGACATGGAAACGTGTAGAGCCAAGTAGTGAGTTGTGGTCATCCCACGTGTTCAAGGTGCCAAATCAGATACCGAACCTGGAACTTGGATTTTTTTTTAGTATTGGTATACCCATGGCTGATATACCGGTATCCTAGTGGGATGACATGTTGGTACCTTGGTGGGCCAATGCCCTGATATATCGTATATCAGAAATTTGACAAACAATGTCAAGTCAGAATGGTTGAGAGTCCTAGAGGTCTTGATGGAAAGTACCATGCTAGCATCCATGATAATGGACACGTCAACACTAGGATGGGACATGTTATGACACATTGGTGCCACCTTGGATGGCATGACGAATGAGGTGCCACGTGGATGCCATGTGACAGTGTGGTGGACCTTGACTAAGAAAGCCTAAAACTTTGGAAGGTCGTAACTTTTGATGTAGGGCTCGGATTTGAGAATAATTATAGTCATTGGAAAGATATTGATGAGTATAAGATGATGGTATCCTTGAGAATAGGCTTAGATATGGTTAAGGAAAAGAAAAAATTTGACAGCCCATCCCTTATAAACTACTTAGGGGATTGGGTGTCTTACACTAAGGGTCTTCCACCTGTTCGAGATCATGACCTTGCTATTCATTTTCAAACATGAATTTTACCACCGAACATTAGGCCTTACAAGTATCCACATGCATAAAAGACTGAAATTGAACACATGATCCATGAAATGTTAGAGGATTGCATCATTCAACCTAGCCATAGTTACTTCTCTTCACCAGTGATGTTGGTTAAAAAAAAGGATGGTTCATGGCATATGTGTCCAGATTATAGACAACTCAACAAAATGACCATCAAAGATAAGTTTCATATTCCCGTCATTGATGAATTATTATATGAAATGCATGGAGAAATTTTATTTACTAAGTTGGATCCTCATTCAGGATATCATCAAATCAAAATGAGGCAAGCAGAGATTCCTAAAATAGATTTTACAACACATGAAGGTCATTATGCTTTTTTGGTTATGTCATTTGGACTTACTAATTCACCTTCAACATTTCAAAGCATGATGAATTCTATTTTCAAGCCCTTCCTTAGAAAATTTGTGTTAGTATTATTTGATGACATACTAATCTACATAAAATCTTGAGAAGATCATTTATAACATGTTGATAGAGTATTAGAACTATTGGAAGAGAAACAACTTTATGTTAAGAACCAAACATCAATATAGCATAGAAAAACCTCAGGAAAAGTACTCAATGCCTTGAAAAAGAGATAATTTCAGATAATAAGCCTC
>ML783118.1:158399-190833 GCA_009831015.1 Picea engelmannii | reverse complement strand
TATATATATATATATATATATATATAAATGAGATATAGTATCAGCATCATGTTATCTCATCTCATATTGTATTTTGAAGTGGACATATTTTGAAAGGATATTTTCCCCTCGAAGTAGACTGTAATTATTTATTTTTTTGTCATTTTTAAGCCATTGGATCATAACACAATTTCCAACAAAATCCCCCTTTTTCATTGATGGAACACATCCCTCTTTATGAAAATATCCTCTTTTCTCTATATTATCTGCCTTTGACATCAATTTCAAAGGGATTCTCTCCCCCTTACATTGTACTCCTTATTCTTTATTCTGCAACCAACACCTTTCTTCTCATCTTTCTACAACTCCCCATGAGCTTGTACTCCTCTTGGAGCACTTTAGTGACTGGATGGCATAATTACCACCCTCAATTTCTATATAAAATACTCAAATACCTCTCTAGGAAGAGGTTTTGTAAAGATATCATTAACTTGTTCCTTTTTTCTAATATATTCTAGCTTGACATTTTGTTTTGTGACTTTCTCTCTTAAGAAATGATACTTGATTGGAATGTGATTTTTCTTCGAATGAATAATTGGATTCTTGGAGATATCTGTTACACTAGTATTGGCACACAATATTGATATTTGTTGATTATACTCTATATGAATGTCCTTATGTGTTTTTTTCATCAATGTAACATACCCAGCCACCCACAGGCCGGGCTATGCTAACTTTGAGTCCTGTTATGGAACTAATTTGACTTTTGATACATTCTTGATTAATAAAGATGCATAAAAAAGATCACATGCATAAATCAATATTATATTATAACATAAAAGAATTTAATCGTATGTCATGCATATAAATAACTAGCAATCATACATATTCTAAATATTGAATTCAATGGCAAATAAATACACATCGGAATAAATCATACTCAGGTAAATAACCATAATAGAGAGAACTTATCTTTTTTGAAAATGAGACACCTACTGGTTGCAGAACAAAGACGTTCCACCCAACCATAGACAATATTGTTCCAAGTCTCAGTACCAGTTTCACCCATGAGCTAGGGATATGAATCCACAAGGACGATTCTAGAGTGTAACTTGGCTTCCCAAACTAGTCAGCACTCAATCTCTCATAGTATTCTTAGCACCCACAACAATCCAAGCACACCAACTCTCTTCTACCCAGCCTGCACAACCAAAGAGAATGGACCCCCTTATCTACCACACAATCCCTCAAGTTGTCGATCTCCTTCCAGATCTCTAGTGCATCTGGTACAGAATCTCCATGTTGGGACTCTCAGGACTTGTAACTATCAAAAAAACTGAGCACAGACCAAAGCATCTCAGACATGCAGGTCTTGATCCATGGATGGAATACACCAAATCTGTACAGCCAACAATACCATGACTTCTCTTCAAAAAACAAAATTCCTTTCCCAAGACAAGACACGAATGAGGAAAGATGAGTGGATGGTAGAATGAATGGATTCAAATACAAAATAAAGGTGTGAACAATGAGCAATTGAGTGAATGAGTGCAACAACCAACAGAAGAACAAGAACAAGAACAAGAGTGAGAACCCGCAAATACACCAAGGATGGGTTTCTGTAATTCTTGGAATTAAGGAACCACTTGGCCTCCCCCCCAAGAAACTCATGTAATTGTTATTCTCCATTAAGAAAATAATGGGTAAATAAAAAAATTATCCACCCAAGCCCCCTGTCTTGTGGAATCATATCCCCCTATAACTCTTTTCCTTGTCTGTCTAGCAGCCAGCGATGTATTTATTATTAATAATGATCAAAACATTACATTTCCTAGGCACATTGGCCTCTTAACAATTGTTTATTCAATCTATCCTTTCATAACTTGAAAAATACAATATTTAATACGAGGTTCAAAGCCCGGGGTGTTACATGTCGTCCCCCTTATTTTGGAACTGTCCTGAGTGCATATACCAAAATAGAGATCAAAATCTCAAAATTTATTCAAAGAATTGTAGGTACTCTGCTTGCATGGCATCTTCATGCTCCCAGGTAACATCTTCAAGACAGTAGCAAGTCCACTGGACTTTTACCAATTCTATAAATTGATTCTGAAGATTTTTACTTTTCTGTCTAATATTCACATTGGTTGGACCTAAAATTCTCCCTCTATCTCTACCTGAATCAGATGCCAATCAATAAAATGGTTAGGATCATGTATAATTGTTTTTATCAAAGAGACATGAAATACATTATGCACATTCATCTAAGTAGGCAATGCAAGCATGGCCCTATTCTGTCTAATATCTCAAATGGACCACAGAATCTGGCTACCAGCTTTGTACAACTACCCAACTTAAAAGAGCTCTTCTTGGGATTCACTTTTAAAAGAACATTCTCCCCCACTTTAAATTATCTACTTGTCTTGTTCTTATCTGCATAAATGTTTTGCATATCTTGAGTTTCCTTTAAATTCTTCTTAATCTTAACCATGTGGTCTTCCATATCCTTGAGGAATTATGGCCCAAGTACCACTAGTTTTCCCAACTCACTGGAGTATTTCATTTTCTTACATACAAAGCTTCAAATGGGTTCATTTTCAATGAATCTTGATACCCATTATTATAGGCAAACTCAACCAAATGAAAGTAATATTTCCACTTAGATGGATTATCCATCACATACATTTTAAACATGTCTTCAATTATTCGGTTGACTCTTTGTGTCTTCCCATATGACTGTGGATAATATGTTGTGCTAAAGTTCATATTTGTACCAAATCCTTTAAATAATCCACTCTAGAAATTTGAATTAAACTTTATGTCTCTTTCCAAGACAATTATCCTAGGTATCCCATGCAACTGAGCAATCTCTTTCATGTAAATTTATGCAATATTCGTTGTTGTATGAGTTTTTTTTACAAGAAAAAAATGAGAAGCCTTTGTTAATTTATCAACCACTACCATGATCGAATCATGTTTTCTTGTTGTCCTCGGATTTTTTTATTATAAATTCAATCGTTACCACTTCCCATTTCTTCTTTGGAATCGGTAATGGTTGCGGAAAACCTGTTGGGTGCCTATGCTAAACCTTCACTCTTTGACACTCCATACATATAGTGATGTAATCAACAACATTATTTTTCATTCCCAGCCAAAAGAATTGGCTTATCACTTCTGCAATTGTCTTCCGGTAACCAGGATGTCCATCATATGGAACATTAAGCATTTATTTTAATACCAAGTTCCTGAGTTCCCTGAAACTAGGAACATAAATTCTATTTTTATGCATAAGTAATCCATCTTCCTTCATCTCATACTCTTTCATTTTCTGGTGTACATCCTCTTGTTGTAAGATTTCCTTTACCCGTCAGTAATGTTAATTTGTAACGACAACATCTAAAATTCGGCTCTTAAACTCTGACTGATGCATACTGACAGTTGTAGCATGCATGAGATGTACTCTTCTTCTAAGTGAATCAACAAATTTATTTTCCTTTCCTTTGATATGCTTGATATCAAAGTCGTATTCACTTAAAAATTCCAGCCATCTTGTTTTCCTGGCATTCAAAGTTGGTTGTTCAAAAAGATACTTTAGACCATTTTGGTCTACTCTTTCCCATGAGATAACTCCTCCACATCTTCAATGCGTGAACAATGGAAGCAAGTTCCAATTCATGTGTGGCATAGTTCCTCTCATGCTCTTTAAGCTTTCTGGAATCATAACCAATGACATGTCCATTTTGAGTGAGGACTCCATCAATTCCTTCCTTGCATGCATCTATACTTACCACAAAACTTTCATTTGGGTCAACAATATTTAAAATAGATGCACTAGTAAGTAATTCCTTCAACATATTAAAGTTCTCTTCACACTCAAAAATCCATTCAAATTTAATTCTCGTCTTTTGCAAAGAAGTGATGGGATGAGAAATCTTAGAGAACCCTGCTATAAATATTATATAGTAACCAACTAACCCCATAAAATATCTGACTTCTAAAACATTCCCGGGTGTTGGCCATCCTCTAATAGCTTCAATATTCTCTGGATATACTCTTGATAAAAAGAACACTTACTAAGCTTGGTATGCTACCAATGTTCCCTCGGCACTTGTAATACCAATCTTAGGTGATGTTCATTCTCTTCCTATGAATTAGAATAAGCAATTATGTCATCCAGGAATACTATGACAAACTTATCCAAATAATTTCTGAATATGGCATTCATTAAGGACATAAAGATAGTTAGTTCATTGGACAATCCAAATGGCACCACTACAAATTCATAATGCCCATACTTGGTTCTAAAGGTTGTCTTATTGATGTCTTCTTCTTTGATTCTTACCTAATGGTATCCTGATCTCAAGTCTATCTTGGAAAATATCATTTCCCCTCTTAGTTGATGAAAGAGGTCATCAATTCTTGGTAGTGGGTACGTGTTCTTCACAGTGGATTTATTCAGTTGTTGAAAGTCAATACACAACATCAAAGTTCCATATTTATTTTTGACAAAAAGTATTGGTGCTCCCCAAGGTGAAACACTTGGACGTATGTACCCTTTCTGCAACAATTATTCTAACTGCATTTGTAATTCGTTTAATTTTGGTGTGCTCATTCTGTAAGGTTTTTTTGATACAGGGGCATCCCTTAGCATTAAATCAATAGAGAAATCTATCTCCCTTTTTGGTGGCAACCCTGGTATTTCTTGGAATACATAGTCAAATTCTTATATTACCAAGAAATATTCAAGGCTTGGCCCCTTTATCCTTTCTGGCCCCTCCACATGAGCTGCTACAATTGACATCCTTTTATGAAACACCTCTTCAGTTGTAAGGCTGAAATATATCTTATAGATATGGGTCTTGGAACACCTTTCACAGTGATTTTTTTTCCTTCTTCATTAAGACATGTAAATGTATTGTTATGGAAATCTAGGACAACATTATTCTTGTCCAACCAATCCATTCCAATTAGAATATCATAAGACCCCAATGGTATAATATTTATATCAACATTAGTATTCACACCATTAAGACTTATGGAACATCCTACAACCATATCATGGATTATCCTTTTGGCTCCAGTGGCTAGTTGAACCAAACTTGATTTTCCAATCTTAATTTTCTCCAAATGTAATATATCCACTATTTTAGGATCAAGGTAACAATGAATTTCTCCTGAATCAATTAAAATATCAATGGGTTGATTAATGATCTTACCTTCCACCTCGATCATATTGGACTGGTACTCTGCTTGTCGATCATCTAAAGCTGCATAAATTCTTCACATGTCTTCTACTATTGTATCCTCTTGGATGTTATGCATTGTCTTCACACTATCCTTTTGTGAGGGAAATCCTTGTACAGGTGATCTTCTTTGCATCCCCAACATTGGATCAGTGGTCCTACCCTTTTTCCCGAGTCTTATTTCTTAGATTCATCCTTAGCATACTGATCTTAATGGTTTTTATTAGGCTCATTTCTATTGAAAGGAGGTTCGAATCCCTTCTTCCTCTGATCATACTTCTCGTTCTTATCCTTCCAATATTTCTGCATGGACTCTCTACATTTTCCATTCTCATACAAGTAATTAGCCTTCATGATGGTCTCATTCAAATTCATGGGTTAATCATATTGAATCTTCTCTTTATAAAAGGATGGTATTCCACTTAAGAACCTATATAATTTTACCTCTCATCTTTTATAAACCCCACATACTTTAGCATCCCCAAGAACTTCCTTTCATACTCTTCCATGGTCATGCTTCCCATCCTAAGTTCAAATAAATCCCTCATTTTCTTGTCATAGAAGTGGTCTGAGAGGTAGTCATTATGAAAATAGTTCCTGAAATTCTTCCAAGTTATCCTATTCTCATCAATGTGCTCAACTTGCTTCAGTTGATCCCACCATATAGCAGCTTTCCCATGTAAATGGTAGGTGGAAATCTTGGCTTCTAGGTTTGATGAATAGTTATGCAATTGAAAATATCTCCTGAGTCTAAGAAACCATGCCTCAACATCATCTTCTCTTTCCCTTTCACCATCAAAGGATGGTGTCTTAAGCTTCCTCGTATCTCCTTGCAAGTTGTCCAATTCATGTCTTCTTCTTTGGTTCCTAACATGAGACACCTATTGATTACTTGTGGAATTCGGATGCATAAAACTTCCTTGTTGAGTAGGGAGGTGAGTGATGTTTATTTGTTCTGCTAGCACTTCTTGAATAACCAGATCTCCTATGGTTATCTATTGTTTCATGATACCTTCCTCCTTCCTCTTGTTTTGAGTCATTCTTTGTTTTCCTTTGCAAATGATTTAAGCTTTGCATCACTCGATCATTTATCTGACTTTGTTCTCTCATGAATATCTTGTTGTCTTATTTGTATCTCTACACTTGTATTTTCAGTCTTCTTATAGTTTCTATCAATGTTTATTGCTCCCCTTTTCCCTTGTTTCCTTTGGATTGTGTCTCTGCATTACCCACTATGGTATTCTGACCTTTGGCCTCCTTATCATGGCTAGAAAATCCCTCTCCTTCTTCCATTTCTTGAATACACATTCTGAACTGATATGTTTAAACCCCTTAATTCTACAAAATGTGCAAGTGACCATTTTGTTAGAATTAAGCATATGATAAACAAAATTTACCAAACAATGTTACAGGTCCTTTTTCTTCTCAATTCATGAAGAATATATATATTAGTCTGCATCATACAACACTTCTATGTTTTCCATTAATCGATACATAATTCAATTCTTCATAGGTGCTTCCTTCAAACCACTTCCTAAGGTGACCATGGATCGAAACCATGGGCTTAATCCTTCCTTATCACTTCGCTTCGTGTTCTTCCACACGAGAGCTTGCATGAACAAAATAATCAAGGGTTGGGTTACCTCCCAAGCCCATTTTACCTTGTCATGATACCGGCATTGGGACTAAGTCCTCTGGACTTCGGCCTTTGGTTTTTCTCCGTTATCAACTTCCAATTTCCCCAAGAGATGCACTTCATCGAAGTCTTTACTAAATCCACCAGCAAAAATCAAATGGTCAAGACTTGATATCTTATTGAATGGATGGCCCCACCCCCAGCTAGAGGCTTCAATGGAAATTGATGGTTGTGACTTAATCAAACATTGAGATGGATGTCTCTCTGCCAATTCAAAATTTTGATTCTTTGGAGCTCTAGGACATTCAATTCACATGTCTCTCAGTTCCCCTAGAGTGACAATCCTTCGAAGCACCTTCCCTACTACTCCTGCTTGATCCAACAGTTGAGAGAGGTCCCAAAAAGGTCCTAGATTGATGGGTTGTGTGCCTTCATGACTTCAGGATTTGACACTTTTCACTGATATGAACTTGGGCACCCCCAGAATCACATACTCCTAGAGGTGACACAACACGATGACGTCACCTAGGGTGACATGGAACTGTTGCATGTGTGCCATGCGTCACTCAAAAAAGGGTAGATCGAGGTCCAAAAGGTGTTGAATATAGATGACACATGTCCCCACATGACCCCCTTCCATGTGGTACAGGCCACATCATCAATAAAATATGGGAATTTGTAGCTCCGAGCTTCAGAAGTTTCCTGAGTCCAACACACGCTACCTCCTGGATAGCCGAACACTGAACTAAAATTGACGACTCACACTCCTCCCACAACCAACGGATGTGATTAACTCTGGGCTTCGGTATTCTTTCTCCAAACAACCGCCACACTCTCGAACTATTGAATGTCAAAGTGGTGAGGTTCTAAAGCTCTGAAACCTTGCTATCCTTCCACCCTTATTATATCTAATGAACTGAAACACTCTCAAATTCCTCCCCTCCATCTAACGTTCAATGGGACTTTGGGACTTCATTCCTCCGAGACTCTGGGTTATAGCAGTTCATCAAATTTTAAAACTCCTGAAGTAGTCAATTCTAACTGACCATGATCAATGACAGAGATCACTCCAGGACTCCCATAAGATCAGACAACTTACGAGGCTCTGTGACTCTGGCCTTCGAAAATTCAGGCCTTGCCTTCCTACCAATATCATCGAAGTGGTGAAGTTCTGAAGTTTTTCCTCTCCTGCTTGGATTCGATCAACGACTAATGATCAATCAGTCAAATCTTATGGATGGGACTTTATTTTTACCCCAACCTCCTATTTTCCTTCATCGGGTGGCCCCTGGTCACCTACCCTCTGATCCAACAGTCGAGATCTCTCTTGATCCCGTGATGGAAATTTTTCCCAAATTCGAAAGGGATGGTCATGATCCTTCATTCCATTACTAAGGATCTTAGACATTCTAGCTTTTGCGCAGACTCTGCAATGCCATTCCTCCTAAGCTTCACAAATTCAAGTTCATAAATCCATCTTAACCACAAGATATTTTCTAATAGATTCGGTCCATTCCAACCCAGTGTTTCAACCAGAATCTCTAATACCAATTTGTAATGTACCCAACCACCCACATGTTGGGCTATGCTATCTTCGAGTCCCCTTCTGGAACTAAATTGACTTCTGATACATTCTTGATTAATAAAGATGCATGAAAATATCACATGCATGAATCAAGATTCTATTACAACATAAAACAAATGAATTGTATGTCATGCACAACAATAACTAGCAAGCATACATATTCGAAATATTGAATCCAACGATAAATAAATACACAGCGTAATAAATCATACACATGCAAATAACGATAATAGAGAGCACTTATCTTTTATGAAAACAAGACACTAACTAGTTGTAGACCAAGGACGTTCCACCCAACCATGGACACTATTGTTCCAAGTCTCAGCAGTAGTGTCACCCCTAAGTCAAGGCTATGGATCCATAAGGATGGTTCCATACTATCACTTGGCTTCCCAAACTAGTCATCACTGAAGCTATCATAGGATTTTCAACACCCATAGCAATCCAAGCACACTAGATCTGTTCTACCCATCCTACACAACCTAAGAGAATGGATCCCCATCTCTTCCATGCAGTCCCTCAGGTTCTCCATCTCCTTCTAGGGTTCTAGTGCAGTTGGTCCAAAATATCCATGTTGGGAATCTTAGGACTCGCATGTGTGAGAAACAATGAGCACAAACCAAAGAATATCAAACATCTAGGTATTGATTCATAGCTGGAATACACCAACAGTCTCTACATCCAACAATACCATGGTTGCTCTTCAATATTTTTTTTTTCTTTCTAAGCCAAGACACGAATGAGGAAATATGGTTGGGTGGTAGAATGAATGGAGTGAAATCCCAAATAAATGTGTGAACAGTGTGAAATTGAGTGAATGAGTCCATGGGTGAAAAAATGAGTGAATGAGTGAAACAACCAACAAAAGAACAATAATGAGAACAAGAGTGAGAACCCCCAGACAGAACAAGAATGAGTTTATGTAATTATTATAATTAAGGAACGAATTGGCCTCCCCCCCCAAGAAGCTCATGTAATTGTTATTCTCCATTAAGACAATAATGGGTAAATAAAAAAATATGAAATACACACTTAGCCCCTCAATCCCCCTCTCTTGTGGAATCATAGCCCCCATATGAAAATATTACATTTCCTAGGCACATTGGCCTCTTAATAATTATTTAGGAACTCTGGCCTTTCATAACTTAACAAAATACAAAATTTAATATGGGTTTCAAAACACGAGGTGTTACAATCAAGAGGACTTGTGTACAACATGTTGTTGTTGCAATGTACTTCGCTTCTAATGTGGATAGGTAAATTGATGATTTCTTCTTGTTGAACCAAGAAACAAGATTATTTCCCAAAAAGAACATTCCACCATTGGTTCTTTTTATATCATCTACACTACTTGCCCAATCTACATCTATGTAATTTTTCAGAGTAAAGTATTTTCATGTGGGATACCATAAATCAAACTCCAACGTCTCTTTTAGATATATGAATATTATTTTTACTTATTGCACATGTGTTTCCTTTGGTGCAGGTTGAAACCTTCCAACTAACCCCACTACCTGCATTATATCTCGCCTTGAAGAAGTCACATATAGTAGGTTTCCTATCATTGATATGTATATAGTTTTATTATCTTCCTTTGATTCATCCTCTTTTCTTAGTTTACAACCAGTGACCATGGGTGTGCTGACAGGTTTGTAGTCTTCCATTTCAAACTTGTTTAGCATTTCCTTGATCTATTTGGTGTGAGAAATAAATATGCATTTGTTGGTTTGAAAAATATGCAATCCTAGGAATAAGGATAGTTATCCAAGCATGGACATATCAAATTATGTTTTCATATCTTCTGCAAACTTTTGACTCATTCTATCAACATTACTTCCAAAAATGATATCATCCACATAAACTACAATGATTAGCATCTCTGCACTATCTATTTTGATGTAATTATTTCTATCTGTTGTTCCTCTTTTGAAAATTTGTTGTTGAAAATACTTTTCAAGTATTGAATACCATGCTATGGGAGATTGCTTTAATCCATAAAGTTGTTTCTTCAATCTACAAACATAATCTCCATTTTATGACAATATGAATCCTTCAGGTTGTTCAATGTACACTTTTTCCTCTAAATATCTAGTTAGGAATGTTGACTTGAGATCCATCTAATACACCTTAAATTCTTAAATCTTTCAAATGCCAAAAAAATCTAATGGATTTTAGTCTTGCAACGGACGCAAAGGTTTCTTCAAATTCAATACCTTATACTTGAGCATGCCCTTTATAGACCAATCATGCTTTATTTCTCACTACTTTTCCATCTTCATTCAAACTTTTTTTGAATACCCACTTTGTACCAATCACATTTTTATCATTGGGTCATGGGACAAGTTCCCATGTCTATTTTTTCTCAATATGGTTTAACTCTTCTTCCATATAATTTATCCAATGTTTATCATTATTGGCTTATGCAAAGCATTTAGGCTCTATTTTGGACAGTAAAGACATATTTACATGTTCATAACTACTTGTCAGTTTTCTCCTAGTCCGAGTCTCAACATTTTTATCACCAAGAATTAAGACTTCTAGATGATTTTTCTGCACAAACCTTGATGGTGTTTATGTATCTTGGTGTTCTATTTCTTATTCTTCATTTCTTGTTCTTATTCTTCATATGCTTCTTCTTCTTCTTTTTTGTAATCCATTTCTTTTTCTTCCAATTGGTTCTTGTGTGGTAGTTCTTCATCTATTCTAACATTAACGATTTTAACAATTTTCTATAGTGTTTTGTTGTAACATATATAGGATTTGCTTCTTGATGAATATCCAAGAAATATTCCTTCATCTTCTCTTGATTCAAATGTTCCTAGATCCCCATCATCTCATTTGATATAACACTTGCTTCCAAATGTTCTGAAGTGTTTAACATATGCTAGTCGACCTTTCCGTAGTTCATAGGATGTCTTTTTACTTTTGACTTTGATTTCCCTTTGTTTAGAATGTATACAACAATGTAAACTTCTTCTCTCCAAAATGTGTCTTACAAGTTTTCTTCATTTAACATTGTCCTAGTGATTTCTTGTACATGTTTGTTTTTCCTTTCAACTACTCCATTTTGTTGAGGATTTCTTACAGCTAAATACTATAATTTTATTCCATGGGTTTCATAGAATTCTTCAAATTCATTGGATGTGAACTAACCTCCACTATTTCACCTTAAGCATTTGATTTTCAGATCAGTCTCATTCTAAACTAAACCTTTAAATACTTTGAATTTTTCAAATGCCTCAAATTTATTTTTGAGAAAGGAAATACAAGTCATTCTTGTATAATCACCAATGACCAATATAAAATACCATTCTCCTTGTAGGATTTTTGTATTTGTTGGTCCACATATATCTATATGCACAAGTTCCAATGGCTCGGATGTTGCACATTCATTTGTTTTGAATCTCTCCCTTGATTGTTTTCCATGTTGGCACTGCTTGCAAACAATGCTTGAGGTTTTTTTTTATCTTTGGCGTATCTCTTATTGCTTGATTGGTATTGATTTTTACCAAGTTTTCAAATTTCATATGACCCATTATTTTATGCCACAACCAAATTTCATCTATCTTCCCCATGAATCATTTTTCTCCATTAATTTCATCAAGAATGTATACATTGTTTGGGTTCCTGATTGCTTTTGCAACTAGCTTGCCTGAATTTCATTTTCTAATCTCACATTCTTGGGAGGAAGAAGTAAGAGTATGTCCTTGGTCACACATATGGATTACACTAAGAATATTATGTTTCAATTTTTCAGCACACATAACCTTTTCAACTTTAGCTCTTCCATTTTCAAGAATAAGAGTGCCTTTTCCAACTATCTTTGACTTGCCATTGTCTCCAAAGTTAACACTGCCTTCATTCTTGTTTACAATGATAAACTTATTTTTGATTCATGTCATGTGACTGGAGAACCCATTGTCAATGACCCACTTATCCTTATTCCTTTATGCAGGAAGTGCAACTTGAATGAACATGGATTTTTCTATATTTTGTTCACTTTGTTCCTGATTTATTTCCATGATTGTTAAGGCTTCCTTTTTTCTAATGTTTTCTAAAATCAATCATACAAAAATTTTCTATATGTGCAAAATTATTGCAATTATAACATATGATGTTATAGTTCAGCAAAGGGGAAAATGAGTGTTAATTTCTCCTTGATAATCCATGGCTACATCTCTTTTTGTTCCTTATATAATCGTCTCTTATATTTTTTCTACAATCATTTTCTTTATGGCCAAAGACATTGCAAGAATAATGATATCCAAAGAAAGAATTATAGTACATGATTGTGTGATTCTATATTGATGGCAGAGTCTTCTTGATTCTGTCCTTATGAGGAATATTTGTATTATGTGGAACATATCGTTCTTCCTTCATATATTCTTTAACCTTGATATATTTTTTGAGTATATCAGCATAACTCTTGGTCCTTTCTTCACATGGCTATTTTGAATAGGTTGAGGCTTCTTCATTAGCAGCCTCCTTCTTTTCACTATAATCAAGACCAATCTTTTCAAATGGTGATCTTTGACAATTTAGGATTTCATTCAATATTGTAGAGCTCTTTTCAAATTTCGTGTTGGTATGTGATCTTTCCAACTCCTTTCTTAGATAAACTATTTTGGATTCTAGACTGTTGCAGATATCTTATTTTTCTTTTAGTTGGGCTATTAGGACTTGTTCAATTCTATTCGCCTCTTCCACTTGTGTTTTTAAACTAATAATAATATTTTCAATCTCATCAAATCTTTCTTTTAAACATAGAAAAAAAAATTATGTACTTCTTCAGTTGCTCCTTTAGTATCCATTTATTGTTCCTTAGTTTCTCTATTTCATTTAAAGAATATATGAGCTCTCCTTCAAGATCTAATTATACATAAATCTCAGAGTCTTGTTCTTTTGTTAGGTCTACATTTCCATCAGTCTGTGTTTGTACACCAATATAAATAATTTCTTTTGTTTCACCGCCACTACCATCAGACGAGATGTTGTCTCATTTGTATATGGATTCTTCTTTTTTCTATAGAAAATTTTAATCTTTTCAGTATTACCTTTATTGTACCTTTTGAAGCTAGAATATTCTTTCACATTGTTATTTACACTCTTTGCATAAGGAAATTTAGAAGAAAAGTTTCTTATTTCTCCACAGTTAAATCATATGAAAGTAAGCTTAACTTTGTGTTTTCCTGATCCTCTCTAATATTTCTAATAATTTTTTCTTCTTATTCATCTGATTCATTGTCTGCGTTGTCTGATTCGTTGTCTACGTTGTCACTTGTTTTGCACTCTTCTATCTTTGTCTTCTTTGATGCCTTGAAATGTGCATCCTTCCTTGATGAATTTTCTTGTTTATCTTGTTTTGTACTCATTTCATATGCAGTGAGAATTCCATGTAATTCTTCCATTTTCAAATTGTCTAGGTCCTTCATTTCTTCAATGCAAGATATCTTGGGGTTGAATCTTGAGGGAAGTGACCTAAGCACTTTTTGAACAATAATAGTTTCTTTAACTTCTTCGTGTCAATATTTCATCGAAACTTGCACAAAAGATCTAGATAAAGCAAGCACAAACAAAGCTTATCAAGAAAGGAAGAAAGATTCAATATGGAAGAATGTGAATATATTCACACTACTCCAATGCATTGATTAATGATGATAATTGATACATATATGATTATCAATATGATACAATGAATGAGTGGAATATGCTCATATATAGGGAAGAACATTCCATAATTAATAAAAGCGATCAAGTAGTTAGATTTCCTTAGGAATGCATGCATGCATAATAGTGATGATCTAAATAGAAAGTCTAGAATAGAACTAGTCAGTTAACTCCCACTAAACTAGTGTGTCGAAAATATAAATTTGTCCAACACCCCCCCCCCCCTTGAACATCACTATGGAGTAAAAATGAGTCCCAGAAACTAGGACATATTAGGTACTCATGTACAATGCAACTAATGAACACGGAATAAAAATGAGGAAAGAGGGAAAACGATGTGGGAACAAAACCCCCCCTCAAAAGACAATGCATCAAAAGAAGAAAAGGCAGTTGCTAGGAAACGATGTTCTTCACTGCAAAACGATCTCGTAAATTTTGAAACTTCTTCTCACTAAAATTCTTCATGAATATGTAGAAATATTTATGGATCTGATTAAGTATTTTGGAATCTTGTATAGCCTTTTACCTCTTGATCTTGTGGACCCATATGCACCTACAAATATTCATTTCTGGTGGAATTGGAACTAGATCCCAAGTCTAATTCTTTAGGAGTGAGACATGCTTCTCCTTCATGGCTTTTTGACATAATGTATTTCCCACAACCTTACTATAGGTATGTGGATCTGAAGATTGAACCATATAACAATGCATGCACAACGCATGTTTAGAATTTGAAAGTACATGAGAGGGATTCTCATGTTGAGATCGAGCCTTCCTTGAATCCAATGTATTCCCTGCAAAGACACCTATTTTCTGAAGTGTGAAGTGTTCCCTCTTGGGAATCTATTGAAGCTTCAATGTTGGCTTCTTATCTCTCTATACTACCTTCTCATTTCCATGTACATAATCTAAGTGTATGGAATCATCTATGTTGTCTAGAATATATGGAATCACAATAGTATATTCATGTTGCATTGGAGGTGCATGCAAAGTACTCTCCTTATGTGTAAGTGGAAAAGAAGAGTCATCGTCAGAAAAATTAGTGAATTTATACAACCTTGATTTGTGATCCACCTAACCAATTGTGATATTGTAATTTTCACACATATCAAGTATAGAAACTGAATCTGATGTAAATTCAATTTTTTTACCTTTAGGAGTGATCTGATCAACTAAGAGAAGATTCATAGAAAGATTTGGCACATGTAAAACATTCTCAAAAATACCATTAGGGAGTTCTACTCTACCCTCTCCTACTATTTCTACTGGAGTATTATCCCTTGTGATAATAGGGGGTCCTTGGCATGAGCTCAAAGAAGTAAAAACTTCCTCTTTTGCTTCCATATGATGTGATGCACCAAAATATATAATTCATGAATCAGATGAGGAATTAATTGCAACAAGAGAATGATTATTACCTTTCTTAAGACCAAGATATTCTTCTTTCTGCTTATTGACTCCTTCTAAAGTTTCAAAGGTTGTTTTGTTGAAGTACATGTTCTATAAGATCAATTTGTTTCTTCATGCATGTGGATCATTCATGATTTGGTTTATTTCAGTAAGTGCACTTTTTTAGCACTAGGAACCACCCTCATATTGTAGAGAAGATAAGCCAAGTACCCATCATATTATGTGAAAATGTAAATGAGTGTTTAAAAAGTCAAATGGACAAGACTCATGATATTAATATTTTAACTCAAAAATATGGGCTAACATGCACAAGCAATTGAGGTCTTCATCAACTTCAGTCAATGAATGGGAGTAAAGGTGAATAGAAGGAAGACTTTTGTGAGGGAAGTGTAGAGGTCTACAATTGACATCAGTTCTTCAAGCAACCTAAGGAGGAAAAACTCAAACACAAGATCTTCTTTAATTCAAAGTTTAAAGAACAATGAAGAACATCATAACAGTACTATAATCAAACATTCATCATATAAAACTATAACAATATCGTGTGAATCATTCAATCACAAAAACTTAGGTATAAGAGGCAACAAGATGGAAAAATAGAAATTGACTTATATTAATAAAAATTATCGAGTCCAGTACATAACCAGAGAACCAATTTGCTTAATCAAAATATTATAATAAGGGATCCCAACTCAACCATTCAAGCCCACTTCATCATTTGGAAAATGTATTTATAACAAAAAGAGAAGGAAACAACTAGAGGTGTGAGCTTTCCTTCCTCCCATAGGATTCTCCAAATCAGTTATTCAATCTAACACCTGTGCTAACAGTTATTTAACAAACTGTTATAAAAAAGGAAACATGTTGGCAACCAATCCAACAAGATTTAAATGACATTGTCTCCCTTGATGCACATTCATTTCTATGTCAAGTGTCCTCCAAGGTTGTATGTTGTCACCATTATTCCATGTATGATCCTCGCTCTTATCCACATCATCAGCCACCCACAAGAGTGATGAATTTGAACTCCTTGATTCTAGGTTCCAATTCGTAGCACCATTCAATAGCACGTTGGCTAGTGAATTCTGTAGCGCTCTTGCAAAATACCTCTGCACATTTCATAGCATCGATCCTGTTGTGCAACAACATTGCATCCATTGTTTAGCCTCTACAAAATTGTTAGTGCCACACCTCAAAAACCTATGAAGAATGGGTAGCGCCATCGCTGAAATGATCTTATAGAATTGGTAGCACCCATAATCAAAACAAATATGTGGATTTGGTTGCACCATTGTGACACGGTCCTGTGGAATTTGTAGCTCCACCTTTAAGTTCATCTTAGGAGATTTGGTAGCATTCTGTAGAGATGGTAGAAAAATGGCAGGGCATGTTATATAGAAGATTTTGCAGTGCCATGGAACTATGAAATGTTTGTGCTCTTTCTGTATGATGAGACTAATCCTTTGGAGAGCACAAAGAACTTTGATATGATAGGTTAGAAGTCTATATATTCCTATATATGTGGAAAAAATACACATCCTTGATCACTTATTCTTGCAAAAAGATACCATTCTAAAAAATGGAGCTTATATCCCCCAATTATTTCATCAACCTAGCACTCTTCCTTGTTAAAGGAGAGCTTCATTATCACACAACATGTTTTTATTTTTTAGGGATGGTATTATTTTCTATAGGTGTTCTCCTCTTCAATACTGGTTCCTCTCTTTTAATGGAATATTCTACCAGAACATTCAAATTCCTCTGGGCCAATTCATCCTTGAAGTGTTGCAATTATGCCTTGAGTTTTCTATTTTGAGAATGAAAGACTTTTTTTTTCCTATGGAGGTTCTTAATTTTATTATGGAGAGATTGGTCTCTTATTGCTTCAAATCTTTCCAAATCAAGTGTGTTGTTGTACATATCCATAAGCTCCTTCATCTTAATTCTTTCAGATAAACCTTCTGCTTTCAAACGAGCAACCTCCCTCCTAGCCTCCCTGAGTTGTCTAATCAATATTTTGAAGGTGTGATTTCTAGATGGAGTGTTGATGTTGATAACCTCAATAGGCTTCTTCATGGCTTCACCTTCATCTTTTTTCTTCACAACAGCTCTGTCTATCACCTCAATAGTCTTCTCAATTCCTTTTCCCTTATCTTTCTTTTTCTTTAGAATTGAAACCTTGGGTAGGAGTTGTGCTTCAACAACCTCCTTTAGGGATAATGATCTAGTGAAAGACTTCTTGATATTTATGCTAGCTACTAGAGAAGGTGAAGAGAAATGAAATTTTCTTCCCTTCTTAGCTGTGAATTTAGTGGATTAAGGGACTTCTTCCAATTCAGGTGCAAGAGGAGGTGAAAAATATCTCTGTGGAGAATGATAATCCCCCCTCTCTGTTTCTTCAACTCCCTTAATAACCTCTTTGTCTTGAGAAATGGATTTACTCTTTATTTTATTGATTGTTCATGCTGGAGAATCACTAGTAGATGGAAAAGGACTTTGCAACTTTGACTGAGGAGTTGAAGATATGTCCAATTGCATGTGAGAAGAAACAATGAATTGTTCCCAAGGAATTTTCCTCTTCTTCAATTCTTCCAAGACCAAAATCCTGATCAATACAGAGTGAAAGACACTAGTGTCCACATCCTTGGACTTATCTTGGACTCTATCAGACATTTTCCCCATGCTCCTCAAAAAGTAGAAAGGGATATTCATTTCATATTTACCAGTAAAATGAAGCAAAAGCCTTATATGGTACTGGTATAACATATTAAACCTTTCCTCGCATGTAAAGTATCTTTGGATGATATTCAACATCTTGTCAAAATATTCAACTAGATGGCTTCTAGGCACTCCCTTGGACAAGTTGTTTGTCTAATAATATAGTTTGAGGAAGTCCTTGGAGAAGGAAACATTTAAGGTCGTGGATTTAAACCACCTCTCACCAGTATTAGGAATCCTTATGGTTTTTTCAATGGAGGCTTCAGACACCTCAAACTCAAGGTATCCTACCTTAGTCTTAAGGCCATCAAAATGTAAGGCAATTTTCCTTGCCACTTCAGGATGTCCCCTCTGCATTTTTTGGCAAAAAGAGAGGCATCCCACCCTTTGGAAAACTTATCTAACCATTGGCTCTACATCAAATAGGCGCATGTATAAGGGTTCAGTTATAACCACAATTCCTACCTTGTGAGATTTATTCTTCTGAGGTGTCTCCATGGGTAAATACAAGGGGTCAAAGGTTATGGTATAGTGAAGTCTAAGAGAGAAAACAGAGGCATACTTCAATGAGAAAATGATAGTGAATAATTGATGTGCTCTCCTAAAATTATCCTCTAACTCACCATGTTTTGACAGAACACTGTTTTAATGTCTTTTGAAAGGTAGGAAGTGCAATTTTCTCTCCCTTTACTTCCTGTAGATATCAAGATGAAAAGTGATGATATAGTGCAAGTAAAAAAATTTGCAGGAGTCTTTAAATTCTGGCATGTAACACTCCAATCCAAACAAAATACAGTGTAGGGAAAATAGGGGAAATGCAGCAAGGTTTCAACAATGTTTTTGGGTAGCGCAGTGCACACACAAGGAACATATTTTTGCACAGGAACTCAAAACTCAGGAGAAGAATGAATGGGTGTCTTTAATAGTTGAAAACTAGGTAACAAGGGTTTCAATTCTATGAGAGGGAAATTATGGGTGAAGAGGGATGAAGGAGGGAGTGATTTATAACATTGGTCGCTACCAAAACTCAGGCAAAATATATCCCAATAATTTGCTATGCAATGGAGGGAGCTCGTAGAATACCTAGAGGCGTAGTTGAAAATTGAGGTTCTACAACCGATTAGGAGACCACCACAACCACCTCAGATTCCAAATCAGCCTTAGCAGTTGATCCCATAGCACTACCTTCAATTGGTCTAAAATAGCGGTTTCAACAATGTCGAGTTTGACAAAATTCAAATCTTTGAAACTGTTAGAAAACTCATTAAAACCAAATCTTAGAATCCATATTTTAACAAAACATGGTGCTGAAAACAATGTACATCATGAACTCAACGAATAATGACGAATCATGGCAAGGATCAAAGGACAAGGAGTGCACTACAAGAACTATTAGTGAGTTGGCAACGCCCTTTTTTCAAAAAAAAATGATTTGACCCACCTTTAATCAGACAAAGGGATAACATGGCAAAGATAAAGGATATGAGTGAAAATCATGACATGTCAAGTCATGAAGGTCATGGGATAGGTTATGTTTGGTGTCAAGTCACGAGGTGAGTCAAAACCATAAGCCATAAAATGAACCTAGTCTTAAAATCTATATGAGGGCCAAAAATGAGCCAAAACCCAAGTCATTATTTGTTAAATATAACCTAAGCAAATCACAGAAAGAAAAATAAAGAAAATTTGAATTCTAAAGGACAAAAATTTAAACCTAAGGGATAAAAGACCCAAGGCAACTTAGTGTGATAACACACTTATTTCCATTATTCTTCTTCTTGGAATCTGAAGAGTCTTTGGAACCTGAAGAATCCTTGAAGGGTTTGGAATATCCCTCCTTCTTTGGCTCTGGATGTGATTTTCCTTTTCCTTTCTATTTGGATGATCCTTTTCCATCATGCATGGTGAGTGAATGTGCTTTGGTATCCTTGATTAGGCCCATCTAAATGTGGTTTGTCTTCTCATGTGTGAGAGAATCAATTAATTGATCCCATGGTAGGAATCTTCTAATTTGTTCCCATGAGATATCTGCCAGAATGGAAAGTGGAAACATAAACAACATATTTTGGTCCTAGCTTAGCCAATATTGTTAGAATAAGTTGGTCCACTTGTTTAGATTTATCAATACAACAAGATACCAATCTCAATATCAAATATTTAAAATTGGTAAATAAAACATTTATATTATCAAAACATTTAGGATCCAAAGGATTCAACTCTACCTCAAGCATATGATCTCTCATTGCATCCCTCTTTCCGAAGAGAATTTCCAAAGTGGTCCATATCATGTTTGGATTCTTGCATGTGGAAACATGAAACCATAAATCATTTGAAATCAATTCAAGAAGAATTTGTGTGGCCTCATCCTTTCAGTTAGCCCATTTGGTCTTCTCAATTGTTGATGTAGGTTTTGTTTATGTCCCCATCGTCAAATTGTACAGTCCTCTCCTTCTAAGTTGGAATTCAGCCTTGGTATTCCAATCAAAATAATTGTATGGTGTGAGGATTACCACCAAGTTTGATAGTAGAATAGGTTTCGTATCCATCTCTCCCATTGTGTTTGAGAACCCCTAAAATTCATATCAGTTTCAGGAGACAATATTTTGGCTTCCTTTCTAAGCAACCGATGAGGAATTTCTCCAAATGGTTGAAAGCCCACTTATAGAATGGCTTTATTTACTTTTAATGTGGTTCATTTCCTCATAAAATTAATATCTTGGAAGAAATAATTGTAAAAAGGTACAACCACAAATTTGTATCAATTTCAGGAGGTGATATTCCGACTTTCTGAGAAAATGGTGATCAATTTATCCAAATGGTTGAAAACCCACTTGTAAAATGGTTCTATTTACTTCTCACGTGATTTGTTTCCTCATAAATTTAATATTTTGGGAGAAATCCCTTTGTGTTTAACACAAATTCTGCTCACGAAAACTTTGATTTTCCTTATTCTGGGACTTTTCTAGATTGCTCCAAGTATCTTAGCTCTGATACCATGTTAATATTTCATTGAATCCTGCACAGGAGATCTAGCTAAAGCAATTACAAACAAATCTTATCAAGAAAGGACGAGACATTCAATATGGAAGAATGAGAATATATTCACACTACTCCAATGATTTTATCAATGAATGATGATTTCTACATATATGATTATCAATATGATACAATGAATGACAGGAATACACTCATATATAGGGCAGAACATTCCATAATTAAGAAAATAAATCAAGCAGGTAGTTTTCCTTAGGAATTCATGCATGCATAACAGTGATGGTCTAAATAGAAAATATAAAATAGAACTAGTCATTTAAGTCCCACTGAACTAGTGTGTTGAAAATAGAAATTTCTCCAATACTTTTTCGAATCCTCTAATGGTGTTGACAATTTTATCTACTCGAAGAAAGTAATCTGCAATACTCTCTTCTTGTTTCATCGTAAGAGTCTCAAATTGACCACTATGGGTTTGTAATTTTTCCTTCTTAACTTTGTCGTCTCCTTCATATATTTTTTGTAGCTTGTCCTACATCTCTTTTGTTTAAGTATAATGCATGACTTTGAAAAACTTTGATTCTACCATGCCACATAGGATTGTACTCATGGCCTTGGAATCATAGTAATTGAGTTTCTTTTTAGTTGGATCTACTGGTGGAGTTGTCATTGCATAACCATCCTTGACTGCACTCTAGACGTCATACTCAAGTGACTTCAAATAAGTTTTCAATCTTATGCTCAATAATGCATAATTTGATCCATCGATTAATGGATCTCTACTTGTAGAAAAACCTTCCT
The DNA here is from genome assembly GCA_009831015.1 of Picea engelmannii. Classification (NCBI taxonomy): domain Eukaryota; kingdom Viridiplantae; phylum Streptophyta; class Pinopsida; order Pinales; family Pinaceae; genus Picea; species Picea engelmannii. The sequence continues at coordinate 168,803 of ML783118.1, read as the reverse complement.
TATCCATGTGTGCTATAGGGATTCACCTTCTACTAGTTAGACTGAATCTGAAGGAACTTGATCTGACACCAATTGTTGTCACACTTACTTATATTGAGAGTGGCGGGGGGGGTAGTATAGGACTATTTTTACTTTTCTTACAATATTTATCAATTTATTACTTCATTAACCATAAGCAATTAATACAAATTGCACATACAAACATATAATCCATAGTACACATAGATTTAACGTGGGAACCTAAATGGGAGAAAACCACAAAACGTTTCTTAGTAAAATTTTGTAGGCACCAACTTATTGTTACAATGCTTGTAGGAACCAAACTACATGAGACATCAATCTTCCTTAACTAAGCACCAACTCAACAATAATGTTTATAGGCACCAATATGCGGGAGAAATCAATACCCTTAACTAAGTACCAACTAAGCACTGCTTGTAGATACCAATTTTACTGGAAACATCAATCTCTTCAAGTTGTCAATAATACTAGATTACCTCTTCCATTTAATCCTTCATCTACACCAGTTTGTTGTTCTATCTCTATTGTCACAGTTCAAAATCTTGCATAGTTTTAGAAGTTCAATTTTCTTTGTACCTCCTATCCTCCCTTACATTATCTTTCTTTCATTCTCCATAATCCTTAGACCTTTGTTCCTCACATATTCTCTTCACCTAATCCGCACTTAATCACACTTATCTCTCTTTCATTCTTTCTCAATTCTACACACTCTTGAACTGGATTCGAGCATTGTTATTTATACAAAACATACACTCAAAGGTTTGTCCACATATCCAAATAATATTTCCATGGGTTCGGTTGGAGAACCCTTTGAATATCCTTGAATTGTTCTGCAAAAGGTCCTTCAAACTTGATATTCAATTTCCTTTCATGGAACACCATCTAATTTTTGGAACATATCATGAACCATGATGCTCAATAGTTTTTGGATAATATTAAGATTTGATCTCAACCATTGATCTATTCCATTTCCCACCAAAAAACACCATGCAACCACAACGCACAACAACATTTGGATTATTTTCTCAATTAAATATCAGCCATTGATCTATTCTTCATTATCATATTGCGACCATTGGGTCTTCAGTTTTTAGCCACTGCTCGATTAGAGATTGGATTGATCTCGACCATCTATATGTATTGATGGATTCACTGCGAGTCTATGGCATATATCTTCTTCATTTTAAATTTCTGCGACATCCAAATTACACCCTCAAGTTCCACTACACCTATACTTAGATGCATTTCCAATAATTTCTTTTTGGGTCTAGGGAATATATTTTCATACCTCCACGGCCTCCAAAATGCACCTTCACATTCTGCCACACTTAGTTTGCACCTATACTTAGAAACTTTTCTAAGTATTTCACCGTGGGTCTACGATAGGGAAACATTTAGAGGCTAAATTTTGCAAATAGGCTAATTTTTCATGCTTTTTCCCAAAAAATGATTCACATTTTCCATTTTTCCTAAAAATGTTTCTCCCAAATTCTGTAGAATAAAATTATTTTAGCTTAAAAATAGTCCAAATTTTGTAGAAACTAAATAAAATGCTTCAAAATTTGAATAATTTTACAAAAATATCGTCAAACATTTTATAGTTTGCATATTAAGGACTAGTAAGGTTCAGCAAGGTTTCTATATTTTGATATAAATTTGCATAATTAAAATCATCCCTAGTCTACAAGACATCATGAGTCGTCATATATCTCATTTTCTGGGCCATCCGATCTGTGACAAGTGGGGACCCCATGGTCCATAAGATCTCTCACTCTCTGGGTCGTCCAATCTGGGACAAGTGGCGACCTATTGGGCCATTGGATATCTAACCCTCTAGGTCATCTGATCCATGACAAGTGGCGATCTCATCCATCCGATCAATTATTCTTGGTACTTAGTCATTTCTTCTTTGAAATCTCTTGGTACTTAGTCATTCTTCATACTTATCTAACTTTTCAAAACTCCTATACTGGGCCTCTTATACTAAGAAAATTTCTCATAGTTCACTACGCTCCGGGAGACATTTCCATACTTAGTCATTTTCAAGACATCTTCGTTCGACCAATTCTTGACACTTATTCGATTTTTCGAAACTCCTACCATGAGTCTCTTATACTTAGAAAATTTATCATAGTTCATCGTTATCCATGGGACATTTCCATACTTAGTCAATTTTAAGACATCTCCAACCGACCAATTCTTGGTACTTAGTTATTTTTCAAGATCTTCACCATAGATTTGTGGGTTCCTACCCATTTCTTCACATACTCCTGATTCTTCATCGTGCTCACTATCTTCGCGACGTCTTGGTACTTATTCATTTTTCAAGATCTATTTTTTTGATGTTGCAGATGAGGTGGCTTCCATGTGGACATCATCTTCATGTACATTGGATGACATGGCATCGATATGTGTCCTGACATATGGTATACATGTGGCATCACTGAAGTCGAATTTCTTGTTGTGACATTCATATGACTAGACATGTGGCACTGATGAGGTTGTTATCATGGCACTGACATGGATGAAATATCTCTCCAGGTATCGGACCCTAGTTATTTGATATTAGCCATTGTTCTCTAATGATCAACGGTTATGATTTAACTGTCTATAGGTCCAACATTCTTCACAACAAAATTTAACTTCGTGTGCAATTTTTCATAGCATTTCTACTTTCATTCAAACAATGTAATACTACTCTTTCATTATAAACCCTTTGGACTTGGTTTTCCCAACGAATGTGGGATTTATCATTATGCGAAAATATTATGTTTCATCCTCAAATTCTTATTATTGGTTATGATGCCTCCTTGATAATGTCTTTTCATACCTATTGTATAGATAGTTCATCGAACGGGAATAATCATTTTTGCATACCACGAGTAGGAAAAGATTTTTGGATTTTACTCCTATCTGTCAGATCTTGTTCCTTGATTGCTTTCATTCACATAGAGTCATGCAGGGGCATACTCAAATACCTCTCTCTTATTTTATTCACAGTATGGATGCTTCCTCTTTGTTTATAGTAGTTTGGATTCTTCCACGATCTATGCTTCCCCCTATCATTGGAAATAGTCAGTCTCCTCCTACCCGTGATATCAACGATATTATGGACACTTCCTATTTGTATGTAGTTGTTTGGATGTTTCCTCGAACTAATCTTCTCCCTATAATTGAAAACATTCAGTCTTCCCCTACCTATGATATCAATTATATCCTTTGACATCAATGAAAATGCAATTTACAACATCCCCCCCCCTCTCTCTCTCTCCCTCTACCCCTCCCTCCCTTCCTCCTTATATACCCCCATTTCTCTCTCACCCTCTCTCTCTCCCCCATATAGCACTCTCTTTCTCTCTCCATATCTACCCCACTCCGACCACTCTCTCCCTCTCTAGTTATGTCTCTCTCTCCCTCTTAGTATCTACCTCTATCCCTCTCTCTCTACCTCCATTCTCTCTCTTTACCTCTCTCTCTACCCCTCTCTCCCTACCTCCATCCCTTGTTTTAGAGAGAGGTAGAGAGAGAACAGGAGAGAGAGGGGGGGGATGGATAGATGGGGAGATACCAAGAGAGTGAGAGAGAGAGACACACACACAGAGAGAGAGAGAGATAAATAGAGAAGGGGGGGAATAGGGAGGGATATTTGGAGTGGAAAATTGAGAGAGATATGGAAAGAGAGAAGGAGGGAGGGGGTGGAGAGAGAGGGAGGGGGTGAGAGAGATATGGAGGGAGTTAGATATAGGGAGAGAAGAGTGGGATAGAGAGTGTGGGTGGGATATAGAGAGAGTGGGAGAGAGATAGAGAGAGAAGAACGGGGAGATAAAGAGTGAGAGAAAGAGGGATGAGGAGAGAAAGAGTGAGAGAGATGGAAGAATAAAGGAAGGGAGAGAGTGAGTGGAAATGGGGGGGTGAGGGAGGGAGGGAGAGAGAGGAGGGAGTGGGGGAGAGATTGAAGGAAGTAATGAGAGAAGTAGAGAGGGGAAGAGCGAGGAGAGAAGGATAAGGGGAGAAAAAGAATCAAGTGAGAAAGTGAGAGAGATAGAGGTCAAAGAAAGAGGGGAATATAGAGGAGGGATGTAGAGAGGGGTAGAGTGAGATAGGGGGAGAGAGTGAGTTGTTAAATTTAGAGATGCTATTAGGTTCTTTTCAATTTACTAGATAATACTAGCATAAGTAGGATCACTTAAAGAATTAGAATCAAAAGGTACACATCATTTTACCTTGGGAAACCCTCATGGGGGAGAAAACCCATCAAAACTTCCTGAATAATAGATTTCCATTACAATTCCAATGCTAAATACCAAACCACCAAGAATATCCAAGACTAAGAATGTGCCTCTCTCTTCTCCTTCTTCTAACTGCATCTTCCTTCAAAACTTGTGCAATAGATGAGTGACTTGAGTGAGTGATTGAATGAGGTGTTATCCTCTCTAATTTATACTAGCTGAGGAGCATTAGGGTTGTGTCTTTTCACCAAGTAAGGCTGACTTCTTCAACTAGTAGTTATAGCCACTTTATTAAGCCCTAGGGATTGAATTTACAAAAACCACCATATAACTATGGTTTGACCAATCCACAAAAAGTAGATTTAGTCTTAAACAATACCCAACATGATCAATCCACAAAAGGGGATTTGATCTATGTAATAACAATTCAATTATAAGTAGAATATTCTTTGCAGTTACAATATTTCAACACCCCCCCTCAACAATAAGGGTATTCTACAACATCATCAGGAGAGAGAGAGGGAAACAACATCATCAACATCTAGAACATGGACTGACATATCTACAAATCATCAGAAGTTTTTCTCATCATCAATAACATCATCGTTCATAGCATGGAGATGAAGTAGTATCATCATCATCGTTCACAACATGGAGCTGGAATAGCATCATCATCATCATTCACAGCATGGAATTGGAATAACATCATCGTCATCGTCATCATCATGACGTTGAAGTAACATCATCATCATTATCTTCAGCATGGAGATGAATTAGAATCATCATCATTATCAACATTGATCTGAAACATCAACAATAATAGCATGAATCTAGAACAACAATATTACCAACATGAGGATGGTACAACATCATCAACAACACAAAGCCGATATAACATCATCAGCAGCACGAGGCTAATACAACATAATCATCAACATGAGGTTGAGATAACAACATCATCATCACGAGGTTGAGATAACAACATCAACAACACAAGGTTGAGATAACAATATCATCATCACGAGGATGATATAACAACATCATTAGCACAAGGCTAAGATAAAAACATCATCAATAGGAGGTTGAGACAACAACATCAACAACACGTGACTAATATAACAACATCATCAAAATGGGGTTGAGACAATAACATCATCATCATCGTCATATGGAAACATAATGAGATAGGTGAAATAACAACATTTTTTGGTACTCTGATAGATCGTCCTTACCGTACATTCAGGATTTTCCTAGGAATCATAATATTCCATAGGATATAAAATCCTAATGAAGCTACCACATGCTACTCTAACAGGTTGTCCTTACCGGACCTTTGGAAACTTCCCAGGAATCAAAATATTCCCTATGATATAAAATCCTAACGGAGCTACCACTACTGACCACAGCTGGCATAAACATGCACAGGTACTCTGACATACCATCCTTACTGTACCTTCGGGATCCATCCAGGGATGATCAATCCCCTAGGATATAAAATCCTAACTGAGATAACTTTTGTTGGTCAATATACCATAGTATCATTTGCATCACTCCCCCTTTTGAGGGAGGTCCTTTTGGACTATACCAAGATTGTCTTGAAAGTATTCAAACTTTACACGAGACAAAGTCTTGGTAAACACATCTGCAACCTGCTCATCTGTGCCAACATATTGGAGATTTACAACTCCTCTTTGCACCATATCACGAATGTAGTGATACATGATTTTTAGGTGCTTCGACTTATCATGGAACACTGAGTTATCCGTTATCTTTATACAACTCTGGTTATCACATAGAATCACTATGGCTTCCATCTCTAGATTGAATAGACCTGTCAACAACTTATGAAGCCATATGGCTTCACAACTAGCGGAACATGTTGTAATGTATTATGCTTATATCATGCTGAGAGGAATGTTGGATTGCTTCCCACTCTACCATGAATTCATGGTTGAACCCAAACTAAAACAACATCCCGACGTTCTCTTTCTATCAGAAAACTTACAGCCCAATCTGAATCAGTATATCCATACAATTTGAAGTCATGATATTCAATGTAACAAAGACAAAAGTCCAACGTACCCTTAAGGTATCTCATCACATGTTTTGTAGCAACAAGGTGAACACGTCTAGGCTCCACCAGATACTGACTCAAGGTGTTCACATCAATACAGATATTTGGCATGGTATTTTTTAGATACATGAATGATCCAATGATCTGTTTATATAGAGTAGCATCAACCAATTTTGATGAAGTATCTACCAAGAGCTTCAACTTTGTTTCCATGGGTGTGTTCATGGATTTACATTCAAACATGTCAAACCTAATCAGTATTTCAACAACATACTTCCCTTGGTTAAGGAAGATCTTCTTTGGGCTTTGCCACACTTCGAGACCTAAGAAATAGTGCATAATGCCTAGGTCTTTCATCTCAAATCCTGCAATGAGATTCTTCTTACACTCTGTGATGACATTTTCTTCTCCTATCAAGAATAATTCATCCACATATAGTACCAATATAACTGGTTCATCATTCATAACCTTGAAGTAAAGGTTAGAATCATCTTTAATCTTGGTAAATCCCAAGCTTGTCGAGAAACTATCAATTTTGCCATACCAAGATCTATGAGATTGCTTCAATCCATACAGATATTTCTTGAACCTGCAGACATGAGTCTTTCTATATTCAACTTCAAACCCTTGTGGTTGTTCTAAATACACTTGTTCTTCAATAACACCATTTAAAAAGGTTTTTTTCACATCCATCTGGTGTAACTTCCACTTCATCTTGGTTGCAAGATCTATGATGGTTCTGATAGAAGTTTATCTAGCTATAGGAGAAAACGTCTTTTCATAATCAATGCCTTCCTTTTGAGAAAAGCCACAAGCTACAAATCTTGCTTAATGTTTTTCAATACTTCCGTCTGCAGTGTGTTTTATCTTGTATATCCATTTGGAAGATACCACATCTTTATTCTTCGGTCTGGGAACTATTTCCCATACATCATTCTTTATAATGGATTGGTATTCTTATTTGATGGAATCCACCCATTCTTTCTTCTGAATGGCTTCTTCAAAGAAATTATGTTCCTTTTCTATGAGATCAGACATCAAGGACATATAATTGGAGAATGGATTAGGTTTCTTTCTTTGTCTCATGGTTCCTTCTGGGGCACCATACTTCTCTCCATATTGAATAAGTTTCCTTTCCCAATATGGATTTATCTTGTGAGAGATCATCATCTAGGGAGGTTCTTAAGATTCTATCATGTCATGATCTTCTAGAATCTCAACATCAGGAGTAACTGTAACTTCCTTCATTGGTTCTGCAACTCTAGGAGCTACAGTTTCTTCTTCATATACTTCTTCAATCTCGCATCTCCTTTATCTCTTGAGTGTTTCATCTTCATCAAAGGTTACATCTCTGTTGATCTCAATATGATGGTAACCTGGTATGTAAATTTTGAAGGCCTTAGAGACCTCACAGTATCCAACAAATATTCCTTTCTTTCTTGAAGGGTCCAACTTAGTTATCCTTTCTTTCGGAATGTGTACAAACACTGGATTGCCAAATATTTTAAGATGGCTTACTTATGGCTTCTTTCCAGAGAACATTTCTTTGGGGGTTTTGAATCCAAATGCACTATGGGATAGTATGTTCTGGACATAAATTGTTTTTCTTGCTTCATCGACCCATAAGTGCATTGGAAGATCTTGATCATGGATCATAGTATTCATTGCTTCCATTATTGTTCTATTCTTTCATTCTTCTACAACTTTTTTTTGAGGATTAAATGGAGTGGAGATATACCTCTTAATCTCAGAATCTTTGAAAAATCTTACAAATTATTTTGAGGTGAATTCTCCTCCATTATCTGACCTGGGTATCTTGATATTTCTTTTGGAGATATTTTCTATTAAGGTTTTTAATTCCTTGAATTTTTCAAATACTTCATCTTTTGATTTCAAGAAATAAAACTAAGTTTTGTGAGAATAATCATCAATAAATGACACATAGTATACATACCGATTTATAGAGGTTGATGGAATTGGACCACATACATATTAGTGGATGAGTACAAGCCTCCTTATTATGGAACATATGATACATCCTTTATTCTCATTGGAGTTCCTGTCATATTCTTAATAGCCAAGTATATTTTCTAGGTATAACAAAACATAATCTTCAATTTCTTCTTTAGTCACCTTCTTGGGTGGCTCATCATCTTCAATTTCATGGGCATGATGTATTTTTTTATTTCTCTTCTTGTAATATTTCCTTCTGGAAGGACAATTCTTAGCAATGTGTCCCACCTTATCACAATGATAACATTGATAAGAGGAGAAATATTTTTCTCTTCTTTGACCCTTATGATATTTCTAGAATCTCCTTGGAGGGTGAGATTATTTATGGATGAATCCATTTGGAGAGTGAGATTCATTGTGAGGGTGGATATCCTTTTGGAAATGACACCTTTTATTTCCTCCTTTAGTATGAGCATCTAGGGATTGGTCTTGGTTCCTTAATAGTACAGATTCTCGGTTGGCTACTCTTGCTTCTTCTTGAACACATTCTTCCCATAGACTGTCAAATTGGAGTTTCTCTTTTCTTGCACAGATAGTTTGGACGAAGGAATCCTAGGGTCTTGTTAGACCATTAACAGTTGTCATCATTATTTCATATTCATCCAAGTTGTCTCCAATTTCATCTAATTTTTATTTGAAATGAGTAACCCTAGAGAAATAGTCATGAATTGTTTCTCCTTTATGCATCTTTGTATTCTTGAGTTGGGTTCTCATATTCATATTTCGATTTATGTTATTTCCTTCATACATTTTGGTTAGGGCATCAAACATCTGTTTTGGAGTATTCTTGTAAGACACTTGAGGGATCAAGTGATCCTTAATAGATTATGCAATTATCCTTTTGTCCCTAACCATATCCTTCTTGTCCTTTTCTTTGGCTGCATCCTCTTTAGGTTCCGGTACATTTTATTTTATGAATTTTGCAAGTTCATTCTCTTCAAGATTGAGTCCAATTTTGTAATTCCAGGCATAGAATTTTTCCACATATTCTAACTTGTCAACAAGATTGGTTCTTGTAGACATCTTGACTTGTATCCAGGAAAATGTCCAAAAATTGAAATTGCTTAGAAAGTGAATCTGAACTTACCAGGAGATGCACTAGGCTAAGGGGAGTAGGCTAGAGCTGAATGTTTTCAAAAAATCCAAATTTTGTCTCTTGAAACTGGACCTGCGCAAATCTGGACTGGTACTTTTGGTACTGGCTTTGGTTTTCTGGTTTTTTGGTACTAGTAAAAACTCAAGTTTCACTTTCCAGAGGCTTTGGCCGTTGAAAGGGTGTGCTCTTACTAGCAAATGATTTGCTAGGGTAGGGTGCACTTTTCTAGATGGTTTTTGGGAAAAAAAAATCATTTCCAATAAAAATCCCTATTTTTTATGTATGACAACAGTGACGTTTTTGGTTACCCAATGAAAGGTGCTCTATTTAGTTTAATTATGATACCATGTTAAATTTAGATCTTCTATTAATCTCTTTTCAATTTACTAGACAATAATAGAATAAGTAAGATCACTGGAAGAAACACAATCACAAGGTACACATCATATTATCCTGGGAAACCCTCATGGGGGAGAAAACCATGAAAAAACTTCCTCAATAATAGATTGTCAATACAATGCCAAGACTAAAGACCAAACCACCAAGAATATCCAAGACTAAGCATGTGTCTCTCTCTTCTTCTTCTTCTAACTACAAATTCATTCAAAACTTGTGCACTAGATGACTGACTTGAGTGAGTGACTGGATGAGGCGCTATCATGTCTTATTTATACTAGCTGAGAAGCGCTAGGGTTGTGTCTTTTCACCAAGTAGGGCCAACATCTTCAACTAGTAGTTATAACCACTTTATTAATCCCTAGGGACCGAATTTACAATAACCACCATATAACTATGGTTTGACCAATCCAAAAAAAGGGGATTTGGTCTTAGACAAGACTCGACATGATCAATCCACAAAAGGGGATTTGATCTATCTAATAATAATTCAATTATAAGTAGAATATTCTTCGTAGTTATAATATTTAAACATGAGCGAGGGAGAGAGGGAGAGAGGGAGAGAGAGAGGTTGG
>ML783118.1:133866-158027 GCA_009831015.1 Picea engelmannii | reverse complement strand
GCATGTTCTTTTCATTTCATTTTTTTTTGGAACAGATGTTTCTCAAGAACATGCACATGTTCCTGAGTATGTATACACTATTGATCAAGAATGCATGTGTGTTCCTAAAAAATATGAGTTGGCCAGTGTGTGTGGTGGCTCGGTGACTATCGAGGTTTAGGATTAAGAATGCATGAACATTTCTAAGAATGTGCACGCATTCTTTCATGCGTGCATTCCTCCATACCTCATTGTCATTTTTTTGTCCATCAACTTCCTGCGAGTGCCCCTAATTTAAGTGTCAATTAAAATAACATATTTTAATGGATTCATTCAACTTGTTTGGACTATTTCATTTCTTGGGTTTATTTGAATGTTAAAAAACAATGTGGTAAACTTGTGAAATATAATAATTATACATTATAAAAATGGTAGTGTGATTCTAGAAAATGATAATCATGTTAATGAAACCATTACAAGATGATGATCACACTTCTCATCACACATTTGAAAAAAAATAATCAAATTGGAACATGATAAAGTATATATTCTCACTCCCTGGGATGGGGTGACACATGGTGTGTGCTTGTCAATAGTTAGGGAGGATACGAGGGTAGTTAAGTCCCCTCGCCGCCACCCTCCTCTCCTGTCCAGTCATTATGCCTAGATTTCATTTCCACCAACTCTCAGTGCACTAGGTCTTAATGGAGACTTGGGTTCGGCTCCTTGGCACTAGTATGATAGAACAAATGATCATTAGTCCAACACTTATGTCTACCAGATCCATCAAATCTGTCGTCCTCCTGCTCTTTTCATCCTATGAAGGGTTTTATTTTTGGAATTTGGTCGTAGTTCACCTTCTCATTCTTCTTACTTTTCTCTGCACCTTGGCATTGCATCCTCCATCTCTAGCTCACACCTATGGCCACCCCACTATTGATTTCATTTCCATGTGCTCTGATTAGCCATGCCTCGTAAGAGAGGTAAGTCTCAGTGCGGGAAAACTTATTACAGATGGTTCGACAGGCACAAACGCTCGGGACCAACCTCTCTCGCTCTCATCCCAAGTGGTAATTCAGACAACTCACCCTCCTCTAATCATAATTGGCATGAAGTGGCTCAACTAGAGCCACGTTCATAAAACATAGAGGATCTCCATGGAGGTTTTCTGGTGGAAGAGGAGATTCCACCCAACTAGGACGAAATCTTGCCATATTTACCAATGACCACCTTGGAACAACGACCGACCACATGCACTATCACCCCTTTGATTTTTTTGGAGCCAATCAAGAAAGGCTACATCATTAAAGAGAGAGTCCCTCTTCAAAAGGAGAACCCCAATAAGTTTTTTGTTGCTACTATGGAAGAGGACCCCGGTAAGAATTCTACTCCTACTAAGGATTTTGTCGCTGCTAAGAATTATGTCGCTGCTATTATGGAAGAGGACCCTGGAATAAACTAGGAAAAATGCTGGAATGAAGACAATGCAGAAGAGCATGCTCACCCGACTCCCAGCTCTTGCAGTCTTATGGAACACCACCTAGCCTTGATCTTCGATATGTGCAAGAATTTGGCAAAGAAACTACATAAGCAACACACCCTCAGAAAGCACTTGGACGTCCTATATGACTCCCTGACTTGTTGCCAGCCATTTTCCTTCAAAGTTCGCCAAGATGGGCGCCCAGGTTCACCTCATGATTAGTCCCCCTATTGTTTTTTTCTCTGGTCTTAATGCATTTCAAACTCTGGTTTTGGTTCATTAGCTGGTCGGGGCACTTGGTCTACCATATGTTCAGGTTTCCACGCTTATGGCAGAAGAGGTGGCAAGTCCCCATGTTCCTGACAGATGTCCTATTCTGATCTTTGAACATTATTTCCCACGCGTATTGGTTTCCACTAATGTGGCAGAACAGGGGGCTAGTGTATACTCATACATGTGTAATTTTTGCTAGCGCAAGGTAATACAATACTTTTTATTTACAAAAAAAAAAATCTAGATTCTAACTAAAAAATTTTAATTTAATGAAATTGGGGTTGAACATAAAACACTATAGAAAGAAAGAATATGCAATCTTTATCTTTGTGACACTAAAAAAGAGGGATGAAAATCACTTTCTCTTCAAATTCCTTGTAGATACACACATTAAATTTTAATTTCAAAATATTTATAACATTCTTAATCTTCGAAACTTTTTAATTCATAAATATTAAAGAATTTTTTCAACTCATAAATACTAAAGAGATTTAAAAGTTTCGCTCCCAACTTTATTTTTTAAAATAAATGGTTAAAACAACCCAATTAAATCCTTAATTACTTTAAAAAAAATCTAATATATAAAAATATAAAATAAAATAAAAGGTATATTAATCAATTTAATATCATAAATAATTTATTTAACCAAAAATTCCATTGTAATTTAATACCACACTTTTTCTTAAAGATTTAGCAGAAAAATGTGATTGTAATTTTTTGTGAACTCAAGGAAGAATGAGGTTGTCATAATATAATGCTTAATGTGGCAAACCTTAATAATAAGTCAACTATATAATGCTCAATGCGGCAAACCTTAATAAGTCAACCTAAAGTTCATAGCATTTATTTAAAAAAAAACCTTAATAAGTCAACTTAAAGTTCATAGCATTTATTTAAAAAAACAAAAAAAAAAAAAAATTGTGATTTAGATTGTTGCTAGTTGACGGCTGTTGAGACAAATATTAATAGATTAATATATTATTAATGTAATAAATAAATAATAATTAATAATTAATTATTTTTAAATTTTTAAATTAATTAATTATAATTTATTAAATTAATTAATTATAATTTATTAAATTAAAATAAATAATTAAAATTATTAATTAATAATAAATTATTTATAAATTATTAATTAGTATTTATAATAAATAAAATATTAATTAATAATTAATTAAAAAATATAAATTAATTAATGAGAAATAAAATACTATATAACATAGTAAAATAATTAAATTATTTTAATATATTAGTATGGTATACATAGTAAAATAATTAAATTATTTTAATATATTAGTATGGTATAAATATATTATTACAATAATATGGTTAATATTCTATAAATATATTGATATAATATTATATAAATGTACAAAAGCACCAAAGTATTAATTAATAAATCCAAAGTATTAATTAATAAATACATTAATGATTAATTAATTAATATAATAATAGAAAAATAAATTATTATATTAAAGTATTAATGTTAATAGAAAAATATATTATTATGTTAATGTTATGTATAAAATAACAATGAATACATTTTATAAATACATAAATGTATAATGCAACATATAAATATAACATATTGATTAATAAGTACCTTATGAATATATTATATTAATTAATTTATATATTATGATGATGATGATTAACCTCTACTAAGATCTAATTGGTCTATCATACCAATTAAAACATTAGTTAATTAACAAACTAAAAAGGCATTATAGAAACATTATTACACAAAAATAAACATTAAACTATTACATGTAGAAATGCATTAATATACTAGTAATTTAAGTAATAATAATACATTAAAGAATCCATAGAGTAAAAATAATATTAATAAATACATTAATAAATCATCCTAATTAAAAGGAAAAAAAAATATTATATCAATAAAAGGAAAGAGAAACTTTCACAACTATATAAGCTCGATCCTAAGAAGTTCTGGAGCCAAATTCTAAAATGCAATACTAAATAAAATAATAGGATTCCCTTAAGGGACTGGAATTCCTACGTTAAAAGTCTTTACGAGTTCCCTAATGTCATGGACACCATTCCTATTGTCCCTACAAAGGAAGAAGTTTTTTCTTTAGATGACATAGAGTTCTGGGTTAAGCGGCCTGCAAATGGGAAAGCTAAGGACATTCAAGACTACCAAGCTGAATTTTTTAAAATCGAATGGCCAATTCTTATCGCTCACATACACAAGCTCTTCAATTTAGCAGTCAAGTAGGGCTTCCCTAAACCCTGGACACAAAGCCTCATTCTTACTATTTTTAAAAAAAGGGGATAGAAACATTCCCTCTAATTATAGGACCATTATGATTAGCCCGATTTTAGACAATATTTATGGAATTATTTTCGAAAATAAGATTAGGCTTTGGCTAGAAAGTCACGGTAAAAGAGTTAAAGGCCAGGTTAGGTTTATGAGATATCATTCAACTCTAGACCATCCTGTTACCTTTAGGATCATTTCAGAGGAGTTCCACAATACTAAAACCAATTTTTTTTGTTGTTTTGTTGACTTTAGAAAAAGTTTTGACATGGTTCCTAGGAAAAACATTTGGAATAGGTTGGAAGAGATAAAATTTCCTCTCGATTTGATGGATGCTGCAATAAGGATGTATGAGAACTTTATTGCTAATTTTAAAAACATTGATGGCTAGTCAAAAGAGATTAACTTCAATATTGGAGTCAAACAAGGTTGTCCCTCATCCCCTACCCTTTTTGGCATATACATTGACAAGTTAGAAGATTTCTTGGAAAAAGAAGGTTGTGTTAGCCCTACTCTCACTAGTATAGTCATCAATATTCTTCTTTATGCTGATGATATCGTTCTTATGGCAAGGAGTCCCCATGATCTTAAAAGCCAACTAAGAATCCTCAAGAATTTTTTCACCAATATGGGTATGACTGTTAATACTAATAAGACTAAGGTCATGTTTATTAAATCCAATAAGATCCCTTACGATACCTTTGTATATGAAAACAACAACTTGGAGGAAGTGACTTCATACAAATATTTTGGAATTGATATTCACCACAAGCTCAATTGGAATTATAGCATTGAGAAAAGTATTATTGCAGGATAAAAAACTTATTATGGGCTTGAAAACAATTGTAAATTAGTTGATATTTAGAGTTGGGATAAGAAGAAACTCCTCTTTGAGACTCTTGTTACACCTGTTATTATTTAGGGATGTGAAGTCTAGGGCTGTAGTATCTCTCGTGAATACTGGAGAAAGATAGATACAAAATAATATTATAACCTATAATCTCAAAATTAAAGGAAAAACAACCTATCCCATCCTCCTCTTAGAAACAAGTCTCTCCTCCATTGAGAGCATGACTATGACTAGATACCTAATGTATACGAACAAGTTAAACAACATGGAAGACAAGAGGCTTCCTAAAATTTCTTCAAAATCGAGTCATAACCACCATCATCTTAAGCGAAGATGGCATAAATATGCCCGATCTTGGCTAAACTATTGGGGAATCATGGAAGACACCATTTTGCAGAATAAAGATACTATTAAAAAAAAAATCAAATCAAAATTTAAGGAGAAAATGTGGTGTGATAAAGAGTTAGAGGAAAAAATAAAATCAATGTATTATAAGGATATAATCAACCCTAATCTAGAAGATCAAAATTATGTATCTGTTTTTCCAAGAGTAAAGAAAAAAATAAGCATTGCTAAGATAAGAACAAATTCTAACGAGCTCCATAGTGAAACTGGGCATTGGTCAATTCCTAAAATGTCATGGGATGAAAGAGTGTGTCACCTTTGTGACACTAAGAAGGTTGAATATGAAAGAACTTTCTCTTATATTGTCCAACGTATACCCATATTAGATCTCATTTTCAAAAAAGTTGTCACACTACCAACCTTCCTAACCTCTTAACTCAACAAAAGTATGGTGATCATGGAAAGGTTCTCTTAATGTGTTTTGAGCACATAAACAAAATTCTATAGAATCCCATGTAATCACTTACCCTCTTAAGGTCTAATAAACCAATTCGGTCTTAGTGGAGGTTAATCATCATCATCATATATTAAAGTTTCCAAAAATACAATTAAAAATTAAAAATAATAAAATATTAATAATACATGAATAAAATAAAATTATATTTATAACACATTATAAGATAAGTATATTAAACTATTAATAAAATAAAACATTGTTCATACATTATTAAATAATAAAAAAACATATCATTAAATAATAAAACATCAATATCGTGTTAATTAATTGATGTACTAAAATATAAATGTATTAATATTTTATTGATGTATGTATACATTGATGAACTACATTATTAAATAATAAAAAACATATCATTAAATAATAAAACATTAATATCTTATTAATTAATTAATGAATGTTTAATACTTTATTGATGTATGTATACCTTCATGAACTAAAAAAAATAATGTATTATCACATTGATGATGATTAATATACCCAAGTATTAATGTATAATTTAAATAATACATTCATGATATATAAATTAATGTATAAGATAATAAATTAATGATATATAAATTAATGTATAAAATAATAAATGAATGAATATGTTAAAGTATGAAATGTTTTAAATAATATTAAATGTATTAATGTATTATTGCATTAATGTATAAAATAATTATTACATTAATGTGTTAAAGTAATAAATATATAAAATAATTTATAAAGCATTAATGTATAATTATTAATTATTAATAAATTTAATATTAATTATAAATTTAATATTAATTATAAAATATAAATGAATTAATGAGAAATAAAATATTACATATAACAAAATAATAAAGTAAATACATTATAATATCAAATATTAAATGTATAATTTAATTAATATATTAATTATATATAGATTATTGTATTAAATGTATTATTTAAATAATACAAGAATGATATATAAATTAATGATATATAACAAAATAATAAAGTAAATACATTATAATCTCAAATATTAAATGTATAATTTAATTAATATATTAATTATATATAGATTATTGTATTATTTAAATAATAGAAGAATGATATGATATATAAATTAATGATATATAACAAAATAATAAAGTAAATACATTATAATCTCAAATATTAAATGTATAATTTAATTAATATATTAATTATATATAGATTATTGTATTAAATGTATTATTTAAATAATACAAGAATGATATATAAATTAATAATTAATGTGTAAAATAATAATGAAATTAATGTGATAAAATATTAAATGAATTAAATAATAAAAATAGTAATAAGATTTATGAATTAAAATATTAAAGTATTGATTTATAATGTAATGTATTAATTAACTTCAAAAATTCTAAATGCATTAATACATCAATAAGATATGGATACATTAATGTACAAAAAGATTAATATAGTATTGTAGCAATATGATAAATAATCAAAATAGTAATGTCATTTATAAATTAATTTATACATTTATATAGTATGAATAAATTATTAAATATAATTAATTAAAACACTAATAAGTTAGAAGAATGCTTGGAAAAGCAAGTTGTGTTAGTCCTACTGTTATTGGTATAGTCATCAATCTTCTTTTTTATGCCGATGATATCATTGTTATGGCAAGGAGTCCCCATGATCTTGAAAACCAACTAAGAATCCTCAAGTATTTTTTCTCCAATATGGGTATGATTGTTAATACTGATAAGACTAAGGTCATGATTATTAAATCTAATAAGATCCTTTATGATACCTTTGTATATGACAACAACAACTTGGAGGAAGTGACTTCATACAAATATCTTGGAATTGATATTCACCACAAGCTCAATTGGAATTGTAGCATTGAGAAAAAGGTTATTGGGGGATGGAAAGCTTATTATGGGCTTCAAAACAATTGTAAATAAGATGATCTTTCGAGTTGGGATAAGAAGAAACTCCTCTTTGAGACTCTTGTTACACCTATTATTCTTTATGGATGTGAAGTCTGGGGTTGTAGTATCTCTCGTGAATCCTGGAGAAACATAGAGAAAATACAAAGAATCTTATAACCTATAATCTCAAAATTAAAGGAAATACACCCTATCCCATCCTCTACTTAGAAACAATACTCTCCCCCATTGATAGAATGGCAATGACTAGATACCTAATGTATAAGAACAAGTTGAACAACATGGAAGACAAGAGGCTACCTAAAATTGCTTCAAAATCAAGTCATAACCACCATCGACTCAAGCGAGGATGGCATAAAGACGCCTGATCTTGGCTAAACTATTAGAGAATCATGGAAGAAACATTTTTGCAGAATAAAGATACTATTAAAAAAAACGTCAAATCAAAATTTAAGGAAAAAATGTGGTGTGATAAAGAGTTAGAGGAAAAAAGAAAATTAAGGTATTATAAAGATGTAATCAACCCTAATCTAGAAGATTAAAATTATCTATTTTTTTTTCCAAGTGTAAAGAAAAAAATAAACATTGCTAAGATAAGAACAAATTCTCACGACCTCCATAGTAAAAGTGGGCGTTGGTCAATTCCTAAAATTACATGGGATGAAAGAGTGTGTCACCTTTGTGACATTAAGAAGGTTGAAGATGAAAATCACTTTCTCTTAGATTGTCCAGCCTATACCCATATTAGATCTCATTTTCAAAATATTTATCACACTACCAACTTTCCTAACCTCTTAACTCTACAAAAGTATGGTGATCTTGGAAAGTTTCTCTTAATGCTTTTCGAGCACAGAAACAAAATTCTAAAGAATCACAAGTAATCACTTACCCTCTTAAGGTCCGATAGACCAATTCGGTATTAGTGGACGTTAATCATCATCAGTAAAATATGTAGAAGGACAATAATACTTTAAAATAAAAAATAGTAGTAATACATCGATAAAGTAAAAGAATATAAATAATACATTTTTAAATAAGTTCATTAAAGTATTAATATAATCGAATATTATTCATATATAAATAAAAGATTCATACATGCATAAAGTAAAAATACATAAATAATGTTTTAGTGCATTTAAATACTAAAATATCAATGTATGAATACATTGATGTACTAATACATGTATGCACTAAAGTATTAATGTATTAATTAAATAATACTTAAATGTATATTAATTAATGTATTAATACATAAATATAATAATGTAATAAAGCATGAATGTATTAAATAATGAAATATTAATGTATGAATACATTGATGTACTAATACATTTATGCACTAAAGTATTAATGTATTAATTAAATAATACTTAAATGTATATTAATTAATGTATTAATACATAAATATAATAATGTATTAAAGCATGAATGTATTAAATAATAAAATCACTAATATACAACCTGAGTGGGCCTAATGGTTAAGAACATGTGTTTCCTCTTAAGAGGTCATAGGTTCAAATCCAAAGGGGGGTAGGGTATGTATACCTTCGTAGACTTTACCAGTCAAATCGTTGGGCGGAGGGGGGTCCCTTGTCCCACAAACAAAGGGGTCTCATAAACCAATTTGGTGTGCTGGCTTGGTCGTGACCTTAAAAATAGATTATTATTATTATTATTAATGTAGAAATAAATTATTTTTACATTATTATAGAATATAATGTAGAAAAGAAATATATTAATTAATTAAAATAATAATACATTACTAAGTAATACATAATTCAAGTATTAATACAATAACAAAGTAATACATTAATAACACATTAATAATGTATTAATAAATTAATAAAGTATTATGCTAAAGACAATGGGATGAAGGGTCTTTGTTTATAAAATTATGGTGTTCCAATAAGTTTGTCACACTCCCACACTGGGTTATGTTCATCTCATTGTGAAATTAGAGTTTTGAGCATCACATTCCCACAATGGGTAATGATCATCATTTTGATGTTATGAAATTTTTGTGACAATGTGATGTAAGGACATGCACATACATGACAGAAAGTGATGGATGGTCTCTGTATGATGTATTGCGATGTTACAAACTTTGTCAAAATGTGACAAAGGAAAGAGTTTTGTAGTATAACAAGGTTTGTGCATGAAGGTCACATTGTGATGTGAGGATGTGTGAGTATATCAAACCACGGTGCTATGTTTCATCACATACTAACGTCATCTCAAAGTGCGTAATAGAGCGACGTTATGAAGTTCGTCGCAATGTAACAGATGAAAGAGTTTTGTAAGATAACATGGATTTTGCAATAACGTCACATTGTGATGTGCATGGAAGGAAATTTCAGGTTCAATGACATTGCAACATTAGAGGAAGGGTTGCATAAATTTATTCCTTTCCTGAGGGTTATATGAATTTATGTCTTTACTTAAGGGTTATATTAAATAATGAAGAATTATATATTCTTGGTTAAGGAGAAATGTTATAAAATATTGTCACAATTTTAGAGGAAAAAAAGAGGAGGATAACTTAAAAAAAGAATCACATCACACCATATGAAAGAAATCTTATTGTAGAATTGAATGTTAAATTTATTGCATAAAGAGAGATTAAAATAGTTATATTTGAAGAGGTTAACTATAAAACCATCTCATATAGTGGTAATTTAAAAGCACTAAATTGATTTTCATTAACTGAATATTATTTAAGAGCTTTGAGGAGTAAAAAATGGTATGTGTGAAGTTGGTCTTGCAATATACTTTAAAAAGTATGTGAGATGCCCAAATATGGACGGAAATAATTTTATGAAGTTGACATCAATATTTTACACTTGTTTGTCGCAATGTGACGAAGGAAAGAGTTTTGAAATATAACAAGGTTTGTCCATAAAGGTCAAAATGTGATGTGAGGATATGCGAGCATATCAAACCGTGGTGGCATGTTTCGTCACACAGTAACGTAATCTTAACGTGTGTAACATAATGACGTTATGAAGTTTGTTTCAATGTAACAAAGAAAGGATTTTAGTAAGATAACATGGTTTTTGCATGAATGTCACATTTCAATATGCATGGAAGGAAATGTCAGGTGTAGTGACATTGTAACATTACATGAACGGTTGTATAAATTTATTCTTTTCCTTGAGGCTTATATAACTTTATGTCTTTACTTAAGGGTTATATTTTGTAATCAAGAAGTATATGCTTGGGTAAAGAGAAATGTTATAGAAGATTGTCATAATTTCAGAGGGAAAAAAGAGGAGGATGACTTAAAGAAAAAAATCTCATTGCAACATATCAGAGCACGGTTATTGTGGAATTGAATGCCTAAGTGATTGCATAAAAAGAGATTAAAATAGTTATATTTGAAGAGGTGAAATATAAAACCATGTGATATATCGGTAATTTAAAATTAATAAATTGATTTCCATTAACTTAATATTATTTAATATCTTTGAGGAGGAAAAAATGGTATGTGTGAAGTTGGTCATGCAATAAAATTTAAAAAGTATGTGAGCTGGCCAAATATGGACAGAAATAATTTGATGAAGTTGACATCAATATTTTAGATTTGTTCGTCGCAATGTGACGAAGGAAGGAGTTTTGAAATA
Source organism: Picea engelmannii (assembly GCA_009831015.1). NCBI lineage: Eukaryota > Viridiplantae > Streptophyta > Pinopsida > Pinales > Pinaceae > Picea > Picea engelmannii. The sequence continues at coordinate 146,787 of ML783118.1, read as the reverse complement.
TAACAAGGTTTGTGCATGAAGGTCAAAATGCGATGTGAGGATATGCGAGCATATCAAACCCTGGCAGCATGTTTGTCACATAGTAATGTCATCTCAAAGTGTGTAACATGATGGTGTTATGAAGTTCGTCGAAATGTAACAAAGAAAAGAGTTTAGTAAGATAACATTGTTTTTGCATGAATGTCACATTGCAATGTGAATGGAAGAAAATGTCTGGTTTAGTGACATTGTAACATTACATGAACGATTGTATAAATTTATGTTTTTCCTTGAGGGTTATATAAATTTATGTATTTACTTAAGGGTTAAATTGTGTAATCAAGAAGTATATGCTTCGGTAAAGAGAAATGTTAAGGAGAATTGTCAGAATTTCAGAGGAAAAAAAGAGGAGGACGACTTAAAGAAAAGACCCCATTGCAACATATGAGAGCAAGGTTATTGTGGAATTGAATGATAAAATGATTTCATAAAGAGAGACCGAAATAGTTATATTTGAAGAGGTTAAATATAAAACCATGTTATATAGTGGTAATTTAAAAGTAGTAAACTGATTTCCATTAACTTAATATTATTTAAGAGCTTTGAGGAGGAAAAAATGGTATGTGTGAAGCTTTTCTTACAGTATGATTTAAACAGTATGTCAGATTGCCAAATATGGACATTAATAATTTTATGAAGTTGACATCAATATTTTAGACTTGATCGTCGCAATGTAACAAAGGAAAGAGTTTTGAAATATAATAAGGTTTGTGCATGAAGGTCACATTGCGATGTGAGGATATGCGAGTATATCAAACCATGGTGGAATTTCTTGTCACATAGTGACATCATCTCAAAGTTTGTAACAATACACTGTTATGAAATTCGTTGTAATGTAAAAAAGGAAAGGCTTTTGTAACATGATATGGATTTTGCATGAATGTCACATTGTGATGTGCATAGAAGGAAATGAGAGGTTCACTGAGATTGCAACATTACATGAAGGGTTGCATAAATTTATTCATTTCCTAAGGGTTATATGAATTTATGTCTTTACTTAAGGGTTATATTACATAATGAAGAATTATATATGCTTGGGTAAGGAGAAATGTTATAAAATATTGTCACAATTTTAGAGGGAAAAAAGAGGAGGATAACTTAAAAAAGGAATCACATCACACCATATGAAAGAAATCTTATTGTAGAATTGAATGTTAAATATATTGCATAAAGAGAGATTAAAATAGTTATATTTGAAGAGGTTAACTATAAAACCATCTCATATAGTGGTAATTTAAAAGCAATAAATTGATTGTCATTAACTGAATATTATTTAAGAGCTTTGAGGAGGAAAAAAAGGTATGTGTGAAGTTGGTCTTGCAATATACTTTAAAAAGTATGTGAGATGCCCAAATATGGATGGAAATAATTTTATGAAGTTGACATCAATATTTTAGATTTGTTCGTCGCAATGTGACGAAGGAAGGAGTTTTGAAATATAACAAGGTTTGTGCATGAAGGTCAAAATGCAATGTGAGGATATGCAAGCATATCAAACCCTGGCAGCATGTTTGTCACATAGTAATGTCATCTCAAAGTGTGTAACATGATGGTGTTATGAAGTTCGTCGAAATGTATCAAAGAAAAGAGTTTAGTAAGATAACATTGTTTTTGCATGAATGTCACATTGCAATGTGAATGGAAGAAAATGCCCGGTTTAGTGACATTGTAACATTACATGAACGATTGTATAAATTTATGTTTTTCCTTGAGGATTGTATAAATTTATGTATTTACTTAAGGGTTAAATTGTGTAATCAATAAGTATATGCTTCTGTAAAGAGAAATGTTAAAGAGAATTGTCATAATTTCAGAGGAAAAAAAGAGGAGGACGACTTAAATAAAAGACCCCATTGCAACATATGAGAGCAAGGTTATTGTGGAATTGAATGATAAAGTGATTGCATAAAGAGAGACTGAAATAGTTATATTTGAAGAGGTTAAATATAAAACCATGTTATATAGTGGTAATTTAAAAGTATTAAATTGATTTCCATTAACTTAATATTATTTAAGAGATTTGAGGAGGAAAAAATGGTATGTGTGAAGCTTTTCTTACAGTATGATTTAAACAGTATGTCAGATTGTCAAATATGGACATTAATAATTTTATGAAGTTGACATCAATATTTTAGACTTGATCGTCCCAATGTAACGAAGGAAAGAGTTTTGAAATATAATAAGGTTTGTGCATGAAGGTCACATTGCGATGTGAGGATATGCGAGTATATCAAACAATGGTGGAATGTCTTGTCACATAGTGACATCATCTCAAAGTTTGTAACAATACGATGTTATAAAATTCGTTGTAATGTAAAAAAGGAAAGGATTTTGTAACATGACATGGTTTTTGCATGAATGTCGCATTATGATGTGCATAGAAGGAAATGAGAGGTTTACTGAGATTGCAACATTACATGAAGGGTTGTATAAATGTATTCTTTTCCTTGAGGGTTATATAAATTTATTTCATTTCTTAAGGGTTATATTGCATAATGAATAAGTATATGCTTGGGTAAAGAGAAATGTTATATAATATTGTCACAATTTCAAAGGAGGATATGTAAAAGAAAAAATCTCATCACAACATATCAAAGAAAGATTATTATATAATTGAATGCAAATGTTATTGCATAAAGAGATATTAGAATAGTTATATTTGAAGAGGTTAAATATAAATCCATGTGATATAGTGGTAAGTTAAAAGTAATAAATTGATTTTCATTAACAAAGTATTATTTAAGAGGTTTGAGGAGGAAAAGATGTATGTGTGAAGTTGGTCTAGCAGTATACTTTAAATAGTTTGTGACATGGCCAAATATGAACAATAATAAATTTATTAAGTTAACATTAATATTTTAGACTTCCAAAAGGTTTAAATTAAATTGAAAACATTAAAAATGCATGAGATTATGTTTAACATTCATTAATTCAGTTGTCAATTGTTATATTATATTATATTGAGAATTGTTTTATGTAAAAAGATAAACAACTTGAATGGGAAGACCCATATTAACATTTGGAGATAAATAGAGGTTATGTTTGATGTAGACATATGAATAACATAGGACATTGCAACATATGGAGAGGAAAAACATAGTAGAATGGGAAAATAATATATTGTTGACATGTATAAAAGAAAAAGGAATTGCATATCAATACTACAATGACACTTAAACATTAATAAGGTGATCAAGTTGCATTGAATGACAAATATCAACATTCAAGAGTAATAAAGGTTATGTTTGGTGTATGCATTTGAATAAACAAGTGACATTCCAAAATATGGACAATAATAATTTAGTAGATAGACTTCTGAACAAGATAATAAAAATCGGTGGTCAATATCTTTTAAAAAAAAGGAATTTTTTATTCAAAAATGTAATGGTTTTAAGTACATATTATATAATACCCAAAAGCCAACCGATGTAAAAAATCCTTAAATGGTAAAAAAACAAAACCTATTCCAAATTACAACCAAATTTATGACAATTGCAACACCAATTAATTTCTAAAGAAACTTGACAACCCCTTTGTCATTGGAGCCATTCTCTACGTAGTTTTTTTCCAGCTTCTCTGTGAGAAATATGTTGAAACTCACGAACCATATTTCAACTTAGTTAAACAATCCAAGGTCTCATCGAACATGTGTGTAGGAGTTCCACTTCTCCTGCTAATCATCTATTGAATTCTAGTAAGAAATTGTTTTTGATTTATGATATCATTTATTGTTGAAATAAACTTTGAAGCAATTTCATTATCCATAGTTGTATGTTCAAAAGAACAATATATATATATATATATATAGTATGGATGGAAAACAAAAAAAAAACAAAAACCTTCATTCTCAGGCATTATGAATACAATAGTTATATTGGCCCCTTTTAAAAAAATGTTGTAAGAAAAACTAAATGACTAAAAAAAAGTATTTGTTTAAAGGAAATGTTTAAAACTGTGCAAACAAAAGTAGAAAGGTAAAATAATTTGTATGTGAGAAAGAAATTCTTTGTTCGTAGTTAGGAGAGGGAGAATGGAAATAATTCTTCAAAAACAATTGTCATCCAAAATGAAAAAGAAAGGGAAATTTCATTTCCCAAAAATAATTATTCGAAAGACAAATACAATCCATCAACTCAAACAACACTTTTTATTCATCCCAAATAGACAATGTGGCAACAAAAACTAAATGCAATTTTTTTTTATGTCACAACCATTGAAAAACACAAATAGACCCACTTGAAAAATGATGAATATTTTTTTTTTCAAAAAGTAATATGGATTTAATGAACATGTACATGTTTTTACAAGCATTCACAAAGGATTATTTCAAGAAAATAATATCAAAGGGGAAAAAAATGAACTTAACATAGACATTCTATGCAAATTGAAAATATTTAAATAGGATGTTATAATGATTATGGACTTTAATCGTTCCTCTTCCTTTATCCTAATTGTAACATATGCATTATTTTTCATCTTTGCATAGTGCTCAAAAGAGAAAGGTGGTGATATTTGTAAACCATCTATTGATTTGACTCTTGATATAGATATGAAGGTCAACCCTTCCTGCTCTTTGTTTCCAATATCAATTGTTGCACGTTCTAAAGTCAACCTCTATGATTTGTGAATTGTAAGGGCCCATGCCATCTTTAGAGGAATTTTTTTATGATTTATTTTTACAATTGGTTTGATTGGTACAATGTTTGGATTAATTGGGTCAAATGGAACACCAATGTAATTATCGAAAAGAATAGTTGTGTACATTGGAAGTTGAGGAGGATTTGAGCCAGGCATATAGAATATATTATTAATGTAACCAAGAGCACCATTTACTAATCCATATTCAACCCATAATTTACATGTCAACATGACATGTTGTCCTAGGCATAAGAGAACTTCACATTCCAATTCACCATCATCAACACCAACAATATATGTTCGTCGTGTATGCTCAGCAACACATCGTGCAATTGGAGAATTTAATAATTTCAACATCTGTCTATTATGCAAGTTCACCAAATTATTTTTTGGGAACAAGTGAGGTGTTGAATTAAATAAACTCATCTCCTGAAGAGAAAAATTCATATCAACCCATGACATAAGAAGTTCCCAATCATCAAAAAGGGGTTATGTGTTTCTTATGTTCATTAAGGGTCTACAAAAAGAATGTTGTTTCCGATCATTTCCTTGCTATAGAAATATTGTATCCAAGGTGATAATGGTCTTGGTTTTTTTCCATAAGACTTTCCCCGTTGTATTACCTACATACAAAGTCTTATCTCTGAAAGGAGGAAGTTGACCAAGGTCTCCAACAAAAATAATATTTATACCACCAAAGGGATAATATTTATTCTCTGAAAATGCTTCTTATAATCAAGAATCAATCTATATGAATAACCTTGGTCCTAAAATCTCATTGCATCTATCAAAATACATCTAATATGCCTCATTTCCTCTTGAAATATTGTTATATACTTCCCCTGTAGTGGTCGCATATCCTTAATAGAAAATTTTAGTGTTGAGTGTATTGTTGTTGTCTGTATATTAAAAGAACTTATTCTTGTCGGAGCAAGCAAAAGAAAAGGACTATTTCCATCAACTGATGAAGTAGAAAGAGAATGAGAAATACAATGAATAAGGAAAGACTTTTCAGTGCCTACAGTTCCATGAATAATCATTAGAAGAGGTTCAGGACATGGATATTCAATGGAATTTTATAAAATTATATCAAAAGAAAATCGTTGTTTCTCTGCCAAGGAAGATGGAGATGCAGATGTCGAATGAGGATTTTCAACAATAACACCCCTTGATTTTTCATTTCTTATAAAATAAATAGCCTCTTCTACAACATCATTTGAAAATGTTGTTTTATCCCAATCAAAACATATATCTAAGTCCCTTTGACCAAGAGTGTGAAGGTCAGAAACATTCACATTATTAGGAGGAACCAACCGAGACAAAAGTTTATACTCTTGAAAATCTTCTTCCACATGGGTTGGTTGTTCCTGAGAATCGACATCATCTTCAACATTTTCCGAAGAATTAGGGATCGATCAACATGCCATGGTCGATATTGAAAATTTCTCCAATTTTCAATCACTGTATCATCTGAAAGGCCAATATCTAAGGGAATGTTCTTGAATGGTTTATACAAAATAAATTTAGTCCAACAGAAAGTTTGTAAGTCTTCAGAAGCCTCATCAGGAACAAAATAAAACCGTGGCCAAACTCTAACAATTTCATGAACATATCTAGGTTTCCATTGTTCTTTCTTACATTTAGCATCAAATGTCCAATATTGTGTTGTTTCTATAAAACACAAATGTTCAATAAAAGCAGGTCTTTGTTGATATGTTTGAACAAAACTGCTAGGAGATGAAAATTGATGGGGGTCTTTTGGAATCTTTCTAAAAACCTTTCACCCAACATTTAAGGAAACATATGGAAAGTTTCTTGGGCTCCAATATCACGATCAACAAGTGTTTCAGCAAGGAATATTATGTATGCAGAAAAAACATGATCCTTTGATGGACGAGAACTTGAAATTCTAGTGAGGATATCTTGATAAATTTCTGAACTCTTTTCTTGTTTGGAATCATACTTAGCAATATATTTCAATACAACATGTCGAGAAACCACTGGTTGAAAATCAACATTTGCATGTTGCATTGGAAGAAGATCTACATTATGGACATTTATCCTATCATCATTTCGTGCTAGCTCATATTTCTTTCTGCCTTTTTCATCTATGAATAATAGTGATTCAAATCGAACCTTCCATGGAGCATTTTAGCGACAACTAAGAATAACGCCTTTCTTGCGCAAGCAAGAATCTACGCTACACTTTTTATGTCTTTGAACACGGTTCATCAAATGTTCATAATCATCATGAGGATTGGAAGAAAAAATATGATATGTATTCAATAGGCAGGGGTTATCATTGATGCTTTGAGGAACCATTATGTTTCGACGATGCATGTCACATGGATTCCATGTTGTTACATATCTATCAAAATATGTCTTTGCAACATTCACATATGAAGGATTAGACCAATCTAATATTTTCATCTTTGGAGCACCTTGCAACCATAAGAAGTCGTGGATGTGAGTTGATGCTCCATGTTTCCACTCATATATATAAAAAAAATAAGATATAGTAAATACATATAGTAGAAAAATTACAAAAACAACCCATAGAAAAATTTCTAGCATAAATACGACAACACGAACCTGTACCAAAATTCTTTAGCTCCAAGATATTTTTGGATGATTTCTTCTCTAAAGATATTGAATCTATGATGCATAAACATTGCAAAAATATGGGGGTACCTGATAACGCTCTCAATTTTTATACGATGTTGATTTGAACCATGAGAATTTTAATTTCTAGGCATGATGTTATGCAAGTTTGGGAACTTTGTGTCAACTGCACTCAAAGTAAAAAGCAAATTTGGACAACCCAACTTAGTAATCATGTCAGTAAGTTTAGTAACACACTTTTTCCAAAAGGACCTTGTACCTTTGACTAAAGAACCAAAATGCATAAGATGCTCAGCTGACTTATTATCAGGTAAATCTAAGAGTTGTTTACGCAAGGCTTCACTTGTTGTTGGGGAAATATCATGCATATTTTTCTTTAAAAAAATTGCAGCAGTAGCTTGGCTTCGATGTTGCATCATCATGTTTAATAAGAAGTATCGAAAGCGAGGATGGATTATGCAATATCCCCCAGTAGATCCCCCATTGTAATTATGAATTGTAAACACGTTTGTTAGGTTGGTGAGCTGATTTATAATAAGCTAGGAGGCTTATGTGATGATTAGGTTAGAGAGCCTAGGATGCTAAGGCTATAAGCCTGATTTTTGTATATGTAATTATGCAGATCATTAATAAAAATTATACATCACTACGTGTAGACCAACCACGAAGAAAGAGTGATGGGGGACTAAGATCCACTAGGTAGGGAAACAGATGGGACTGAGAGGCTAGGAAAGAGGGGCTAAGATAGAGGGTTTAACCCAAGGGAATATTATAATATATTCCTGAAAATGAAAATACTAAAGTGGGGAAAATAAAACCAGCTATCCTAAGTTCATGGGAAAGGGAATGAATGCTAAATGGAGTGCATGTATCTCTAGGAAGACAGGTGTCGACCTGGGTGCATGCAGTTAAAGATGGAAAGTCAACATTGGGGGGGGTTCTCTCCCCATTATCGGATCATTCTCCTAACTCTCTTGGCCTCCATCGTCGAACTCTGCATCTTTCAGGCACCTCTGAAACCAGTAACCCATGAAGCTAACCTATGTTTTCCTATGAAGCACAACGTATTTGTACTTGCCAGATCCATGTTGTGCCTTATCAAATTGTTGTTTCTTCCATCCCCTAATATATATTGAGCCTTTATATTGTCCTCACCTTGATGGAATTGAGTTGAATCTGGTTGAAGAAGCAGGTTTTCAAGCCCATGGTTGAAGAGGTTAGTTTTCAGGCCTGTGAGAAACTCTCTCCAAATGAGAGAGTGTACTGAGGAAGTGATTTCTCCTGGAGGGAGTCCCGTAGCTTCTATAGAGCTATGAGAATTCTGGTTCGTCCTATTGCTGAAGCCTCGGAAGGGAGGTGGAGCAGTCGATGGACTATGTGACAGTGAAGGTGTATACTCCTGGGGTGGGACAGGCATATAGGGAATGAGAGTATGTGAGTAGTGTGTGTAAGTGGATCCTAGGAGAGAATCCTTCCTCTTAAACTGTGTGACTTTTTGTTGTTGACATCACATGTGTCCGTTTGACATAAGAGTTGAATTGAATAAGCAGGTTTTCAGACCTATGAGAAACTCTCCCAAGTGAGAGAGTTTGTTGGGAAGTGATTTCTCCTTGAAGGAGTCCCGTAGAAACTACAGTACTCTAAGACTTCTGATCCAACATGTTGTTGATGCCCAAGGTAACGAAGGTGTAGTAGTCAATGGACTTGTAATGGTGAAGGTGTACCCTCCTGGGGTGGAACAGGAGTGTGGGGAATGAGGGTCTATGGGGTGTGGGCGTAAGTGGCTCCTGGGATAAAAGATCCTTCCTTTTGTTTTATTCAACTTTCCTATTGACCTTGCCTAACTTAGGAACCCCTTTCCTAGTGGAGTTTAATCCTAGCTCGGGGGTGAGCCATTGTTGAGCATGATGAGCAGCGTGGTCTATGGATGGGAGGTTTGTAGAAGGTCTGGACATAGTTGGTGGTCTTCTATTAAAAGATAAGTACCACATTTATGTTGATTTACATGTTGTGTATTTTTACATGTGTTATAATTGATGAGTAATGCATGCATATGTTGTATGTGTAGGCTTACTATTATTTCCAGTTTAATCTCTGTATTAGAAGAATATGTTGTATGTTTATGTTTATATATATGCACATGATAATTGTCATTTTTATGAGGTAGTATGTCCTAGACTAAGTGGCCTGGATGTGTATGATGTTTCCAGAAGAATCTATGTGTGGAATGGCCTAGCTGGTTATGGACGGGTATGCTACAAATTGGTATCAAATGGGTATCCGAGTTAAGAGAGACATCCTATAGTGACATTGCCTAACCTGTTGGTGGTCGAGGGTGTTACAAAATGGTATCAGAGACAAGGTTCAAGCACTGAGCCTGGATGGTCCAGATAAGTGTTCATTGGAGCCAAGGTTTTGGAAGGAAATTGTTGTCGAAATGGGAAAAATTGAAGTTCAGAGCCCAGTTTTTTACACTGAGCCTGAATTAGGTCATATATGTGGTTATGGAATCAAAATATCATAGCAAATTGTTGTTGAAAAGGACAAAATTTGAATTTCAGAGCATTCAAGAGTGCCAAGAGAACACCTTGGCTATGTTTGGAAGCTTGGGAGGTATAGTGATACAAGAAAGATAGAAGAGAAAATAAAATGCAGTAACCGGGGGGTTTGGAACTGCAAGGTTTGAAGTTGATCCATCAAATCAAGTGAAGATTAAGTCACAACCATCAGATCTCATTGAAGGGAGATCACCGATGGGGAGTGATTGCAGAGATCAGGAAGGAAATTAAAGAGAGATTAAGTTGAGACTCTACAATCCCTCACGATCGTTGATCTTTCTAGATCAACATATCAATGATGGATATTGATCCCACTACGTGTGAAATTCTTCACATTGCAGAGATTGGGAATAAAATTAAAGCATGAGCAAGTTGATTTTCCGCAATCACTCCTAGTCATTGATCTTTGCGGTTCCATAAGGCACGAATGGCGATCTTGAAAAGTGAGATAAGTGCCCAAATGTTAAGCCGAGGTCACAAATCTCAGTCAAGTATAGAGAAGACATAGTGAACTTTGTGTATTTCCTATCCATCTATCCAAACAACGAAAATGTGTCAGCAAGTTAGCTTGTTCGGGAATACGACATTCGGGAGAAACAAGGTGTGAATAGAGTGGAAACTCCTGAAGTTACGAAGGTGAAGCTCCAAAGTACCAAAGTCTGAAGACAATCTAGACCATTCGTTGAAGGAGACGTGTGTCAGAGGATCGGCTTGTTCAAAAATTCATTGTTCGGGAGAAATGGAGTATGCTAAGGTGAAATCTCTCAAAGCTTGAAGTCCTGAAGTGATGTGGACTGTTGATGTCACTTGGATTGACATGGACACATGGTTTGTGTGCCATGTGTCAATGGGCTTCAAACCCATGGAATATTGAAATTCCATTTGGAATGTGACACATGTCACCCATCTGATTGGGCCACGTGTTAGCCTCTAGTATTCTTCCACGTGGAACTCCATATGAGCATGGTTAGTGGGGCCATAAGGTTACATAACACAGTTAAAGGTCAATATACAATGGGCCCACATTGGCATTGATCACGATACATCAAGATCGATGAACAGGAGGCATTGCGGGGACCCAAGTTGCATGGGAGTTAATTCTACAAGGTGGTCCCGCAATCCAAACCATAGTTTCCCGGGAGGGGCACGTGTCAGTGTGGGGAAAATTTTGGAACGATCAACGGGTTACTCCAAAACCGTCGACCCGTGTCCCCGCAGTTGGAAAAGTACAAAGTTTGGTGTGACTTTTTGTTATCTTTTAGTTCAAGCATGAAAACCATGGGCCTCAATGGATTCGTGGTGCTAGATCGTGAAGTCCGGAGACTTGGCACTCTGAAATAAATGGCTTGTGATGGAATGGTAGGAAGAAACCCCAAATCCTAGAGTTCCACAATAAATCCAAACCGTCAGTTGTTGAGAAGATGTGGACCATTGATCCATCCCTCTTTGCAAGTTTTCCAATTCAACACTTCGGAGACTATTGTGATGTGATTGCAATCTGTCGAAGCCCAGAGTACTAAAGATCCTATCCATCATAGATATTAATAGATAATGTGGACCATAGATCCACTGTCCTCCATAAATTCGTCAGTTCAAAGTTTTGTGATGTTTGTGATGTGTCGAAAAGGAAACCTCTGAGGATCCATAGCCTCGAAGTTTCAAGTCTCTGTATAAGCTCCCAACTATTAGCACTTGGTCATAGCCATGGTCCCATGTAAATTAAGGGCTCAAGGAAAATGGGGGCTAGTGCCCAAAAACTATGTTAAATAAGGGAAAAGGGGTTAGGAAGGAAGCAGGTGGGTTTCGTCTGGTTCGAACGCACATCAAAAGAATATTCAAGACCTGGGAACTTTATTGTAGGGCCCAATAAATATATAAGAGCTATTAGCTAAGATAAAATATATCGTTGCACAAGAAGTGCATCAGAGAAGAAGCACAAGTTTTAAAGGATCATAGCTTTCTACTGAAGGATCAAAATTGAGCAAGGAAGACATGATTGGAAAGGTCTCGGAAAGAGGATTACAGATGTAATGATTACATTAAAACAAAAAAAGTGCTAGATATGTCTTCAGATAGAAGAAATAAGGAGGAAGGTTAAGGAAAAATACTTATTCTACATCTGAGATTTTTCAGAAGTCAATTGATTAGATGTTGGGTTCGATAAGCAGCATGGAAACCCCAAATGGAATTCTTGTTTGGGGAAGACACTCCAAGTGAAAATATTTTCACATCAAATGTGAATGCTAGGTGGAGAAATCCATCTACAATACATGATAATGCATGAACCATAAGTTCGTATGGAGATGCAGAGAATGGGAATAAAGAAGGAAGGTTTTATGGAATATGAAAGAGTTTGGAGATAAGATGTGACATATCCAAGGATCAACCCTATAGATTGGAGATAGCACTTCCATTATTACTATCAGAATGCACAGTGGAAGCATGGCATGAAGGTCATCAAATATGGCATGACAGAAGTTGAATATGCATGAGTTGAATCAGAGGAATTCAAATAATAATGGAATGCTAAAAATTAATATCATCATAATATGTGATGACAAGTAGGAAAATTAGACAAGGAAAAACTCATGGATGGATTCAATTCCATGAACATCCTAAGATAATGGAAGAATAAATCATGAGATAGATATCCAGCTAATAGGAATGCATGTCAACACTCTAGGGAGGAAAGATAGAATAGTAGAGGATTGTTGATGCACTCCAAAGGTGTGAAGGTATATCCACAAGAGCATGGAGATATCAAGTCAATATTAATTTAAAAGTAAAATGACTTATAAAGAGAAATCAATAAGGAACAAGGAAGAAGAAAATGGTTCTATGCATGGTTTTGAATGCAAAGGAGATGGTGCCTGACAAGAATCCATATTAAGTGACATAGATCCATGAGTGACAACCTAAGAGGTTGGAGGTATCACTTTAATCTATGATGGTAAGGTAAAAGAAGGACTTTCATTTAATTCTATGAAGCTAGCAAAAGAGAAGAAGAGAGTACATGTAAACCTCAAGTACTAAAGTATTTCATCGAGAAAGGGCTGAAGAAGTT
>ML783118.1:109995-129699 GCA_009831015.1 Picea engelmannii | reverse complement strand
AGTTGCATTGAATGACAAATATCAACATTCAAGAGTAATAAAGGTTATGTTTGGTGTATGCATTTGAATAAACAAGTGACATTCCAAAATATGGACAATAATAATTTAGTAGATAGACTTCTGAACAAGATAATAAAAATCGGTGGTCAATATCTTTTAAAAAAAAGGAATTTTTTATTCAAAAATGTAATGGTTTTAAGTACATATTATATAATACCCAAAAGCCAACCGATGTAAAAAATCCTTAAATGGTAAAAAAACAAAACCTATTCCAAATTACAACCAAATTTATGACAATTGCAACACCAATTAATTTCTAAAGAAACTTGACAACCCCTTTGTCATTGGAGCCATTCTCTACGTAGTTTTTTTCCAGCTTCTCTGTGAGAAATATGTTGAAACTCACGAACCATATTTCAACTTAGTTAAACAATCCAAGGTCTCATCGAACATGTGTGTAGGAGTTCCACTTCTCCTGCTAATCATCTATTGAATTCTAGTAAGAAATTGTTTTTGATTTATGATATCATTTATTGTTGAAATAAACTTTGAAGCAATTTCATTATCCATAGTTGTATGTTCAAAAGAACAATATATATATATATATATATAGTATGGATGGAAAACAAAAAAAAAACAAAAACCTTCATTCTCAGGCATTATGAATACAATAGTTATATTGGCCCCTTTTAAAAAAATGTTGTAAGAAAAACTAAATGACTAAAAAAAAGTATTTGTTTAAAGGAAATGTTTAAAACTGTGCAAACAAAAGTAGAAAGGTAAAATAATTTGTATGTGAGAAAGAAATTCTTTGTTCGTAGTTAGGAGAGGGAGAATGGAAATAATTCTTCAAAAACAATTGTCATCCAAAATGAAAAAGAAAGGGAAATTTCATTTCCCAAAAATAATTATTCGAAAGACAAATACAATCCATCAACTCAAACAACACTTTTTATTCATCCCAAATAGACAATGTGGCAACAAAAACTAAATGCAATTTTTTTTTATGTCACAACCATTGAAAAACACAAATAGACCCACTTGAAAAATGATGAATATTTTTTTTTTCAAAAAGTAATATGGATTTAATGAACATGTACATGTTTTTACAAGCATTCACAAAGGATTATTTCAAGAAAATAATATCAAAGGGGAAAAAAATGAACTTAACATAGACATTCTATGCAAATTGAAAATATTTAAATAGGATGTTATAATGATTATGGACTTTAATCGTTCCTCTTCCTTTATCCTAATTGTAACATATGCATTATTTTTCATCTTTGCATAGTGCTCAAAAGAGAAAGGTGGTGATATTTGTAAACCATCTATTGATTTGACTCTTGATATAGATATGAAGGTCAACCCTTCCTGCTCTTTGTTTCCAATATCAATTGTTGCACGTTCTAAAGTCAACCTCTATGATTTGTGAATTGTAAGGGCCCATGCCATCTTTAGAGGAATTTTTTTATGATTTATTTTTACAATTGGTTTGATTGGTACAATGTTTGGATTAATTGGGTCAAATGGAACACCAATGTAATTATCGAAAAGAATAGTTGTGTACATTGGAAGTTGAGGAGGATTTGAGCCAGGCATATAGAATATATTATTAATGTAACCAAGAGCACCATTTACTAATCCATATTCAACCCATAATTTACATGTCAACATGACATGTTGTCCTAGGCATAAGAGAACTTCACATTCCAATTCACCATCATCAACACCAACAATATATGTTCGTCGTGTATGCTCAGCAACACATCGTGCAATTGGAGAATTTAATAATTTCAACATCTGTCTATTATGCAAGTTCACCAAATTATTTTTTGGGAACAAGTGAGGTGTTGAATTAAATAAACTCATCTCCTGAAGAGAAAAATTCATATCAACCCATGACATAAGAAGTTCCCAATCATCAAAAAGGGGTTATGTGTTTCTTATGTTCATTAAGGGTCTACAAAAAGAATGTTGTTTCCGATCATTTCCTTGCTATAGAAATATTGTATCCAAGGTGATAATGGTCTTGGTTTTTTTCCATAAGACTTTCCCCGTTGTATTACCTACATACAAAGTCTTATCTCTGAAAGGAGGAAGTTGACCAAGGTCTCCAACAAAAATAATATTTATACCACCAAAGGGATAATATTTATTCTCTGAAAATGCTTCTTATAATCAAGAATCAATCTATATGAATAACCTTGGTCCTAAAATCTCATTGCATCTATCAAAATACATCTAATATGCCTCATTTCCTCTTGAAATATTGTTATATACTTCCCCTGTAGTGGTCGCATATCCTTAATAGAAAATTTTAGTGTTGAGTGTATTGTTGTTGTCTGTATATTAAAAGAACTTATTCTTGTCGGAGCAAGCAAAAGAAAAGGACTATTTCCATCAACTGATGAAGTAGAAAGAGAATGAGAAATACAATGAATAAGGAAAGACTTTTCAGTGCCTACAGTTCCATGAATAATCATTAGAAGAGGTTCAGGACATGGATATTCAATGGAATTTTATAAAATTATATCAAAAGAAAATCGTTGTTTCTCTGCCAAGGAAGATGGAGATGCAGATGTCGAATGAGGATTTTCAACAATAACACCCCTTGATTTTTCATTTCTTATAAAATAAATAGCCTCTTCTACAACATCATTTGAAAATGTTGTTTTATCCCAATCAAAACATATATCTAAGTCCCTTTGACCAAGAGTGTGAAGGTCAGAAACATTCACATTATTAGGAGGAACCAACCGAGACAAAAGTTTATACTCTTGAAAATCTTCTTCCACATGGGTTGGTTGTTCCTGAGAATCGACATCATCTTCAACATTTTCCGAAGAATTAGGGATCGATCAACATGCCATGGTCGATATTGAAAATTTCTCCAATTTTCAATCACTGTATCATCTGAAAGGCCAATATCTAAGGGAATGTTCTTGAATGGTTTATACAAAATAAATTTAGTCCAACAGAAAGTTTGTAAGTCTTCAGAAGCCTCATCAGGAACAAAATAAAACCGTGGCCAAACTCTAACAATTTCATGAACATATCTAGGTTTCCATTGTTCTTTCTTACATTTAGCATCAAATGTCCAATATTGTGTTGTTTCTATAAAACACAAATGTTCAATAAAAGCAGGTCTTTGTTGATATGTTTGAACAAAACTGCTAGGAGATGAAAATTGATGGGGGTCTTTTGGAATCTTTCTAAAAACCTTTCACCCAACATTTAAGGAAACATATGGAAAGTTTCTTGGGCTCCAATATCACGATCAACAAGTGTTTCAGCAAGGAATATTATGTATGCAGAAAAAACATGATCCTTTGATGGACGAGAACTTGAAATTCTAGTGAGGATATCTTGATAAATTTCTGAACTCTTTTCTTGTTTGGAATCATACTTAGCAATATATTTCAATACAACATGTCGAGAAACCACTGGTTGAAAATCAACATTTGCATGTTGCATTGGAAGAAGATCTACATTATGGACATTTATCCTATCATCATTTCGTGCTAGCTCATATTTCTTTCTGCCTTTTTCATCTATGAATAATAGTGATTCAAATCGAACCTTCCATGGAGCATTTTAGCGACAACTAAGAATAACGCCTTTCTTGCGCAAGCAAGAATCTACGCTACACTTTTTATGTCTTTGAACACGGTTCATCAAATGTTCATAATCATCATGAGGATTGGAAGAAAAAATATGATATGTATTCAATAGGCAGGGGTTATCATTGATGCTTTGAGGAACCATTATGTTTCGACGATGCATGTCACATGGATTCCATGTTGTTACATATCTATCAAAATATGTCTTTGCAACATTCACATATGAAGGATTAGACCAATCTAATATTTTCATCTTTGGAGCACCTTGCAACCATAAGAAGTCGTGGATGTGAGTTGATGCTCCATGTTTCCACTCATATATATAAAAAAAATAAGATATAGTAAATACATATAGTAGAAAAATTACAAAAACAACCCATAGAAAAATTTCTAGCATAAATACGACAACACGAACCTGTACCAAAATTCTTTAGCTCCAAGATATTTTTGGATGATTTCTTCTCTAAAGATATTGAATCTATGATGCATAAACATTGCAAAAATATGGGGGTACCTGATAACGCTCTCAATTTTTATACGATGTTGATTTGAACCATGAGAATTTTAATTTCTAGGCATGATGTTATGCAAGTTTGGGAACTTTGTGTCAACTGCACTCAAAGTAAAAAGCAAATTTGGACAACCCAACTTAGTAATCATGTCAGTAAGTTTAGTAACACACTTTTTCCAAAAGGACCTTGTACCTTTGACTAAAGAACCAAAATGCATAAGATGCTCAGCTGACTTATTATCAGGTAAATCTAAGAGTTGTTTACGCAAGGCTTCACTTGTTGTTGGGGAAATATCATGCATATTTTTCTTTAAAAAAATTGCAGCAGTAGCTTGGCTTCGATGTTGCATCATCATGTTTAATAAGAAGTATCGAAAGCGAGGATGGATTATGCAATATCCCCCAGTAGATCCCCCATTGTAATTATGAATTGTAAACACGTTTGTTAGGTTGGTGAGCTGATTTATAATAAGCTAGGAGGCTTATGTGATGATTAGGTTAGAGAGCCTAGGATGCTAAGGCTATAAGCCTGATTTTTGTATATGTAATTATGCAGATCATTAATAAAAATTATACATCACTACGTGTAGACCAACCACGAAGAAAGAGTGATGGGGGACTAAGATCCACTAGGTAGGGAAACAGATGGGACTGAGAGGCTAGGAAAGAGGGGCTAAGATAGAGGGTTTAACCCAAGGGAATATTATAATATATTCCTGAAAATGAAAATACTAAAGTGGGGAAAATAAAACCAGCTATCCTAAGTTCATGGGAAAGGGAATGAATGCTAAATGGAGTGCATGTATCTCTAGGAAGACAGGTGTCGACCTGGGTGCATGCAGTTAAAGATGGAAAGTCAACATTGGGGGGGGTTCTCTCCCCATTATCGGATCATTCTCCTAACTCTCTTGGCCTCCATCGTCGAACTCTGCATCTTTCAGGCACCTCTGAAACCAGTAACCCATGAAGCTAACCTATGTTTTCCTATGAAGCACAACGTATTTGTACTTGCCAGATCCATGTTGTGCCTTATCAAATTGTTGTTTCTTCCATCCCCTAATATATATTGAGCCTTTATATTGTCCTCACCTTGATGGAATTGAGTTGAATCTGGTTGAAGAAGCAGGTTTTCAAGCCCATGGTTGAAGAGGTTAGTTTTCAGGCCTGTGAGAAACTCTCTCCAAATGAGAGAGTGTACTGAGGAAGTGATTTCTCCTGGAGGGAGTCCCGTAGCTTCTATAGAGCTATGAGAATTCTGGTTCGTCCTATTGCTGAAGCCTCGGAAGGGAGGTGGAGCAGTCGATGGACTATGTGACAGTGAAGGTGTATACTCCTGGGGTGGGACAGGCATATAGGGAATGAGAGTATGTGAGTAGTGTGTGTAAGTGGATCCTAGGAGAGAATCCTTCCTCTTAAACTGTGTGACTTTTTGTTGTTGACATCACATGTGTCCGTTTGACATAAGAGTTGAATTGAATAAGCAGGTTTTCAGACCTATGAGAAACTCTCCCAAGTGAGAGAGTTTGTTGGGAAGTGATTTCTCCTTGAAGGAGTCCCGTAGAAACTACAGTACTCTAAGACTTCTGATCCAACATGTTGTTGATGCCCAAGGTAACGAAGGTGTAGTAGTCAATGGACTTGTAATGGTGAAGGTGTACCCTCCTGGGGTGGAACAGGAGTGTGGGGAATGAGGGTCTATGGGGTGTGGGCGTAAGTGGCTCCTGGGATAAAAGATCCTTCCTTTTGTTTTATTCAACTTTCCTATTGACCTTGCCTAACTTAGGAACCCCTTTCCTAGTGGAGTTTAATCCTAGCTCGGGGGTGAGCCATTGTTGAGCATGATGAGCAGCGTGGTCTATGGATGGGAGGTTTGTAGAAGGTCTGGACATAGTTGGTGGTCTTCTATTAAAAGATAAGTACCACATTTATGTTGATTTACATGTTGTGTATTTTTACATGTGTTATAATTGATGAGTAATGCATGCATATGTTGTATGTGTAGGCTTACTATTATTTCCAGTTTAATCTCTGTATTAGAAGAATATGTTGTATGTTTATGTTTATATATATGCACATGATAATTGTCATTTTTATGAGGTAGTATGTCCTAGACTAAGTGGCCTGGATGTGTATGATGTTTCCAGAAGAATCTATGTGTGGAATGGCCTAGCTGGTTATGGACGGGTATGCTACAAATTGGTATCAAATGGGTATCCGAGTTAAGAGAGACATCCTATAGTGACATTGCCTAACCTGTTGGTGGTCGAGGGTGTTACAAAATGGTATCAGAGACAAGGTTCAAGCACTGAGCCTGGATGGTCCAGATAAGTGTTCATTGGAGCCAAGGTTTTGGAAGGAAATTGTTGTCGAAATGGGAAAAATTGAAGTTCAGAGCCCAGTTTTTTACACTGAGCCTGAATTAGGTCATATATGTGGTTATGGAATCAAAATATCATAGCAAATTGTTGTTGAAAAGGACAAAATTTGAATTTCAGAGCATTCAAGAGTGCCAAGAGAACACCTTGGCTATGTTTGGAAGCTTGGGAGGTATAGTGATACAAGAAAGATAGAAGAGAAAATAAAATGCAGTAACCGGGGGGTTTGGAACTGCAAGGTTTGAAGTTGATCCATCAAATCAAGTGAAGATTAAGTCACAACCATCAGATCTCATTGAAGGGAGATCACCGATGGGGAGTGATTGCAGAGATCAGGAAGGAAATTAAAGAGAGATTAAGTTGAGACTCTACAATCCCTCACGATCGTTGATCTTTCTAGATCAACATATCAATGATGGATATTGATCCCACTACGTGTGAAATTCTTCACATTGCAGAGATTGGGAATAAAATTAAAGCATGAGCAAGTTGATTTTCCGCAATCACTCCTAGTCATTGATCTTTGCGGTTCCATAAGGCACGAATGGCGATCTTGAAAAGTGAGATAAGTGCCCAAATGTTAAGCCGAGGTCACAAATCTCAGTCAAGTATAGAGAAGACATAGTGAACTTTGTGTATTTCCTATCCATCTATCCAAACAACGAAAATGTGTCAGCAAGTTAGCTTGTTCGGGAATACGACATTCGGGAGAAACAAGGTGTGAATAGAGTGGAAACTCCTGAAGTTACGAAGGTGAAGCTCCAAAGTACCAAAGTCTGAAGACAATCTAGACCATTCGTTGAAGGAGACGTGTGTCAGAGGATCGGCTTGTTCAAAAATTCATTGTTCGGGAGAAATGGAGTATGCTAAGGTGAAATCTCTCAAAGCTTGAAGTCCTGAAGTGATGTGGACTGTTGATGTCACTTGGATTGACATGGACACATGGTTTGTGTGCCATGTGTCAATGGGCTTCAAACCCATGGAATATTGAAATTCCATTTGGAATGTGACACATGTCACCCATCTGATTGGGCCACGTGTTAGCCTCTAGTATTCTTCCACGTGGAACTCCATATGAGCATGGTTAGTGGGGCCATAAGGTTACATAACACAGTTAAAGGTCAATATACAATGGGCCCACATTGGCATTGATCACGATACATCAAGATCGATGAACAGGAGGCATTGCGGGGACCCAAGTTGCATGGGAGTTAATTCTACAAGGTGGTCCCGCAATCCAAACCATAGTTTCCCGGGAGGGGCACGTGTCAGTGTGGGGAAAATTTTGGAACGATCAACGGGTTACTCCAAAACCGTCGACCCGTGTCCCCGCAGTTGGAAAAGTACAAAGTTTGGTGTGACTTTTTGTTATCTTTTAGTTCAAGCATGAAAACCATGGGCCTCAATGGATTCGTGGTGCTAGATCGTGAAGTCCGGAGACTTGGCACTCTGAAATAAATGGCTTGTGATGGAATGGTAGGAAGAAACCCCAAATCCTAGAGTTCCACAATAAATCCAAACCGTCAGTTGTTGAGAAGATGTGGACCATTGATCCATCCCTCTTTGCAAGTTTTCCAATTCAACACTTCGGAGACTATTGTGATGTGATTGCAATCTGTCGAAGCCCAGAGTACTAAAGATCCTATCCATCATAGATATTAATAGATAATGTGGACCATAGATCCACTGTCCTCCATAAATTCGTCAGTTCAAAGTTTTGTGATGTTTGTGATGTGTCGAAAAGGAAACCTCTGAGGATCCATAGCCTCGAAGTTTCAAGTCTCTGTATAAGCTCCCAACTATTAGCACTTGGTCATAGCCATGGTCCCATGTAAATTAAGGGCTCAAGGAAAATGGGGGCTAGTGCCCAAAAACTATGTTAAATAAGGGAAAAGGGGTTAGGAAGGAAGCAGGTGGGTTTCGTCTGGTTCGAACGCACATCAAAAGAATATTCAAGACCTGGGAACTTTATTGTAGGGCCCAATAAATATATAAGAGCTATTAGCTAAGATAAAATATATCGTTGCACAAGAAGTGCATCAGAGAAGAAGCACAAGTTTTAAAGGATCATAGCTTTCTACTGAAGGATCAAAATTGAGCAAGGAAGACATGATTGGAAAGGTCTCGGAAAGAGGATTACAGATGTAATGATTACATTAAAACAAAAAAAGTGCTAGATATGTCTTCAGATAGAAGAAATAAGGAGGAAGGTTAAGGAAAAATACTTATTCTACATCTGAGATTTTTCAGAAGTCAATTGATTAGATGTTGGGTTCGATAAGCAGCATGGAAACCCCAAATGGAATTCTTGTTTGGGGAAGACACTCCAAGTGAAAATATTTTCACATCAAATGTGAATGCTAGGTGGAGAAATCCATCTACAATACATGATAATGCATGAACCATAAGTTCGTATGGAGATGCAGAGAATGGGAATAAAGAAGGAAGGTTTTATGGAATATGAAAGAGTTTGGAGATAAGATGTGACATATCCAAGGATCAACCCTATAGATTGGAGATAGCACTTCCATTATTACTATCAGAATGCACAGTGGAAGCATGGCATGAAGGTCATCAAATATGGCATGACAGAAGTTGAATATGCATGAGTTGAATCAGAGGAATTCAAATAATAATGGAATGCTAAAAATTAATATCATCATAATATGTGATGACAAGTAGGAAAATTAGACAAGGAAAAACTCATGGATGGATTCAATTCCATGAACATCCTAAGATAATGGAAGAATAAATCATGAGATAGATATCCAGCTAATAGGAATGCATGTCAACACTCTAGGGAGGAAAGATAGAATAGTAGAGGATTGTTGATGCACTCCAAAGGTGTGAAGGTATATCCACAAGAGCATGGAGATATCAAGTCAATATTAATTTAAAAGTAAAATGACTTATAAAGAGAAATCAATAAGGAACAAGGAAGAAGAAAATGGTTCTATGCATGGTTTTGAATGCAAAGGAGATGGTGCCTGACAAGAATCCATATTAAGTGACATAGATCCATGAGTGACAACCTAAGAGGTTGGAGGTATCACTTTAATCTATGATGGTAAGGTAAAAGAAGGACTTTCATTTAATTCTATGAAGCTAGCAAAAGAGAAGAAGAGAGTACATGTAAACCTCAAGTACTAAAGTATTTCATCGAGAAAGGGCTGAAGAAGTTCAGTCCTGAAGAGTAATTGGATGTTGAAGAATCTAGAGTCTATAAAACAGCTTGGTTTGGAATTTGATTCATCCAAGTACGAGTTGGGATAGTTGGATCCAGGAAATTAATGAAAGTTGAAGGTTAATATCAGCTTAGTTTGGGACTATAAATGCAAAGGTCACCAAGATTGATTTGTCTAGAAAGTGCTCAGGTCAGGATTAATCATGCATAGTGATCATAATGGGAGAACAAGAAGATTCAGGAATATGGGAAGAATTGCAGACTTATGGGATCAGCAAGGAAAAGTTTCACATGGGAAAGTTGTTGAAATTGTGGTAGCAGAAGTTGAATTGGGGTTGGTTGAACAACCATAAGCAAAAAAATAAATTATTTCATGTTGCAAGTGTTTTTTATGATGTTTCTACATAAGGACGGAAGCAACAAAAAGTTGAAGTGTTGGTTATAAGTTTGATAAAAGAGGCATGAAAGCTTCTACTTCCATTAGACATTCATGTAGTATAAAATTTATTAATGGCAATCATGCAAGTATGAGTTTATTACTCTTATTACATAATTGTTGAAGGGAATTTAGATAATAATTTCCTCAGCCATAGTTATTTTATAAAATCACATGATTATATTATTGAATGCATACCACTGGATGTGGTAAAGGCTGGAGGCTTGTATTAATTCAAAGATTCTTAACTTTGAATGCACACACTGGCATAGGAGAATGTCATGTTTGTTAATGTTTAAGCCATTATTATAGATGTTTTCATTTCATTAGATAACAATAGCATAATCCAAGATCACTGAGAAATACACAATCACAAGAGACACATCAGTTATCCTGGGAAACCCTCTAGGCGAAGAAAACCCATCAAAACTTCCTTAATATAGATAGTCAATACAATGCCAAGAGATCTCTATGCTAAAATAGAAAGTCCTCTCCAAGATATGCGCCACTCTCTGTCTCCTTTGTCGGTAACAGATCAAAACTTGTCTCTCAAACTGAGCAAGTGAGCTGTGTCTAAGTGAGGTGCTAGCCTCCTTTATTTATACAAGTCTGGCATGTGTGAAGTGTCTCTTCATTGGAAGGGATGACTTCTCAAAATGGGTGGGTAAACCCACCTTTATTATATTTCTGGATCTCTTTATTAACTGTTGGGGTCGACTTCTTATTCTGCCTATTATAATTGTCTTTTGACCAATCCACAAAAGGGGATTTGGTCCTATTACAATAACCGACACAATCAATCCACAATGGGGATTGATCCTATGAATAATATATCAATAATAATAAGAATACTCTTTGTAGTTACAATATTTCAACACTCCCCCTTAATAAGAAGGGTATTATTCAGTAACATCATGCGAGAGAGAGAGTACAACATCATAAACAACATCAAATGGAAGGATAGCATCATCAATATCATCTTGGCTGGCGTATCTATAAATCATCGGAAGTTTTCTTCATCAGCAGCATCATCATTCTCAAAGGAATGCCATCATCATCTGCATCAATATGTATTAGTATAAAAATTGATACATCATCATCACAGCACAAGGTTGTCTCATCATAATACAAGACTGGCTTTACGTCACAACTATCAAGTTGGAAGCTCGGTACTTGTCTCATCTCAATGTCTTGATTTACGTCACAGTACTCAAGCTAGAAGCAAGATACTCGTCCTGCTTTATGTCACAACCATTAGGTTGGAAGAAGGATACTAGACTAGCTTTATGTCACAACTATCTAGCTGGAAGCTCAATACTAGTATCATCATATCATCTTGCTTTATGTCTGACAGCTTGGTCAGAAAAAGGAACATCTCTTCTTGCTTTACGTCTGACAACTCGGTTAGAAGCAAGGAACATCTCTTCTTTCTTTACGTCTAACAACTCGATCAGAAGCAAGGAACGTCTCATCTTGCTTTACGTCTGACAACTCGGTCAAAAGCAAGGAACATCTCATCTTGCTTTACGTCTGACAACTTGGTCAGAATCAAGGAACACCTCATATTGCTTTACGTCTGATAACTCGGTTAGAAGCAAGGAACATCTCGTCTTGCTTTACATTTGACAACTCGGTCAGAAGCAAGGAACACCTCATCTTTCTTTACGTCTGACAACTAGGTCAGAAGCAAGGAACATCATCTCATCTTTCTTTACGTCTGACAGCTAGGTCAAAAGCAAGGAACATCATCTCATCTTGCTTTACGTCTGACAGCTAGGTCAGAAGCAAGGAACATCATCTCATCTTTCTTTGCATCTGACAGTTAGGTCAGAAGAAAGGAACATCATCTCATCTTGCTTTATGTCTGACAACTGGGTCAGAAGAAAGATGCACTTCCTTCTTTACATCACAACCATAAGGTCAAAATCAAGGAATATCTCATCACAACAACTACTCCCCCTTTCGAGGAAGGTCCTTTCAGAAAACACCAAGCTTATCTCAGAAGTACTCAAACTTCACACAAGATAGGGGCTTGGTCAACACGTCAGCAACCTATTCATCCTAATGTATTGGAGCTTCAAGGCTCCTCTCTATACCATGTCGTAGATGTAATGATAGCAGATCTCTATGTTCTTCGACCTGTCGTGGAATATAGGATTCTCTGTCATCTTTATGCAACTCTGGTTGTCACATAGAATCATGGTTGCTCTCATCTCCAAGTCAAATAGGTCGGTCAGCAACTTTCAAAGCCATATAGCTTCGTAGCTAGTAGAACATGCAACAATGTATTATGCTTCCATTGTGCTGAGAGAAATACTTGATTGCTTCCTACTCTACCATGAGATCATAGCTGATCCCGAACTGAAACAACATCCTGAAGTGCTTTTCATGTCTGAAACACTTACTGCCCAATTTGCATCAGTATATCCACTCAATGTGAAATTATGATCTCCATCATAGTTGAGACCATAATCTATTGTACCTTTGAGGTACCTCATCACATGTTTTGCAGCCACTAAGTGAACACGTCTGGGTTCTACCAGAAACTGACTCAAGGTGTTCATGGAAAAACAAATGTTTGTTTTGGTGTTCGTCAGGTACATCAGCGATCCAATAATCTGTCTATACAATGTGGAATCAATCAATTCTGACGACATGTCGACCAGCAGCTTCAACTTCGCTTCCATGGGTGTATTCATGGGGTTGCATTCCAGCATGTCGAATCTCTTTAAGATTTTGATCGTGTACTTCCCTTGGTTAAGGAATATCCTCTCAGGACTCTGCCATACCTCAAGACCTAAGAAGTAATTCATTAGGCCAAGGTCTTTCATTTCAAATTCTGAGGCAAGTCTCTTTTTACATTCAGCGATGAGCTTTTCTTCTCCAGTTAAGAATAAGTCATCCACATATAGCAGTAAGATTACTGGCTCATTATTCATAATTTTGAAGTAGAGATTTGAGTCTGCTTTACTCTTGGTAAAGCCTAAGCTCGTCAAGAAACTTTCTATACGTCCATACCAATCTCTAGGAGCTTGCTTCAATCCGTATAAGGCTTTCTTCAATCTGCATACATGAGATCTCCTGTCTTCAACCTCAAATCCTTGAGGTTGCTCTATATACACTTCCTCTTCTATGACACCGTTTAGGAAAGTTGTCTTCACGTCCATATGGTACAACTTCCACTTCATCTTAGCTGTAAGAGTTATGATGGTCCTGATCGAAGTGTATCTGGCCACAAGAGAGAATGTCTCTTCACAGTCAATGCCTTCCTTCTGGGAAAATCCACGAGTGACAAATCTTGCTTTATACTTCTCAATACTTCCATCAGCATCATGTTTTATTTTGAAGAGCCATCTGGAGGATACCACATCTTTATCCTTCGGTCTGGGAACTATTTCCCATACTTCATTCTTCATTATGGATTGGTATTCCTCTATCATGGCATCTTCCCATTCTTTCCTCTGAATAGCTTCTTCAAAACAGGTAGGCTCCCCTTCTAGGAGATCACACATCAAAGTCATGTAACTGGAGAATGGATTTGGTCTTTTCACGTGTCTTGTGGTTTCTTGGGGAACACCATACTTCTCTCCATATTGAATAAGCTCTCTAGCCCAAGATGGATTTCTTTTATGGTGGATCGTCATATGAGGAGGTTCTTGTACTTATACTATATCATGGTCTTCTAGAAGTTCCTCATCAAGGGAAGTTACGGCTTCCCTCACTGGTTCTGCAACTCTGGGAACCTCCCTCATTGCAGTATTGGGGATTATGGGTTCCTCTTCACATACCTCTTCAAGATGGCATATTTTAAATTTATTGAGCGTTGCATCTTCATTAAAGGTCACATCCCTATTGATTTCAATGTGATGTTGACCTGGTATATATATTTTGAAGGCCTTGGAGACCTCACAATATCCCACAAATATTCCCTTCTTTCCTGAAGGGTCCAGCTTGTTTCTCTTTTCTTTAGGTATATGAATAAACACTGGAGAGCCAAATATTTTGAGATGTCTTACCTCTGGCTTATTTCCAGTGAACATCTCTTATTGTGTCTTGCGCCCAAGTGCACTATGGGATAATCGGTTTTGCACATAAACAACTACCATTGTTGCTTCTTCCCATAAGCACATAGGAAGATCTTGATCATGGATCATAGTCTTCACATCTTCCAGTATGGTTCTATTCTTTCATTCAACTACATCGTTTTGTTGGGGATTATAGGGAGTAGTGAGTTCCCTCTTGATTCCAACATCTTTGCAAAAGTTCACAAACTTTTTTGAGGTATATTCTCCTCCATTATCTGACCTGAGTATCTTGATCTTTCTTTCAAAAAGGTTCTCTATCAAGGCTTTGAATTCCTTGAACTTACTGAACACTTCATATTTAGTCTTTAAGAAATATATCTAGGTTTTATGAGAGTAATCATCAATGAATGATACATAATATACATACCCGCTAATGGAGGATGATGGAATTGGGCCACACACATCTAAATGGATGAGTTCTAGGACTCCTTATGTCTTGTTGTCCCACTTCGGAAAAGGGTTCTTGATATTCTTCCGTTGTGCACATCCATTGCATACGCCTTTATGGTCACCTTTGAGTTCTGGTAAACCTATGACTACTTTGCATATGTATGGTAGAACCTTGTAGTTGATGTGGGCTAATATTCTATGCCAAAGTTCACATGAGTTTTCAATGGCATGGGTCATAGCAGCCTCTGAGTGGCCCTTTGATTTATACAAGACATTTTCTTCATTATCGATGACGATTGCTTCATTTAAGGTTTCTCCCTTAACCCATGTAATAACTTCTCCATCTATAAAGGCAACTCTGAAGCCTTTCTTTTCTAAATCTTAAATGGAGAGTAGGTTCTTCTTCAAGCCTGGTACATATAGTACTTCCTTCATTTTTAGTGAATTCCCTAAATTCAATTTATGGTTTGATTCTCCCACTCTCTTGATGGGATATTGGTAATCATCTCCAAGTGTCACTTTCTAAGAAAACTTCTTCTCTAAGATACAAGAGAGAATATTTCTTTGTCCCATCATGTTCTTGGATGCACCACTATCAATGAGCCAAGTGTCCTCTCCAGGTGTTACAGATCCTGAGAGGGTTGAGATAAACACATGGTCTTTGATCTCCTCTCTCATCATCTTTGTGGGTGGCTCTTCATCTTAGACTACATGGGCATGGAGCCTCTTTTGTTTTCTATTGTATTCTTTTCGTCTAGATGGACAAAACTTCACAATGTGTCCCATCTTGTCACAATGATAGCATTATACAGATGAGTAATCTCTTTCCTTTCATTGTCCTTTCTTCTGAAATCTCCTTGGATGGGATTTTTTATGATTGAATTTATTTTATTGTTGAGGATATTTATGAGTCTCCTTATGGAAGTAGGTTTTCTTCCTTCCTCCTTTGGTGTGGGTGGATAGGGCTTGATCATCATTCCTTTCTAGTAATGCTTCTCGATTTGTTACTCTTGTTTCTTCTTGGTTTCATTCTTCCCATAAGCTATCGAACTTCAATTTCTCCTTTCTGAAACATATCGTCTAGATGAAAGCATCCCAAGGTATTGTGAGACCATTTAGGGCCGTCATTATGAGTTTGTCTTCATCTATGGTATCTCCAATAGCTTCTAGTTGTTCTTTGAATTCTGAGATTCTGGAGAAGTATTCCTGAATCAATTCTCCTTTCTGCATCCTTGTATTCTTTAGTTGAGTTCTAAGATTCATCTTCCGGTTTATGTTATTTCCTTCATATAGTCTAGTCAAGGCATCAAACATCTCTTTCAAAGTATTCTTAGATGATACATAAGGAATCAGGTGGTCTTTAATTGAATCAGCAATGATTATTTTGGCCCTTATTGTGTCCTTTTGACGCTTTGCCTTTTTTGCAGCATCGTCAGGTTCCGATACTTCATCTTTGACAAATCTTGCTAGGTCATTCTCTTCAAGAATGAGGCCAATCCTATACTTCCAGGCACATAATTTTTCCACTCCTAACTTGTCAACAAGATTAATGCTTGCAGACATCTTTACCTGGAGCTAGGTAAATGACCGAAAAATGAAAGTGCTCAAAATTAAAAACCGAACTTACCAGGAGATGCGTTTGGCTGAGGTGAGCTGCCTGGTGTGTTTGGATCTGAGAAAATCCAACTTTTTCTCTTTCAAATCTTATATGCGGATCTTTGGACTAGTGCTTCTGGTATTTCTGGTACTTCTAGTACTTCTGGTACTAGTTTTCTTGTACTTCTGGTCCTTTGTGAAACTAGGGTTTCACTTTCTAGGAGATCCGACCACTGAAAAGGTGCACTGATGATGCCAAATTGATCCTTAGGGGAGGGTACAACTTTCTAGATAGTTTTAGGGATAAAAAGATTCACTTTTGAAAAACCCTAATTTGCAGGTACGGAAACAATGACGTTTTTCTCTTGCGAAAGATGCTTCCTTCAGCTTGGCTCTGGTACCATGTTAATGTTTAAGCCATTATTATAGATGTTTGCATTTCATTAGATAACAATAGAATAATCTAAGATCACTGAGAAATACACAATCACAAGAGACACAACATTTATCCTAGGAAACCCTCTAGGGGAAGAAAACCCAACAAAACTTCCTTAATATAGATAGTCAATACAATGCCAAGAGATCTCTATGCTAAAACAGAAAGTCCTCTCCAAGAAATGTGCCACTCTCTCTCTCCCTTGTCGGTAACAGATCATAACTTGTCTCTCAAACTGAGAAAGTGAGTTGTGTATAAGTGAGGCGCTAGCCTCCTTTATTTATACAAGTCTGGCACATGTGAAGTGGCTCTTCACTGGTAGGGCCGAATTCTCAAACTGGGTGGGTAAACCCACCTTCATTATATTTCTGGGTCTCTTTATTAACTGTTGGGGCTGACTTCTTATTATACCTATTATAATTATCTTTTGACCAATCCGCAAAAGGGGATTTGGTCCTATTACAATAACCAACACGATCAATTCACAATGGGGATTGATCCTATGAATAATATATCAATAATAATAAGAATACTCTTTCCAGTTACAATATTTCAACAATGTTAACTTGGTTGTGGGGTAATAACCAAAGAATTAAAAGATGATAACTTGTTATAGGAATGAATGTCAGTAAGCTAGTCTTGTATGAGACCAGAACATGGTTGGATATGGCAAGGTATGGATATGGAAAGGTTATGAGCCACACAGGTACTAAAATCTTCTTACCTTTAATTAAAACTTGGGCTACAACCTTTTTTCTAACACTAATGAACACCACCGAATTATATTCTTGGTGTAGTGTTCGGGTCAAAAAGGAAGGCATCCAATTAATTGGGAAGACAATAGGAAGTTCTTGGATAATGTGTCAACACATTGGCTAGAATTCCAACTTATGGATGGTGAGATACATGACTGATATAAAGAGCATTATGTTATCCAATGCAAGGTGCGCTGATTAATTATGCATTGAGAATTGCACTCATGCATAGTAAGTGATAGAATTGTATACTAATTGCAATGGTTGAATGTGTTTTGTAAGTACATGCATATATATTATTGCATGCAAAAAATTGTTACTAACAATTGAAATGTTGTTAACTCATGAAGTTGAAGACATTTCAGGGAGGTGTTAGACATTGCAACAAGAAAGTTACAAGTCAAGTAGTCACATGAGCATTGACTACAAGAAATTTTCTTGTTCAGAAAAAAAAATTAATGAACTTACAGATATTACTATGAAGTTTGAGCATGCATATGCATAGAATGATGAGTCATTCTATTTTATCAAATTGTTGGGTAATTGTGATCGAATTGCTAGGTGTAGGAAATTATAAGATCACTACATAAGATTGTGTACATATTGCAATTGAATTATGATGTACAACAAATACTAACAATTTTTTGGTTGTATGCAAGATGAAGGATTGCAGGAAAAATGGTCTGCATTTGGTGCCTGTGGAAAACCACAAGGAAGATTGCATTCATAATATGGCAACAACCAAGATGAATTATGAAATAGAATTTCATGTTTTGGGGGAAAAGTTGAATTCCTTTTTGAACTAAGTTGGAGTTCCTGAATGAATTCTTTTGTGTTCTCTCATGATAACTGCATATGGGTGATGCAAATGAGATGATGTTGATTAAAGTGGAATGTTGACTACAAAGGGTATCTCGGGGAATATGTCGATTGGAGACCTCTGAGGGCAGTTGGAACTCCTTGAACCACGGTGCTCTAAGACTTCTGGTCCAACCTGTTGTTGAAGCCCAAGGAAAGGGAGGTGTAGTAGTCAATGGACTATGTGATAGTGAAGGTGTACACTCCTGGAGTGGGACAAGAATGTGGGGAAGAGATATCGTTGGTTGGAGTGTTGTTGGGGTTTGGTACCTTGGCCTAGACCATGTTGATATGGAAGTATTATGAATCAAAAGGTGTACGAGCAGAGTGTTTATGTCTATGGATTCATAGTTGTAACACACCCACTACGAGAACTAAGATTTTTTGTATTTTTCCCCCTTTTTACCGAGGAACAGAGTTCCTGAATTCCTACGAGGTTCTAGCGTAAGCTAGGTCCTCCAATCGGGACCTTCACCACACCAATTCACTGGTTCTTTCGTTGAAGGTCCATCTTGTACAACTCACGCACCAAGCATAGAATTGACTCCCATGTGTCCATCGGTTGTGACCTCGGGCTAAGCCAAGAAGCGCCTTTCGCATTTCGGGACTTCGGGAACCGGGAGTTCAAAATGCCAGGGAGTCGAGTTCTTCGACTCTTCAAACCTTGAAACCCGAAATCCTATTCACACCAAGCCGCTTAGGGATCTCACCTATCGATACTTTGTGTATCGGGATTTCGTGATGTGTGAAGACGGGGGTTCATACCCTTCGTATTTCCATGAGCTGAAACTCTGAAGCTCATATACCCTCTAAACTCCTTTCAGGGTTTCGCAAGTCAGGATTTCCCGATGTGCAAGGACAAGAGGTCTCGCATCTGGGTTTCCTGAGAGTCGAACCTCCGGAGTTTATATATATATGATGAGCTTGTTTTTGGGTTTCGCAAGTCAGGATTTCGAGACTGACAGGTACAAGAGAACTTACCCTTAGGTATCTTGGGTGTTGAAACGCCGAACGTCAGAACTTATCCACGCTATACTTATTTCGGGGTTTCATACTTCGGGGCTTCACGACTGGCGAGTGGAAGGGATCTTACCCTTGGGTATCCCGGGTGTCGAAACATCACAACTCTAAACATACTCTTCTATTTCGGGATTTCCTCCATTGGGAGTTCGGGATGTGTGACAAAAGGAGGTCTCCCACCTAGGTTTCTCGGGAGCCAAAACTCTGAAACACCGAACTCTAAATACACTAAACTATGTCGGGATTTCGCAAGATGGGATTTTGGGACTTGTGAGTGCAAGGGAACTTTCCCTTGGGTATTCCGGGTACCGAAACACCGAAACGCCAAATCTATACTTGCTAAGAAATTTTGGGAATTCGCAAACCGGGTTTTCGGGATATGCGACGATAGGAGGTCTCACGCCTGGGTTCCGCGGAAGCCGAAACTCTAAAACCTAC
>ML783118.1:83676-109945 GCA_009831015.1 Picea engelmannii | reverse complement strand
TTCCTCCATCGGGATTTTGGGATTCGATTTTTCGAGACTGGCGAGTACATGGGGCCCGCACTTAGGTACCCCGGGTGCCGAAATACCGAAATATGATAACTTCTCCACGCTCTATCTTTTCAGGATTTAGCTACATGTTGTCATTTCAGGATTTCGCATGTTGGGGTTTCGGGACTTGTGAGTACAAGGAAACTCACACTTAGGTAACCCGTGTGCTGAAACGTCGAAACATCATAACTCATCCATGCTAGTTCATTTCGGGGTTTCTCTAATCAGGATTTTGGGACTGGTGAGTCCAAGCGAACTTACCCTTAGGTGTCCCGGGTACCGAAATGCCGAAACATCAGATTCTAATCACTCTATACTCATTTCAGGGTTTCGCAAGTCGGGATTTCGCGTCTAGCGAATACAAGAAAACTGACCCTTGGTTTTCCTGGTTGTTGAAACATCGAAATATCGAGCTTTAAGAGACCCACTCTCTCTCGTGAAAGGTTTTCAAACTTAGGCCTTTAAGTTATTCATCGGTTTCCTTGGAAGATTTTCACCAGGTTTTATGACTAGACTGAGAGGTCTTCCTAAATCCCTGGGTTGTTAACATCTGTGATAGATAATAAGCAAATTCAGGATTTTACCAAGGCAGTAGTCCTTTCAGGGAACTTACCCCGGCTATAGAATGTAAGGGAAGGATCTCGAAAGGGTGTCCCTGTGGGGAATCTATTTAGGGAAACCTGAGAGGTAATTAAGGGAAACAAATCTCCCGAGAGCAGACTTGAAAACTGAATTTTTTCAAGTACATATATCTATATATATAAAAACCGAATGTGGTCATTCCAACATAATCATGCAACCACCATTTCCGATCAAAACACCATGCAGACATTTCTATATAGAAACCATTTATAAGTTTTCAAACCATGAGCATACAACCCAAGATATTCAATGCAAGACACGAGATATAAACACTTATCAAAAAACACCAGGTGATGCAACTGTTGAGAGGGGTGCCCGTTTCCACCCAACTGTAGGCTCAGCAACTCTGAATGGATTTACCACTAGCCACCCCCGAGCTAGACCACGATGCTGTGAGACTGAGTCTTTGTTCGTCAGAAGTCAAGAACAAAGGTTACTCTCCTTCTTCTCTACTTATCAATCACTCTGTATATTTTTCCAGAGTCCTTCTGATTTCTCCCCTCTTGCGATCTCTATCTCATATGTCCCATTCCACACCTCTTTCCTACCTTTTATTTTCCAGCAAGGTTGCGCGTGGCACAAATTTCCCTGCAGTGGTCAGATATGAGGCTTCCACAGATGGGCAGCTCACCCCCATCCCTTATTAACTCATGAGGATCCTTTTCACCTACCAACCTGGTGAGTAATTCATTTCGGGGCCAGCGAGTCGCTCTTGATATTTGGGCTAGTAAAGACCAAATACGTTATTGGTTTCGATGGAAGTTAACACCACCATTCCAGGTTCCTTCCACCACCTTTCATCAGCCATCGTAGTCTCATTTCATCACATCCCCCTCCCAACAATCCTGCAACATATATTCATAACATTATTTACATTTGTCGACCTTTTATAATAAGGTCCATTCAAAATCACACATTCACATCTTGAGTCTGCCATAGTTCTTGGCCAGTATAGTTATTTTTACAGATTGGGGGAAATAGGGTGTTACAATTCCCTCCCCCTTAAAGGAACATAATATTTGATGTTCTATCAATCAATATGACATGTATGTACAGAGGTAAACAAAATTGGATATGCCTGTTTCATGGCATCCTCCATTTCCCATGTAGCCTCATCTGGGCCAAAATGTCTCCACTGCACATTGACCTGTGCAATGGTTCAGTTCCAGAGAAGGGTTTCCTTTATGTCCAGTATGCATTCAGGTTCTAGTAGGAATTCTCCCTCCGGTTCCACCTGGATCACAGACCAGTCAATTATATGATTAGAATCATGTACATGTTTCTTCAATAATGAAACATGGAAAACATTATGTGCTTTTACTGTGGGAGGAAGTGTTAGCCTATAGGCTACAGGTCCCACTCTATATAGAACCTCAAAGGGTCCACAATACCGAGGTGCCAACTTGGCACAAGCTCCCATTTTCAAGGAACTCTTCCCGGGCCTAACTCTGAGATATACATGGTCTCCCATCTTGAACTCTTTTGGAGTTCTCTTTTGGTCGGCATAACTTTTCTGTCGGTTCTGAGCAACCTTTAGGTTTTGTTTTATCTAATTCACTTGTTGTTCCATTTCTTTCAACATGTCGGGTCCAAAAGAAATTATGTTTACGGGATTACTCCAATTGACAGGAGTGTTACATGACCTACCATAGAGGACTTTGAAAGGACTCATCCTCAGGGATTCTTGGTAGTCATTGTTATAAGTGAATTCCACCAGTGGCAGGTAATCTTCCCACTTCTTGGGTTGATGCATTACATGCATTCTTAGCATGTCTTCTAGTATTTGGTTCACTCTTTTCGTCTGTCCATCGATTTGAGGGTGATAGGCGGTGCTAATCAACAACTTGGTCTCCAAAGAAGCCATCAGTGATTTCCAAAAGTTGGAAGTGAATTTCGTGTCTCTATCAGACATGATCTCTT
Organism: Picea engelmannii; assembly: GCA_009831015.1. Taxonomy (NCBI): domain Eukaryota; kingdom Viridiplantae; phylum Streptophyta; class Pinopsida; order Pinales; family Pinaceae; genus Picea; species Picea engelmannii. Next base: position 107,335 of record ML783118.1, on the reverse strand, counting down.
TTAGCATACCATGTAGTCTGAATATCTCTTTCATGAATACCTGAGCGATTTCTATTGCCTTGCAAGTCGACTTGACGAGGATGAAATGAGCAGACTTGCTCAATTTATCCACCACTACCATGATGGAGTCATTCTATTTGGTCGAGGTTGGTAATCCGGTGATGAAATCCATGGAGATCGTTTCCCATTTCCATTCCAGGATTGGTAGAGGTTGTAATAATCTTGCTCGGTGTCGGTGTTCTGCTTTTACCTGTTGGCATTCTAGGCATTTGGCTAGGTACTCAACTATGTCTTTCTTCAATCTAGGCCAATAGAATTTTTTCCTGGTGGTCGTGATCATCTTCTAGTATCCTGGATGACCAGTGTAGGGTCTTTTGTGTAGTTCATCCATTATAAACCTCTTCAAGTTGTCACAATCTGGGATATACAACCTGTTTCTGTAAGTGATCATGCCTCCTTCCATCATCTGGAAGCCTCCATATTTTATCCTTGTGGGTTCTTGCTGCAGGTACAAGGTCACGGTCTAGAAGAATGTGTTTGTCTCTTGTGCATTTCTGACTCTTTTCTTGACATCCGTCTTAAAGGTGCTTACTGTTTCCAGATGAATTTTTTTCATGCTTCTGCTAAGGGCATTGGCCACCCTATTTTCCTTTCCCTTAATATGTTTGATTTCAAAATCAAACTCGCTGAGGAGGGCCATCCACCTAGCTTGTCTGTCATTGATATTTGGTTGTTCAAATAGATATCGCAATCCACAGTGGTCTGTCATAAGTACAAATTTTCTTCCCAGGAGGTAATGCCTCCACATTTTCAAGGCGTGTACTATGGCGGCCAACTCTAGATCATGGATCACATCGTTGACTTCATGCTCATTCAATTTTCGGGATTCATAGTAGACCACACTTCCTCCTTGCATAAGGAATCCTCCAAGCCCTTCCTTACAGGCATCTGTGCACATGAGGAAGTCATCTTCGGGATCGTCGATCTTCAACACAGGTGCTTGGGTCAGTAGATGTTTCAAGGTTTGAAATCTTTCTTCACATTTTTGTGTCCATGTGAATTTTGTCCCCTTCTTCTAGAGGGTAGTGATTGGACAACCAATCTTGGAGAATCCTTTTATAAATCTCCTATAGTATCCTGCTAATCCCATAAAGGATCTGATATCCAAAACATCCCTTGGGGTAGGCCATTCCATGATAGACCTGATCTTATCAGGGTCTACTGCTACCCCTTCTTCGGATAGGACATGACCCAAGTAATGTATTTGCTTCTGGAAGAATTCACATTTGTTGAATTTGGCATAGAGCTGATGTTCTCTTAGCACTTGCAGCACAAGTCTAAGATGCTCTTCATGCTCTTCTCCATTATTGGAGTAAATTAATATGTTGTCGATAAAAACCAGCACAAATTTGACTAGGAATTTTCTGAGTACCTTGTTCATCAAGCACATGAAAGTGGCAGGGGCATTGGTTAACCCAAATGGCACTACCACAAACTCATAGTGACCATACCTCATCCGGAAGGCAGTTTTATGGATGTCTTCGCCCTTGATTCGGACTTTATGGTATCCCAACCTCAAGTCAATATTTGAGAAAATAGACGCACCCCCAACTTGATCAAACATGTCATCGATCCTAGGCAAGGGGTACTTGTTCTTTATGGTTACCTTATTGAGTTGTCTATAATCTACACACTGTCTAAGGGTATTGTCCTTCTTTTTCACAAATAGGACTGGTGCTCCCCATGGAGACATGCTGGGCCGAATATATCCCTTATCCATCATTTCTCTCAATTGCAATTTGAGTTCAACTAGTTCAGGTGTGCTCATCCGGTAGGGTGTCCTAGACACTGGCACCACTCTCGGTGCAAGTTCTATCGAGAAGTCAATGTCCCTTCTCGGAGGTAGACCCGGTACCTCTTTTGGAAATACATCTCTATATTCTCTCAGGGTAGGGTGGTCTTCGAGGCTTGGTTTGTCACCTTCAATTGTTTTCAATACCTGTATTGCATATAGGGGACATACTTTTCAGTAATACCTTCTCATTTGTAGAGTTGATATTCGTCTCACCGAGACAGGTTTTTGGATCCCTTGAAGGGTTATCCTTTTTCCTTCTTTACCTTCACATTCTAAGGTTTTATGGTAATAGTCCAATCTGGCTTTATGGGCGGCTAGCTAGTCCATACCAATCAACAGATCATACGATCCCAGGGGTAACATGTTAAGGGTTTCTTCGGTGGGGAATTCACCCAACATTAATTGGCAGGCTGGTATTACCTTTGTTACCCTTCTTTAGGTGCCAGTGGCTAACTGTATCAACCATGGCTTGGTACGTTTATGTGGTTGTAATTTACACTTATCAACAGTCTTAGGGGCTATATAACTCAAGTTTGAACCATGGTCAATCAGAATAGACACTAGATGGTTGGAAATTATACCTTCTATTTCCACCACTGAAGCTTGGTGGTCGGCTTGGTTATTATCCAAGGCTACATAAATTTGTGGCACACTCTTGGCCACATCATTGACGGTGGTAGCTTCCTGGATGCTGTAAATTCTCTGACTATTCTGTTGTCGGTGTGGATAGTCTTTCAGTAGATGTTCTTCTCTGCAACCCCAGCATTTCAAAGGTTCTCTCTTTGGGTTATCAGCCTTCATTGGTATAGATCCAAAAGTTTTATTTCCACTCAAGGAGGGAAAGTTCTGTTGGTGTACACTTTGGGTTGGGAATCTCATCCTTGAGTTCTTCTTATAGTTCTTAAATCTTGGGGATTTAATCCCCTTTCTCTGAAATCCCGAACTATTCTTCAGTTTCCAGCCTTTGCGAGGTTCTTTCCGATGTCCAAACTGTTCATGATAATATCTTGCCTTTCGAATAGTGCCTTCTAGGGTCTTTGGCTCATCAAATTCAATTATGTTTCGATAGTCCTTAGGTAGTCTGCTAATGAAAGTTGCACCTTTGCCTTTTCTTCTTTTATATAAGTTACGTACCTCAGCAACTCGAGGAATCTGCTGACATATTCCTCTATAGTGAGTTGCCCGAGTTTGAGTTCATAGAATTCTTTAGTCTTTTCGTCGAAATATTTTTCCGACAGATACTTCTTCCTAAAGTATTTTTCAAACTGTTCCCAAAACAGGTCTTCTTTGTGAATCCCTTTTACATTCTTAAGGTCTTCCCACCAAATGGAATCCTTTCCATTCAAATTGAAGGTGGCTACTTGGGCCTTCAAGTTTTCTGAGAAGTCATGGACTCTGAAATACTTCTTTAGTCCAAGAATCCAGGCCTCCGTTTCTTCTCCTCTCTTTATTTCACCTTCGAAGGAGGGTGGTTTGGCCTTCTTGAACTCTTAGAGATTATGACTCTTGGAAAGTTTTTGCTTCTTTCATTTTCTTCGGGAATGAGAACTAGTTCTACTGCTAGAAGATCCCTCTGAGTCGCCAGCTTCCTTTCCAGAAGAATCCTCCAACACTTGTCCCTTATCTATGGGATGGACCTTTCTCAAGGTGATCCTCTTAGTGTGGCCACTAACATGACCACATTTTTGTGTCTCGGGTTCATGTTGCAATTTTCTTTGTATGTCGGATAAGATTTGCAGTAAAACTGCATTAATTTTCGTTTGCTTCTCTTTCTCTTTTACCATCCTTTCATTGTCAGCCTTCCAGCTCTGTAATTCAACCATGAGACTCCTCACAGTCTCAGCCAAATATGGAGGGGTCCCTACCGCCCTCCTTTCGTTAGACTCTTCGTCTCTATTGTGGGAGCCCTCCCCCACTTCATGGTGAGTCACCATTCTCTATGTCTGCAATTTTCCACAGTTGATCTTCCGCTTGTGTGCAAGGGAAAAACTCTGGTTGTTAGTCAATATTTATATTTATTTATAACCAATACATAATTCATATTTTCACATGTACACACACACAATAGGAGTTTTCATTCTTAACTTTGACTTTTTATTAAGAAGGTTAAGATAGCGGGTTACTCCTTTCAGGAGTGTTTCGAACAGAGATCCAGCACAACTCGTTCATGAGCCTAAGCATGCCAAGTGTTGTAACCATGCTCTGATACCAATTTGTAACACACCCACTATGGGAACTAAGATTTTTCATCTTTTTCCCCCTTTTTACCGAGGAACAAAGTTCCCGAATTCCTACGAGGTTATAGCGTAAGCTAGGTCCTCCAATCGGGACCTTCACCACACCAATTCACTGGTTCTTTCATTGAAGGTCCATCTTGTACAACTCACACACCAAACGTAGAATTGACTCCCATGTGTCCATCAGTTGTGACCCCGGGCTAAGCCAAGAAGTGCCTTTCACATTTCTTGACTTCGGGAACCGGGAGTTCGAACTTCCAGGGAGTCGAGTTCTTCGACTCTTCAAACCCCGAAACCCAAAATCCTATTCACACCAAGCTGCTTCGGGATCTCACCTATTGGGACTTCGCATACCGGGATTTTTTGATGTATGAAGACGGGGGTTCATACCCTTCAGATTTCTGGGAGCCGAAACTCCGAAGCTCATATACCCTCTAAACTCCTTTCGGGGTTTCGCAAGTTGGGATTTTGCGATGTGCGAGGACAAGAGGTCTCACATCTGGGATTCCCGGGAGCCGAACCTCCGAAGTTTATATATATACACTGAGCTCGTTTTAGGGTTTCGCAAGTCGAGATTTCGGGATTGACAGGTACAAGAGAAATTACACTTAGGTATCTTGGGTGCCGAAACACCAAATGTCAAAACTTATCCATGCTATACTTATTTCGGGGTTTCATACTTCGGGGCTTCGTGACTGGCGAGTACAAGGGATCTTAGCCTTGGGTATCCTGGGCGCCGAAACACCGAAGCATCAGAACTCTAAACATATTGTACTATTTCAGGATTTCCTCCATCGGGAGTTTGGGATGTGCGACGACAGGAGGTCTCGCACCTGGGTTTCCCGGGAGCCGAAACTTCGAAACACCAAAATCTAAATACACTAAACTATGTCAGGATTTTGCAAGCCGGGATTTCGGGACTTGTGAGTGCAAGGGAACTCGCCCTTGGGTATTCCGGGTAGCGAAACACCGAAACATCGAATCTATACGCGCTAAGCAATTTCAGGAATTCGCAAACCGGGTTTTCGGGATATGCGACGACAGGAGGTATCACGCCTGGGTTTCCCAGAAGCCGAAACTCTGAAACCTACATACACACACACACACACACACACACACACACACACACATATATATATATATATATATATATATCGCTCAGCCTATTTCGGGGTTTCCTCCATCGGGATTTTGGGATTCGGGTTTTCAAGACTAGTGAGTACATGGGACCCGCACTTAGGTACCCCGGCTGTCGAAGTACCGAAATATGATAACTTCTCCACACTCTATATTTTCGGGATTTAGCTACATGTTGTCATTTCAGGATTTCGCATGTCGAGGTTTCGGGACTTGCCAGTACAAGGAAACTCGTACTCAGGTACCCCAGGTGCCGAAACATTGAAACATCACAACTCATCCGTGCTAGTTCATTTCGAGGTTTCGCTAATCAGGATTTCAGGACTGGTGAGTACAAGGGAACTTACCCTTAGGTGTCTCGGGTACCAAAACTCCGAAACATCAGATTCTAATCACGCTATACTCATTTCGGGGTTTTGCAAGTCAGGATTTCGCATCTGGCGAATACAAGAAAACTGACCCTTAGTTTTCCCGGTTGCCAAAACACCGAAATATCGATCTCTAAGAGACCCACTCTCTCTCGTGCAAGGTTTTCAAACTTAGTCCTTTAAGTTCTTCATCGGGTTCCTAGGAATATTTTCACCAGTTTTTATGACCAGACTGAGAGGTCTTCTTAAATCCCTGAGTTGTTAACATCTGTGATAGATAATAAACAAATTCGGTATTTTACCAAGGCGGTAGTCCTTTCAGGGAACTTACCCCAGCTATAGAATGTAAGTAAATGATCCCGAAAGGATGTCCCTGTGGGGAATCTATCCAGGGTAGCCTGAGAGGTAATTAAGGGAAACAAATCTCCCAAGAACAGACTTGAAAACTGAATTCGTTCAAGTACATATATCTACATATATAAGCCAAATGTGTTCATTCCAACATAAGCATGCAACCACCATTTCTGATCAAAACACCATGCATACATTTCTATATAGAAACCATTTATAAGTGTTCAAACCATGAGCATACATCCCCAGATATTCAATGAAAGACACAAGATATAAACACTTATCAAAAAACACTAGGTGATGCAACTGTTGAGAGGGGTGCTCGTTTCCACCCAACCGTAGGCTCAGCGATTCCGAATGGATTTACCACTAGCCACCCCTGAGCTAGACCAAGATTCTATGAGACTGAGTCTTTGTTCGTCAGAAGTCAAGAAAAAAGGTTACTCTCCTTCTTCTATGTTTATTAATCACTCTGTATATTTTTCCAGAGTCCTTTCGATTTCTCCCCTCTTGCGATCTCTGTTGCAATTGTCCCCTGCCACACCTCTTTCCTGCCTTTTCTTTTCCGGCGAGGTTGTGTGTGCCATGGATTTCTCCACGGTGGTCAGGTCTGAGGCTTCCACAGATAGGTGGTTCACCCCCATCCCTCATTAACTCATGAGGATCCTTTTCACCTACCAACCTGGCGAGTAATTCATTTCGGGGCCAACAAGTCGCTCTTGATCTTCGGGCCAGTGAAGAACAAATATGGTATTGGTTTCGGTGGAAGTTAACGCCACCATTCCAGGTGCCTTCCACCACCTTTCATCATCCATCATGGTCTCATTTCAGTACATCCCCCTCCCAGCAGTCCTGCAACATATATTCATAACATTATTTACATTCGTCGACATTATTTACATTCAAAATCACACATTCACATCTTGAGTCTTCCATAGTTCTTGGCCAGTATAGTTATTTTTACAGACTGGGGGAAACAAGGTGTTACAACAACGTTGTTGAGAGTTTATCAATAGTGATATTTAAGGCTAGGTGGAACATCATGGATCTATAGCTAGTTAGTGCTTTCAATGATGTTTAATTGAAGCATGTAACAAGGAACAATGAGTTGAATGCTTTCCTAAAGAAACTCTATGGAATGGAGCAATTGAGTTTCACCTACAGTATGAACACCATAATTGGTGCTTGAAAGTAGAGCACCAGGTGGATAATGGGATTCCAATAGCTAAATCTTGGATCTTTTTGAAGATTTTTTTTGAATTATATATGTATAAACAAGTTACACTAAGGACAATGCAAAAATAAGTGGAGGAGATTGCAATATCCCCCGGTAGAGCCCCAGTTGTAATTATGAATTGTAAACATATTTGTTAGGTTGGTGAGTTGAGTTATAATAAGCTAGGAGTCTTATGTGATGATTAGGCCAGAGAGCCTAGGATGGTAAGGATATAAGCCTGATTTTTGTATATGTAATTATGCAGATCATTAATAAAAATTATACATCATTGTGTGCAGACCGACCATGAAGAAAGAGTGATGGGGGACTAAGCTCCACTAGGTAGGGAAAGGGATGGGACTGAGAGGATAGGAAAGAGGGGTTAATATAGAGGGATTAACCCAATGGAATATTATAATATATTCCTGAAAATGAAAATACTAAAGTGGGGAAAATAAACCCAGTTATCCCAAGTTCCTGGGAAAGGGAACGAGTGCTAAATGGAGTGCATGAAACTCTAGTAAGATAGGTGTCGACCTGGGTGCATGTAGGTAAATATGGAAATTCATCATTGGGGGGGCGTCACTCCCCATTGTTGGATCCTTTGCCTAACTCGCTTGGCCTCCATCGTCGACCTTTGCATCTTTCAGGCACATCTGAAACCAGTAACCCGTGAAGCTGACATGTGTTTTCCTATGAAGAACAACATATTTGTACTTGCTAGAGCCATGTTGTGCCTTATCAAATTGTGGTTGTTGCCATCCCCTAAGCTATATTAATCCTTGATATTTTCCTCACCTTTATGGAATTGAGTTGAATTTGGTTGAAGAAGCGGGTTGTCAGGCCCGTGGTTGAAAAGGTAGGTTGTCAGGCCTATGATCAACTCTCTCCAGGTGAGAGAGTGTGTTGAGGAAGTGAGATCTTCTGGAGGGATTCCTGTAGTTTCTACAGAGCTTTGAGAATTCTGGTCCGGCCTGTTGTTGAAGTCCCGGAAGGGAGGTGGAGCAGCCGATGGACTGAGTTACAGTGAAGGAGTATACTCCTAGGGTGGGACAGGCATGTGGCGAATGAGAGTTTGTGAGAAGTGTATGTAAGTGACTCCTGGGAGAGAATACTTCCTCTTAAGATGTGTGACTTTCTGTTGTTGGCATGACCTGTGTCCGTTTAACATAAGAGATGAATTGAAGAAGTAATTTTTTAGGCTTGTGATAAACTCTCCCAACTGAGAGAGTTTGTTGGGAAGTGAGTTCTCCTGAAGGGAGTCCCGTAGCAGCTACAGTACTCTGAGACTTCCGGTCCAGCCTGTTGTTGAAGCCCAAGGTAAGGGATGTGTAGTAGCATATGGACTTGTAATAATGAAGGTGTACCCTCCTGGGGTGGAACAGACATGTGGGGAATGAGGGTCTATGATTTGTGGGCGTAAGTGGCTCCTAAGATAAAATATATTTCCTATTGTTTTGTGCAACTTTCCTATTGACCTTGCCTATCCTAGGAATCCCTTTCTCGGTGGATTTTAGTCCCAGCTCAAGGGTGACCCACTGTTGAGCATGATGAGCAGTGTGATCTATGTTTGGGAGGTTCGTGGAAGGTATGCGCGTAGTTGGTGGTCTTCTATTAAAAGATAAGTACCACATTTATGTTCATTTACATGTTGTGTATTTGTACATGTGTTATAATTGATGAGTAATGTCTATATATGTTGTATGTGTAGGATTACTATTATTTCCACATAAATCTGTGTATTAGAAGAATATGTTGTATATTTATGTTTATATATATGCACATGAGAATTGTCATTTCTATGAGGTAGCATGTCCTGGCCTAGGTGGCATGGATGTGTATGATTCTTTTGCAATAATATATGTGTGGCATAGCCGAGTTGGTTATGGTTGGGTATGTTAAAAATTGGTATCAAAGTTAAGAGAGACGTCATGTAGTGGTGTTGCTCGTCCTGTTGGTGACAAGAGGTGTTACAGCTTCCAAATCTCTGATCAAAGTACCTATCAGGTGAAATCCATATTCATGAAGTTGAATGCTACAAATACCTGGATGAAACCAATCGGCCTCACTAGTGGGGAATAATGTGGTGAATGCCATGTCTAATAACCCTTTAGTATTATATTCATTAATTGGAGATGAACCAATATATGGCCAGTCAACTGGTTGAATAGGTGAAGACTCAACATTTTAAATAAATGTTCTTATTTCTTCCACTTATCTACATTCATTTGGTATGAGAGAAACAAAATATGAAGGATGAGAGTACAAACGGTCAACATGAAACCCTTGAATGTCAACAACATTATTATATGTTTCTTCAATATCACAATCAACAAATTTAAGCCTAGTTGACACATCTGTTGGGTTTTCTGGGAGAGAGGTAACTGAATCCATGTCAATTTGAACATCTTGATAAAATTTATCCATTTGAATTTTGTAATGCAATCCATTCATCACCCATGATCTCTTGACATAACATTCATAATATTTAGATTGGACACCATGTCTCCTCACAATTAAGAAGTCAAGATCTTCAACACATCATGGAAGATTTCTATCAATCACATAAATATATTGTGGAAATCTGATAGTGTGGCCACTATATTTATATTTCCCACCATGAGCATGGGTCACTTGCAATATAGTATTTACACGTTCTATGAGCATCTCTTCAACTTGGGTAAGCACTCTTAGAACATGAGGTTTCTCCCCAAGATCCATGTGATTCCATTGATAAAATTGATGGGAACCTCTCTCCTTCTTACACCTTTTACAAATAGGTCCTTCAAACCCCATCAAAACCTAGATTCTAGAATATGATTCTTGGAAAACATGGCACATTTCAACAATGGAGAGGTTATCTATCTTCACTCGAAAATTTTTATGTACTACAATAATGTGGGGATGAAACTGTATATGTACATTAGGCATGGGATCATGTTGAGCACCAATGGGAAGAGTAAAATGACCTCTAAAATCTACATCATATCCATCAATTTTAGAGGGCCCACCCAAATTTGCAGCATGCAGATTGGGCCTATTACTTCCAACTGGTATTTCCCTTAAATTTATGGAGTGCATTTCTCTATCTTGATTGCATTGAATGGTGTCTTGGTCATAAAATACTCTAAACATTAATGTCCAGCTAAGTGTGAAAAGGGATGAGTCTAAATGTAAAAAAGAATAGAAAATCAAACACATACAACATCAACATGTGCTTGCCAATTAGATGGTCTAGGAAGATTTGAAGGGAGGTGATGAAATTATTCTCGTTGACTTGTAACATGATCTTTTGCAAGATGTACAGATTTCATTTACATACCTCTATTTGAGTGAACAATGTCCTGAGTAAAGAAAAAAAGATGATTAAAGTCATCAATACAAGGAAATAAGTTCAAGTATAGTCATCATGAATGAAGGTTGAAATACCTTTGTTTTTCCAATTGAAATAGTATGTGGGATGATTGATTTTATTGGTGCTGCAACATTTTCTTCAGAATGAGGGTTGTGAAAGGAAGAACCAATGTTAGGATGAGGAGTTTGCAAATTTTCTAGCAAACGAGCAAGCGCATGACGAACATGCACTTCAGTAGATGGCACATTTTATGGAATGACATCAGTAACGCGATCCTACATGTTTTGTGTCGTTACTCCATGATCTAAAATTGCACTTCCATTGGTTGAAGTATGGAGGTTTTCATTCATATGTAGCCTATGTACATGATGATCTTCCGGGATACGAGAAGTTTCCCCAATAAAATGAATGTTGTTAGAATATTGTAGAATAGTAGAAATATTAGCATTATGAAAAGATTTTGGGAATGAAACATTGATGGGAAATGTTCTTTGCATGATATATGTCAAACTGTGATACTTATGGAAAATGGGAAAATCAGTTTCAGTAATATTTTCCCTTACCCTTCTATGATATAGAAGTCTTCTACGTTCATTTATTTCATCTTTGTTTTGTTGATATCGTAAACGACGAATTTCATTATCCCTCTCATACGATGGCAGTGATATATTGTGTTTGTTAGAACACTTTATTGTGCCTTCAGTGGAAATTTCTACAACTACATAGAAATAATAACATAATTTTAACATTTCCAAAGTAATATAAATTTCATTCATATAGAGAAGCACAATTTATGGAAATAATAACACACTAAAAAATAACATATTGAGACACATTTGAATATATAGTAAGTCACATGAACATGATAATAAAGTAGACATGGAAAAAAAAAGTTAGAAGTAAAATTGTAATAGCCATATAACCATAACAAGTGCAATAGGAGAAAGATTTAAATTTCTATGTAGATTAACAAGGAAAAGTAAAATTATATGAAAAAATACTTTAGAAAAAATATTTGAAATTATTTTATCAAAATATAAAAATATGAATATGAAAATTCTAATAACATGTTAGAACCATAGTCCCAATGAGAAAACTTATTAAATAGAGAAACAAGAGTTTAAAATATAGTATGAAATGTTTAAAGGATGCCTAATGGCCTATTGCATCATATCAATGCCCAATGGAGGAATGTCATCAATAGATTCCATATTTGGAATAAATGGAAAAACATTTCCACTTTCAATTAGATCATTGCAATTATCAATTGTAGGAAAGTTGAAACGATAGCTCTGTTCGTTGGATACATTATCAATAGAAATAGGAATACACAACCTAGTAATCAAATTGTAGAACATGAAGGGAATATCATTGTGATTGAACATAATTAATGTCCCATGCAATATTTGAAATGGAAGAAAACTGGGGCATTTTTTTTTTTTATATCGGTAGAAATTTCTTCCAATAAAGTCCATTTTAATCCCCAATCATCCTCAAAATAGTCTATTCTTTGTTCAGAATAGGCTTGACCAAACTGGAAATTTTCAACTTCCTCAATTAACCATATAGAGGTTGAATAATCATTGATGAGACATATTAGCTAGTTATTGTATAATTCTAATGGCATACATTGTATTTCTATGATGGAAACAAATGAAAAACCCCATTCATTTTTTAAAACATCCAACCAATATATTATGTACCCATAGTTAGTGTAATCTTCATAATCCTTATCTAAATACAACCAAAATAGTTTACTCTTATAGAACAATGCATCCTTAGGGGGTGTAGTGCCACCATGAGGAAGTTATGTCCTTGTCCACACCCTATCAAGGTTGCTACAAATGTAATACTTTGACAGCATCCTTTTATAAACATGTTTCAATACAACCCAATCATATTTATTGGCAGTAACGTTTTCTAGTAGTGAAAACAAACTGCAGTCTCCAATTGATATGCAACCAATAATTTTAAAGGCCTTGGTAAATGGATTGATGACAAAATAATTGTTGCAATGGGAGTATTCTGTTGGAAAAGATAGAAAAACCATGGATCCAACTATACACTCAACGATGTATCTAGAATCAATAAATGGCACAAGAAAACAATAAATGCGTCCATGTTTGTTAGCGACATTTTTTGTCTTGGTCATAAAAGAACCCAGGTCTGCAGGTTGCACAGGAAGCACCCAAGCGCAGCACGAGAGAATCCTTTTTCAGTGACGAGTCAAGCGAGCGGGCGAAGTTTTGCTGTCAGCGCCCGAGATCCACCTACAGATTTAATCGACGGTCATCGGGTTTTTGGGGCTACCGGGTTGCCCGAGATTTAGCACAAGGGACAGCTCCCATATTTCAGGACAAATCTGGGGCGTCCGATCAAATTGGGATAGTAGGCTGTCATTCGGCGTATCGGGGATCAGGGTTTCAGGAGTCACGGAGGTGTCTGTTCATTGCAGTTAAAATCGTCGATCGGAAAAACGCCGAAAGCACCTTTGGCGCCGAGCCCACGGTCTTATCCCCAGCTCATATCAAGTGAGCCCGTAAAGGGGGACAGTCCCTTTTATAATAACGCATACTATCTGGGCCATCCATCTGAAGGACGTGCAGCACGCATCCACGCCATGTCGGTATTCGAGAGTTCGAGTTATAAGCGCTCCTCGACATTTCACATTTCGAAACCCCCAACCCCGAAACGTCGATAGCGCCTTGGGAATAAGCACGTCGTCATAGCCCATGGCCACTTGGGGAAAGAAAGGAGATGTCTAAAGAATTCCAAAGGTGCCGAGTTCAGTTACAGAGGGGATCATCACGATCCCCGGGCACCATCGGATCCGATCCCAATACTGTCTCTCGCTTGAGTAAATGAAGGCAGGAACGGGTGGTTGAAGCCTCCTTTCATTCATTAAGTGTGAGGAATGGAAGGTCTGGCAAGCGGTCTTCTCAAGGAGGTCCTTCGTACCGATTGTTCCAAAGAAACCATGCCGAATTCCTCGACTAGATAGAGAACCCTGCACATGCTAGCTCAACGCTTAATGGCTCAGCTACCCTCCTTGCCGGAGCCATGCGCATTTAAGATGGCGCCTGAAGAAAGGTATCAGTACAAGTTTGAATGAAGTGATACCAAGCCTTGGGTGACTTGGCACGCCTTTGTGAGGTGATTTTTCTTGAGTATATAGACTCAGTCCTTGTATTTTGTAAGGTATCGATGGTAGAGCAGAGCTCCCTACTATAAAGTTTTAACAGATATTCTAGTTTTCTGGTTATGCATCTGTATATGAGATCTCTTGTTTTATGACAGAGAGTCTTTCTTACTCCATCTAATTTTCGTCTCATGCTAAGAGAGTTCGTGATTGACTGATTCGCGTGGATTATTGCAGTTATGTTATGATAAAAGATTTATTGTTGCATTATTGCATTCTCTGGCTTTTGCGTTTTAATGTAAGATGATATTGTGTTTGGACATCTTCTTCCATAGCCTGTTAGAAACTCGATGTTAATAACAGACCTCTGCTTTTCTCTTATATAAGTCTTCCGCCTGTTCACCCTTTACTACATCTCACTGTCTAAAGTTTATATAAGACCTCACTCACCTATGCATGCCTGGCATAGTTTTAGAGTTGGAATGATATTGTTTTGAGTTGGCTCCCATTCAGTCATCCCATCTATAAACCATCGTGACATAAAATTGATGGGCGTCGGGCTCTGCTCCTGCTAGCAATCCAAGAGTGACTTATGTCGCCAACATTTCTGGCGCTGTTGTCGGGGATGAAATTGAAGATTTTCCCTGGGCAGAACGACATTGAGACTCTGATTCTAAAGGTGCATCAGACATCAGAGACCTTAAAGATTTCTACTGTGAACCTGGCGACTCCACTGTGGTGAATCCAGGGTTTCTACATCACTGTTTCAGTTGTGGCTACTATTAGCACACCTGAAAGCTGACCCTAAGGAGATTTCTCGAGAAGGTTTCAGCAGCTGCTTTCTCAGCCTGAGAAGCTTCCTAGGGTAACAACAACATTAGGATCTGGCCTTTGATGGTGAAAAAGGACCAGACACATTCGAAGCTGTGCATCTTTCACTTGGTGACTCCATGATTCGAGGATCGATTGGCGACTCCACTAGTTCGGATGGAGAAGATATTGGCTCGCAGGTTTGCTCCTTTTGATTTTTCTGATATTCCCGGTTTTCCTAATGTTGTCCCCTCTCCGAATGAATGGGGCAATTATTTTCCCAGATTTGGAAAATGTGAATGGGACAACCCTGCTCAGCACCTCAGCGAGTTTCATGAACTCATGCGTCAGTGGGAGATACATCATGAGGATGTATTACTGAAGATGTTCATGTTCTTGTTAGCAGGGGATGCGCATAAATGGTATCATTCTTTACCCCTTGCTAGCATTTCTTCACTCAGTGAATTCCATGCAGCCTTCACTGCCTATTGTCAGGAGCTTTATCCCTCTTAGTTGATTTTTCATAGCTGTTGTGAGGGATACTACAACAAATGTATACAAGATAGAGTCGTCTCTTATGTAGGCTATGAGGATGATCCTAATGACCTGGATCAGAATGCAGTCATTTCTCCTCCCCATTCGTCTGTTTCGGGCGAAGTTATGGAACTGATAAAATCTATCACTGCCAGACTTGACATGTGGGAAACTGAATAATGTGCTAAGGATTTCCCATCCTTTGAAGTAGAGGCCCTTAGCAGCTCTACTGAGGGTGATTATGAAAAAATCTTTCCCACGAGTCGTGTTTATGGTCATTATGAATATGACCCATGGGAGAGCCAAGAAGAAGAAATCCTCCCAGATATGATTATGTCTGATGAAGGTTGTGATGATGGGGGCTATAAGGATAGAAGACTGGGGGAAGAATATGCTCTGAGTGAACTGATAGAACAGGCGAAATCTCTCACTGCCCAACATGCAAGGTTGGAATCTGAAGGCAATGGAGAGAATTTTCCAGTCTTCAAGGCAGATGATTTGAGAAGCTCTTTTGAAGAGATTATTGAAGATTTTTGGGATGCGTCAGCATCTGCCCCCGATGAGCTTGTTGTCTCAGATCAAAACGATGAAGAGGTAGTTGTGGAAGAGGATTGTTCTCTTTTCCTTCACAAGATTTCCCATGATGTGTTTACATTTGGGGTCGAAACGGAGGAGCGGGGGATAGTTCCATTTCTGCAAGTTGGAGAAGTTCTTTTCCCCCCCAACTTTGATGATTATCTGGAAGAGGAGAAGCAGAACCCCACATGACCTTTTGCTTATCAGAGCAGCTAGACCACCTATGACAGTTACGTATCAGAGTCTGAGCTCGATATGTTGGATTTCCAAGAGAAGGTCACAGAACCTTGTCCTATGCTCACTAAGGAAAATCATCACGAGGAAATCAGCCATCTCATTCTTTCAGGAGACGCTGAGCAGTATGAGGAAGAGAAAAATTTACCCGGGGAGGTTTTTTATGATGAATACAAATCCGACCCGGGGGAGAGCCAAGAAGAAGAGGAAAAGGAACTAGAGGAATAGTTGAGCACATATTTCATTCCAGAGCCAGTCAGCGAGCAACTACAGCCTGAGATCAGTGAGACTACGTCAGTTGTCCACTCACCTGTGCTTATCAAAGATATTCAACCACATGTGAGCAACTCTGTAGTAGAGGAAGTTGCCTGTCACCAATTTTTCGAGATTCGCCACTCATTCTATGACCATGTCGGCGAATACATGGAGTGGCATGTCCTTTATGCCTTGGAGCTGCCCTATTCCATATCAAATTCACCCTATGAGAAGAAGTTGAAGAGTGTAGCCATTGTGTTGTCACGGTTACACCATCTGTTGGTGATCATCGACAGAAAGAAACAGCTTCCCTTCAGGAAGTTGTTTGATTGGCCATGGTGGAAGTCTGCTTTCACCTAGCCCCATGTAAAGTGTTTTATTAGTTTAGGATTGTATATAAATAAGCTCCTTTGAGAATGCATTTTTATTTTGTTTCTTTTATTTTTCGGCCTGTATTTTCAACAGCGCGATGTTTTGAGCATGACTCCATAGCCCAACAGCAAGGCACTGAAGCTGCGGAATGAGTTCTTAGAGCATCACAAGGACGACTCTATCCCCCATGGAGCCTAATGTTAGCGACATTTCTTGTCTTGGGCGCAAAAGAACCTAGGTCTACAGGAAGCACCCAAGCGCAGCACGAGAGAATCCTTTTTCAGTGACGAGTCAAGCGAGCGGGCGAATTTTTGTTGTCGGCGGCCGAGATCCACCTACATATTTAATCGACGGTCATCGGGTTTTCAGGGCTACCAGGTTGCCCGATATTTAGCACAAGGGACAGCTCCCATATTTCATGACAAATCTGGGGCGTCCGATCCAATTGGGACAGTAGGCTGCCAGTCGGCGTATCAGGGATCGGGGTTTCAGGAGTCACGGAGGTGTCTGTTCATTGCAGTTAAAATCGCCGATCGGTGAAATGCCGAAAGCACCTTTGGCGTCGAGCCCACAGTCTCAGCCCCAAGTCATATCAACTAAGCCCGTAAAGGGGGACAACCCCTTTTATAATAACACATACTATCTAGGTCGTCCATCCGAAGGACGTGCGGCACGCATCCACACCATGTCGGTATTCAGGAGTTCGAGTTATAAGTGCTCCTCGACATTTCACATTTCAAAACCCTGAACCCCGAAACGCCAATAGCGCCTTGGGAATAAGCACGTGGTCACAGCCCGTGGCCACTTGGGGAAAAAAAGGAGTTGTGTAAAGAATTCCAAAGGCATCGAGTTCAGTTACAGAGGGGATCATCATGATCCTCGGGCGCCATCGGATCTGATCCCAATATTGTCTCTCGCTTGAGTAAATGAAGGCAGGAACGGGTGGTTGAAGCTTCCTTTCATTCATTAAGTGTGAGGAATGGAAGGTCTGGCAAGCGGTCTGCTCAAGGAGGTCCTGCGTACCGATTGTTCCAAAGAAACCATGTTGAAGTCCTCGACTAGACAGAGAAGCCTGCACACGCTAGCTCAGCGCTTAATGGCTCAGCTACCCTCCTTGTCGAAGCCATGCGCATTTAAGATGGCGCCTGAAGAAAGGTATCAGTACGAGTTTGACTGAAGTGACACCAAGCCTTGGGTGACTTGGCATGCCTCTGTGAGGTGATTTTTCCTGAGTATATAGACTCATTCCTTGTATTTTGTAAGGTATCGATGGTAGAGCAGAGCTCCCTACTGTAAACTTTTAACAGATATTCTAGTTTTCTGGTTATGCATCTATATATGAGATCTCTTTTTTTATGACAGACAGTCTTTCTTACTCCATCTAATTTTCATCTCATGCTAAGAGAGTTCGTGATTGACTGATTCACGCGGATTATTGCAGTTATGTTATGATAAAAGATTTATTGTTGCATTATTGCATTCTCTGGCTTTTGCGTTTGAATGTAAGATGATATTGCGTTTGGACGTATTCTTCCACAGCTTGTTAGAAACTCGATGTTAATAACATACCTCTGCTTTTCTCTTATATAAGTCTTCTGCCTGTTCACCCTTTACTACGGCTCACTATCTAAAGTTTATATAAGACCTCACTCACCTATGCATGCATGGCCTAGTTTTAGAGTTGGAATGATATTGTTTTGAGTTGGCTCCCATTCGGTCATCCCATCTATAAACCATCGTGACATAAAACTGATGGGCGTCGGGCTCTTCTCCTGCTAGCAATCCAGGAGTGACTTTCGTCACCAACAATGTTGATTAAGGTATTCTCCAAGGAAATAATTTTTTTGATCATGGAAGAAAGGGCTGAGAAAGCCAAATTCATTCATGGAAATTTGGTTGCATTGTGACAGGAAAGACTAGATTTTGTAAAATGTCCTTCCAGCATTTACAAACAATTCTAAATTTAGTCAACACTGATAAAGGAAGCCATATAAACACCATTTGAAAAATATCAAATGGAAAAGAAATCCAAATGCTTAGATCCATAGTCATTTGAGCACTGAAAAAATGCACAATTAATTGGAGCATTTCATAACAAAGAATAAAAGACATAAACAAAATCATAAATTATGACAATTATGAATAAAAACATATCTATGAAAAACAATCAAACCTATGAAAAAAATTTGAACCATAGAAGCATTGACATGAAGACAAAAAGGAAAAAAGAAAATGCACTTAAGATTAAATTTTGTATGATTTTGAAAAACCATTATTCATAGAGCGTAGGCACATAATTGTAAGACTCTAGCAGTACAAAACCTATATATGCATGTATAATTATCCATACACAATATAAAATAGAGAAACAAATCTATCTACATTCTATTTACTCGTTCTCTGTGTTTAGTTTTTTGTTTAGATAAACACATTGATAAAATAATTTTTTTGAAGCTGAAAAGAAAGGTTTCTCTTAGGTTCTTCTCTATTTACAGTGAAAAAATACAATTTCTGAAGCTCATAAAAATAATTTTCTGAAGCTAAAAATAATTTTAAAGCCATGTAAATCCACATATCCTTTTGGTGGATGGCAAGAGAAAACATAGGTAGTTTATGCTTAAGAGAAGACACCCTACAATATTGAATTATTGTTTTAAGATATATTGAAATCTATCTAGCACATATTGAGGTCCTCAGGTTATGGAAACCTTTCATCACCTTAGCACACATTAATGTGTACTAAAAAATTGTAATATCTATTGCAAATGGAGCATTGGGTGAATCATTTATTGGAAAAACGCGTTTTTGTGCAATTATCATTTATCATAAATGATAAAAAATGGTAAATAAAAAATGATAATTGAGCCAAAATATATTAAACACATACAACTCTCAAGCCATCTCCATCCATGGTACATACATTAATAAAACATTAAAATCTCCAATTAATGAGTAAGACTTTAATGCCTTATTAAAATACATGGTGGGATCCATAGCTTGATGTTCTCATGCTATGGTAACCTTTCATCACTTTAGCACACCTTAATGTGAATGCAAAATTGTAATATCTATTGCAATGAAGCATTAATTGAATCATGTATTGTTAAAACATGTTTTCACTTAATCATCATTTATCATTTATCGTAAATGATAACAATTGGTAAATAAAAAACAAAAAATTAAGAGAAAATATATTAGACACATACAACTCTTAAGTCATCTTTGTCAATGTATTCATACATTAGAGGGTTAAATATTTAGTAAAGCATTAAAGTCTCCAATTAACATAACACATGAGTAAGGTTAGAACAAATCCATATGTTCTTGAATGGGTATATCATTTGATTGTATAATGATTCTAATTATCTATGTAGAATATCATTATTGAGGCTTCAAAATCTAGCCAAATGCTTATACATCAAATGCAATCAAAATTATAAGGGAGAACTCCTAAGTTCAATTGTATCCATTGTAATCAAATGTAATCAAAATTCTAAGAGGCAACGACTGTGGACGAAATCTGGAAATTTCAAACAATGACCTTAGTTATAGCCACAATTCACATTGATAGGATGTTTGTTAAGTTAAATATGAATATTTTATAAAGGATGTTTGCACAGGTGAAAACATTTAATAGATGTGAAAAAGGTGAGATGGGAAAGAATGGCTAGTGAAAAAATGAGAGCCACAATGTTGTAATTAAGAAAATCTAATTGGCCTTCCACCATAAACTCTAATTTTCAGAAATCCTAAATTTAAAAAATGTAACATCTCAAAGGTTTTATAGGTAGGTCTCCCTAGGATTGAAGCTAAACCCTAACATAAACCCTAATTTTCAAAAATGTAAAGTGATGTTACATTCATAAAATTTTGATTGCATTTAAACTAAATACAATTGTTTTTAATTTTCAAGAACTCAACAAAAAAGAAAGATTTGAACATGTGACCTCTTAAGAAAAAACACGTGTTTTTAACCATTAGGCCCACTCAAACTGTGTAAATAGAATAAAGAAACTAAATATTATAATTTATTTAAATCTTATTTAATATAAATTAAAGAAGTTATCTAATTTAGTTAAATCTTAGTAAACATATTATAAATAATATTTATAATATATTATTTAGTAATCATATGTTTATAAATCTTATTTATATGTTCATTAAATAACATGATTACTATATTACTAAATAAGTATTCATATGTTTATTTAGTAATTTTATTTATAAATTTTTAATATTTAAATATTTATCTTTAATAAAATTATTTATATATTTAATTATTTATATGTTCATTAAATAACATGATTACTATATTACTAACTAAACTAAGTATTCATATGTTTATTTATTTATTTAGTAATTTTATTTATAAATTTTTAATATTTAAATATTTATCTTTAATAAAATTATTTATATATTTAATTAAATCTTATTTATATTTAGTATAAATATAAATATTAAAGATTTAAATAATCTCTTTATATTAATCATCATATAAAGATCAATTCGGTCTTAGTGAACGTTAATCATCATCATCAATTAAATACACTAAAGGTTAATACTAAATATTATTTAAATCAGGATAATATAAATATATTAAAGAGACTAAGAATTAATAATATTAAAAGTTAGTCTTTAATACTAAACATTAATATTTAATCTAGTGATTTAAATAATAATTAGTTAATCTTTCATATATAATCATGATTTGCCCAAAAAGGTTTGGTTTAGTGGTCATTCATGCTTGTGGGTTGTGCGATTCTCCCTAAAAATTATAAGGTGGGTTATAGGGTAGGATTTAGGTTTATAAATATAGATTCAAAATAAAAATTAATAAAGGTTAATCTTTAATACTAAATATTAATATTTAGTATCTTTAACAAGTCATGATTTAGCACCATGATTAAAGGCTAATATTAAATATTATTTAAATCATGACTGAATATTAATAAAATTGATCTAAATATTTCAAATTTAAATTAATCTAAATATTAATAAGATTAATCTAAATATTAATAAGATTAATCAAATAATATTAATCTAAATATTTCACATAAATTTTTAAAGTTAAATAAAATGGATTTTGACTATTTTAAATAGCTTTTAAAAGCTAAATATTTCAGATATGATTAACCTCAACATTGAGATTTTAATTTATAAAATAAAATAAAAATGCAATTTTAATTAACCTTAATTCCTTAATAACTGGGATTGAGTTTTTTTTATTTATCTGAACAAAAAATTAATATAAATAAAAATTGGATTAAGTTTTTTTTAATATTAAAAACTAAACAAAAATGAAATACATAGCGAATTATTTACAAAATAATGTATGGACATATTATTTACATTTACAGAAATGAAATGCATAGCAATATTATTTAAACAATAATGTCAATAGGTAGACATAACTTTTAAACAGGCACACTATTTACACAAATTATTTAAACAATAATAAGAGTGCAGCTAAAAGAACTTTTAAACAGAAATGAAAAGCATGGAAGGATTATTTAAACAATAATACCAATAATGGTATGCATGGAAAATTATTTAAACAATAATAAGGAACTTTTAAACATAAATGAAAAGCATGGGTGGATTATTTAAACAATAATACTAGTGAGCAGACAAAACTTTTAAAAAGAAATGAAATGCATAGATGGATTATGAAATGCATGGGTAAATTATTTACACAATAATACATGGGCGGATCATTTACAAAAATGAAATTCATCGGTGGATTATTTAAACAAACTGGAGTGCAAGTTTAAATAAAAAACATCGATGGATGTTAGTATTAACACAGCTACTCAAAACCGTGGTTGATGAACATTGAAAAGCAATGTCAAAGTTTTTTCTCGCAACTGGAATGATGAAATGTGTGAACAACTGAAATTTAATGATCCATGTGAAATGTGGGGACAACTGAAATTTGATGATCCATGTGAAATGTGCGGACAATTGGAAAATGAAACGTACCCACAACCAGAAAATGAAAATGAAACAAATAAATAGTTGAGGAAAGTAACGTAACCACAGGCCAGGTGTAAGAAAGGTAGAGAACTTAACAGTAAAAAGGTAGAAGTAATTTTGTCCATATTTTAAAATGTAAAAAGTAAAGAGTTAAAATGTAAATGTTAAAAGTTAATGTTACTTATCTTTACATAAGTATAATGCATAAGTATAATGCGTGGCCATTGAAAACAATGATTACTATTTTTTTAATCTTATAAAGTAAAAAAAAATAAAAATTGATTGGAACGTTTTTAGATGTAAGAAAAATGTGGTTAAAGTACACATGCAAAGTATTATAATAAAATGCTCACAGATATCATGACGCGGCGAAGATAGATCCTTGTCGGTGGGAAATATTGCTTGACAAACATACTCACGAATCTTGATAAGGCATCATCGCAATTAAGCGATTTTGTCCGCGTTTCTGACTTTTAAGTGGAATGTCAACGTCGCCGTAGCCTGATCCACGCATCCAAAAGATCGCATCGCATGAATTTCAAGATCAGATTTCTCGAATGCTACTGCGTAGCGGCGCCTTCCAGCTCCAGGAAAACAAGAGATTGTGTAGACTTGAAAATCCAAAACTATTACGAGATAGAAAGTAGAAAAACTTAACTTCAAAAGAGATTGTGTATACTTGAAAATAAAAAACAATTGTATTCTGTTGAAAACCGCTTCGGCTAATATACCTTTACAAGCCATCATTAAAATTTAAAAGAGCATCGCTGGAGATTTAACTGGGGCCATGGGATTGATATTAATACCTTTTATGAATTGAAGCAATCGTATAAGATAAAAGAAGGTCATTACAAATTTGAGTCATCGGACGCTACCTTGCCGATAAATATTGCGAGGATGAACGTACATCATCCGAATTGTTAGCAGGGGACAGAAATCTTGAACTAGGGGTCATTCTCTTCCCTATGGCAAACTGAAAATTCTCGTGCAGAGGCAGATCTGGAACCCCCTTCTCTCCTTCCAGCATCTGCACTACCGCCCGCATCGAAGGTCTACAATGGGCATCCTCTTGTATGCACAGAAAACCGATCTTCAATACTCTGCTCGCTTGCTTTCTATCAAAATCATAATCACCCGCAAGTCTCGAATCAATCACCTCCGTCTCTCTGCCTACAGCAGCCATTGAGAGCGCCCAAGCAGGGAAGTAATACTTATCAGACTCAGCCCGCTTAGTGTAGTTCTTGCGC
>ML783118.1:54108-70527 GCA_009831015.1 Picea engelmannii | reverse complement strand
TCACATCATTGTCACCCAACTATAGGAATTCACTATGCCACCCCAGGCACACTAACCTTTTCTTAGATAGAATGATTCTAGAAAATCCACACGAGAACCAATAGATAAACCCTAACCAAAAACACCATTGTTGCAGCAGCAACCCAATACCAAAAGAACACACCTCTACTAATGGAAGTGTACCTTTACCAAGAGAAGCACACAAGAGATACCATAAAGAGTTGCGCCCTAGATGCCATTGCTTCTCCTCAAACTTGCACCCTAGTTGCCACTACAACTACTCCTTAGACTTGTACCCTTCTTTCTAAGTGAGTGAGTACAAATGAGCTAGGCACCTCCTTGTTTATACTAGCCTGTCCAAGTGATTTTACCTAGTGGGGTTGACTTCTCTTCCTAGATCCTTCTATTACTTTATTGATATTCTCTTGAGGTCGACTTCTCTTCTAGGGTTTCCACACATATGTTTAATGGTTCTCTTACTTCCAAAATATTATTTCTAAGTACAAAGGTTACACTTGGACGTTAATTACTCCCACAACTAACAAAACATCAACACTCTCTCTTAGCTAGGGAGGTATTAACTAAGATGTTCTTCATGTAATGGTCTCAAACACATCCATTCATCTCACATGACATGATAAAGAATCATATGGTCTTGTAGACCAATAGAAAGGTAGAATCAACATAGCCACACAAGCTATCTCATGATCAAACAAATCATGTCACAGGTAGCATGGCCAAATAGGCCATCTCATGATCAAACAGATCATGTAACAAGTAGCATAGCCACACAAGACATCTCAAGATCAAACAAATCATTTCACAAGTATCACCATCATAGCCACAAAAACTCTTTCATAATCATGCACACAGACTATCTGATGGTCATGTCACATGTAGCATGGCCAAATAGGTCATCTCATGATCAAACCGATCATGTAACAAGTAGCATAGCCACATAGGATATCTCAAGATCAAACAGATCATGTCACAAGTATCACCATCATAGCCACACAAACTTTGTCATAGTCATGCACATAGACTATCTGATGGTCATGTCACATTCATGCATCTAGGTCTCATCATCCTTCTAGGATTTATGTTACCACAAGGCTTTATCTAGTTCATACTGAACTAGGAAACTCGCCAACTCAAAAAAAACCTGGAATCTAGTTCATAAAGAACTAGTAACTTGTCAATTCTCATAGAATATGACATCTAGTTCATAAAGAACTAGTATCTCACCAACTCACACAAAATCTGGCATCTAGTTCATAAAGAACTAGTAACTTGTTAGCTCACATAGAATATGACATCTAGTTCATAAAGAACTAGTAACTCGCCAGCTCACACAAAATCTGGCATCTAGTTCATAAAGAAGTAGTAAATCATCAACTCACACATAATCTGATATATAGTTCAAAAAGAACTAGTAACCTATGGTTGGCACACCAGGAAATCGGTCCATAATGGTCGAGAATATAATCAAAAGGATTAGGTGATGTAGTGCGCACACACTACCCATCTATCCAAAGGCTAGGAAACACCTCCAACCACATAGGTTGTCCCACCATCTTGAAAAGTTGGGTAACTTGCTAGACTCGGAGGCTCGACATCTGCTGACCTTGTGCAAGGTCATGTTGAATGGTGCCACAATTAGTAACATGCGCACCTGACTATTTCACTGGAGTAGCAATGTATCAACGTACTAGACTATTTCACTAGAGTAGCTATGCATACCAAATTATTTCACTTGAGTAGAAATAGCTCAACATACCAAACTATTTCATTGGAGTAGCTATGTGTACTAGACTATTTCACTGGAGTAGAAATATCTTAGTGTACCAGACTATTTCACTGGAGTTGCAATATCTCATCGTACTAGACTATTTCACTGGAATAGAAATATACCATGCTTCTATTTGGAGTTGCATATGTAACACATCATACCCTATCACAAGGGAAATCCTTTTAGACCACACCAAGCTTTTCCCTAAAGTATACAAACTTCACTCTCGATAGAGGCTTGGTCAACATGTCTACTATCTTCTCATATGTAGCGACACATTGGAGCTTCACTACTCTCTTCTTCACCATATCTCTGATATAATGGTACCTAATATCTATATGATTGGACTTGTCATGAAACACTGAGTTCTCTATCAACTTCACACAATTTTGGTTGTCACACCATATAAAAGTCACTTATAACTCGAGATAAAACCATCTTGCAAGAATCTTCTGAAGCCACATTGCTTCATTGCTAGCTGAACATGCTTCTATGTACTCTTCCTTAGTCGTACTGAGTGCCACACTAGTCTACTTCCTGTTGAACCATGAGATGATAGTTGATCCCATACTGAAGAAACATCCAAATGTACTCTTTTTGAAAACAACACTACCGGCCCAATCTAAATTAGTAAATCCTTAGAGAATTATCTCACGATGTGAAGAATATATGAGTCCATAGCCAATTGTACCTTTCAGGTACCTCATCACATGTTTTGTTGTAATCAAACAAACACGTCTCAACTCAACCATATACTGACTCAATGTGTTCACTGCAAAACATATATATGGTCTTGTGTTTGTTAAGTACATCAACGAATCAATCAATTGTATATACATGGTGGCATCCAATGTCTTTGAAGATGTATCACTCAATAAATTCAGATTTGTCACCATCGATGTAGGCATGGATTTACAATCCGTCATTCTGAATCTCTTCATAATATCTACAAAATATTTTCCTTGGTTAAATAAAATCTCACTCAGTCTCTTCCATACCTCTAGACCCAAGAAATAATTCATCATACCCAGGTCTTTCATCACAAAATCTGCAACAAGATTCCTCTTGCACTCAACGATGAGATTCTTGTTGCCGGTTAGAAACATGTCATCCACATATAATAGTAATATCATTGGTCCACCATCCACAACCTTGCAGTAAGGGTTGGAATATTCTTTACTCTTGGTAAATCCCAAGCTCATAAGGAAACTGTTTGATCTGGCATATCATGCCCTGGGTGCCTTCTTAAGCTCGTACAAATATTTCTTCAATCTGTAGACAGGAGACTCCTTCTCATGTATCTTGTGGCTGCTCTATGTACACTTCTTCTGGCTACTAGAGAAAGTGTCTCATCATAATCTTCTCCCTCTTGCTGGGAGAATCTTATGGCCACAAATCAAGATTTGTACATATCTATACTATTATCTACAACATGCTTGATCTTGTAGATCAACTTGGAAGTCACTACCGAATTCCCTTATGGTCTTAGAACTAAGGAAAAATCCATATCCCAGTCCTTCTGACTGGCTTTCTCCTCTGTCACTGAAACAAGGGAATCTTCTCATGAGGTCTCATATCTCGTCAAAGCATATGAAGCTTCGATCTAGCCTCCTAACTCATGGCTTCTGTTTGTTATTCTTGGAAGAAGTCTCTCTCTCCCATATGAATCTAAGGAGGAAAAGTCTCTAAGCCGAATCTCTCTGAGATCAGGATCACTCTAAGTCTCCATGCTCCCTCTGAATCTTGACTCCCTATGATTCTATATAATCTCTGGAGCCATCTTATCTATCTATATGTGATGATATCTTCTAATGTCTAATATCTTATGAATGGTCTAGGGGATGCTAATCATCTCTATTGGATTGTGATGGATGAATTCTCCTGAATTCCAACTCCTTCTGAGTTGGTACTTGGTGTGGCTTCCTACCTCACCACTAGTGGAGCCATCTGTTTCTTCTCATGATATGGATCATTGATGTCACATCTCTTTACATCCTGCAAAGTTTCACGGGACCATGATTATCTCTTCTTGGTTGTTGAAACGATTCTGGGTAGGCCCTTAACTCTGTGCTAAAGGGATTTTTTTGATCATATTTGAAGACTTCTGCTACTTACAATCAATATCCAAATGAGATACTTTGTATCTTGCAAAAGTACACTTGTTTCCAAAAGGTTTTAACTTCATCCTCTTTTTCCAACTAGAGACCATCTAATATGTTTCCTCGCGGAACTGTCACTATAGATCTCCTCAGAGTTATCACCGGTAACATGACCAACAACAAGGGAAAACAATAGACAAGAATAATATTCTTGTAATAATAATAATAACGAGAACAATCGTCATAGTCGCTCATTCTCAGAGCTATCACTTGTGACCTTCTTGGAACAAGAGCCAAAATAAAATTGCAATAATAAGAAATAGGAACAACACTCTTCCAGTGTTGTGACCAATCATTCCTCCATGGTAGCCTTCCCGAGACAAGAACAACAAGAGAAAAAGTATTTCCAATATAATAGAATTTTCATAAGAACATATCTATGTTAACAAGAATAAAAGACAATGTCATGGAAATCATCATAGCATTACCAAGGTGATCTACCTGGAAGAAAAACAAGAAGTATCTCCTAGAGGAGATGTTAGTTCATCTTGAAAACAAGTACAATAAGTATTTATATCAATAGTACTCACATGCTACCAAGTATTCATTGTACTTAGTAGTAATAGAACCTTTCAAATATTGTTGTCACAACTATAATGTTTACTTGTAATGTAGCAATTATCAAACTTGATATGTGAAAATTGAAAATTTATCAATTTAATCAATCAAACCTGGAACTTAGAGTCTTATCTTCAAGAACGAGTGTTGTTTCTTTTCTTCCAAGTCTCCTTCACTCAAGATGACAAGTATTCTCTTTAACATGTCCCCTGTACTAAGAAAATATGATTTCTTGACAAAAATATGAGTTAGAGAATATAATGCAAATAAACTGTAAATCTCAATCTTAATCATTCTAATACTTTGACTAAAGTCAGATTATAACTTTATCTTTGACCAGAGGTTAGTATGATGATCATATCTTCAATAGATAAAAATACAATTAGATGTTCATAAGATCACAATAATTCGATAACAACTAGAGGCATATCAAAACAATCAAACATGGAGTGTGTTGTTCCTTTGAATGTGCTGGATCTGAGATCCATTTGGATCTTCAATTGTTTCTTGGAAAAAATATCCCTTATGCTGCAAACACCCTAAAGATAATAATATGATTTAAACATATACAAGTACATAGCTTTGGCAGTAGCAACAAACAACGACACCATATGGAAACAATGACAAGCAATGACAAACCCAAAAATTTCAAAGTGCTCCAACTTGCAATTTCAAGGTAACTGGAGATGCACTAGGGTAGGGTCCACTAGGTAAACTAAAAGTTAGGCCCAATGCTTGACATAAACTTTCACGGCAACTGGTCTTTCAACTTGCGAAGCAACCGACACGAAGCAACTAGCACTGCAACTACAACTACCACTGCAGACCTAGGGTTTTATGAGGAAACCCTAATTTTTCAACTTCATAATTTTGGAGATCTAATCTAGGGGAAAGATGTACCCTACTTAGTTGAGAAACCTTCTTTGTGGATTCAGTAAGTGCTTAATGGGGGAAACTGAGGATCTTCCTTCCAATGATTAAAATGTTACGAAGGAAACTACCTATGATTCCATGTTAAAATTTTGATATGCTTGTTTAACCATAGACAATGACGCATCATTGTCACCCAGCCATAGGCATTCACTATGGCACCCCAAGAACACTAACCTTTTCTTAGATAGAATGATTCTGGAAAGTCCACACTAGAACCAACAGATAAACCCTAACCAAAAATACCATTGATGCAACAACAACCCAATACCAAGAGAATGTACCTCTACTAATGGAAGCGTACATTTACCAAGAGAAGTGCACAAGAGATACCATAAAGAATTGTGTCCTAGATGCCACAACTACTCCTCAAAATTGTGCCCTAGATGCCACTACAACTGCTCCTTAGAATTGTGCCCTTCTTGTTGAGTGAGTGAGTACTAATGAGTTAGGTGCCTCCTTGTTTATACTAGCTTTTCCAAGTGACTTTACCTAGTGGGGCCAACTTCTCTTTCTAGATCCTTCTATTACTTTATTGATATTCTCTTGAAGCCGAATTCTCTTCTAGGGTTTCCACACATTTGTTTAATGGTTTTATTACTTCCAAAATATTCTATTCTAACTACAAAGATTACACTTGGAGGTTAATACCTCCCGCAACTACCAAAACATCAACAGGGGAAGAGTGGGGTAGATACAGAGCGAAAGAGGAAGATAGGTAAAGAGGGGAGAGAAAGAGGGAGAGAGAGAGAGAGAGGGAGAGTGAGAGAGGGGGAGAGACAGAGAGTGAGTGAGAGTGTGAAAGAGAGATNCAGGGGAAGAGTGGGGTAGATAGAGAGAGGGAAACAAGGAAAGAGGGTCAAAGGTGAGGGGAGAGAGAGGGGGGTAGAGACATGGAGTTAAAGAGAGATAGGGAGAGAGAGGTAAGAGATGGGAAGAGAGAGAGAGAGGGGGGGGGAGAGAGAGAGATTTAGAGGATGGGAGAGGGAGGAATGTGGAGAGAAGACAAAGAGAGTGAGTGGGGTAGAGAGAGATATCAGGGGGATAATGATGGGGGGGAGAGAGGGGGGAAGAGGGACACAAAAAGGGAGGATAAGAGGGGAAAAGAGAGAGAGGGAGATGGAGAGAGAGCATTGGGAGAGTGAGCGAGGGATAGGGAGAGAGAGGTCAGAGAGAGAGAGAGGAAGATAGAGGGAGGGAGGGTAGACCACACAAGAATATATCTTTCATCAGAGGAGTCACACATACCGTGGCTTGCAAAATGGTCTAGAATATTCAGAAATGACATGAAATATTACTCCATTAGAGAATATACTCAGAAGGAAATTATAAATTTGGATTGTCGCGAGTATGAGAAACTGTATGGGTCTATTTCAAGTTTGTTGAGCTACTTCTAGGTGTGGTAACAAACTTTACATAAATTCATATTCTTTGTCAAAGTTTGTTCACCGTCCTCTAGATGTAGTAACAAACCCCACATTCAATCAACTTTCTATCACTACTGCACATTTTTTTTCACTATTCCTACGCATATGATTGCATCTGGGTCGATGAGCTTGCCCCTCTTTGCACAAATATTCTCCTCCTACTTGAAGGTGGGTATATAACCAGGGAACGACGCTCTCAAAAGTCTATAATGCCTGCATGGACATGTAACTGAGAAACGTTAATAGGAAGGAATTCTAGATTATGGACTTTGCAACACATTTTGAAGATTACTTTATACTACCACCTTCTGCAAGAAGTTTGTCTTCTTCAGGTAATGATTTGGTTTCTGAAAATCACCTTTTACTACCACCTTCACGTACTCATTTCATTTCAATATTTAGAAGAGACCTTAATGTAGTGGTGTATTCTAGAGTTGTTTCCACCTAATATCAATCTTCTTGTTGTTTTCCTTGCTTTGGATAAGGAAAATGCATTTATTTTGTTGCAGTGGATTTGATATTTGAAAAAAAAAAAATTATTCTCAAACAATACAATTTTTTATTTTTTAAAATATAGAAAAATGTTTTTTTTTAACACACGTTTGTTCGAAAATTTTTAGTCATTGTTTGGGATTCACGTCCTCTAAGGATGTTAATTGATCACACAATTAATATTTCTTGTGCCAATGCAATCAAGTTGTCATGCATTATGGCAATTGCATTAACAATGCAATGTCAAATAATAGATGTTTGACATGTAACCAATGTCAAGGTCATTACCGCACAAGATACCCAACGTACAAAGATTTATGGACTCAAAGAAACATTGTAGTTGTCATGACAAAGAAACACTAAAGTCGATGTTATTTGTAGGTTTGACAATACTGCAGTCTAATTGATTTTCCATTGACATCCCTGCTTGTTCACCACATTGTCGCACTGCAGTCAATAACATTTTTCCTATTTCCACCGCTAGTGTCTATGTCTGAAGCTGAAGCTATCTGGAGCCTGGAGTCACCGCCAGTGTGGATGTGTGAAGGTGAAACTACCTAGAGTCTGGGATCACAAATTCTTACACTTGACATTAGTATCAGTAGTGAGCGAAAGTTGATTGTATGTT
Organism: Picea engelmannii; assembly: GCA_009831015.1. Taxonomy (NCBI): domain Eukaryota; kingdom Viridiplantae; phylum Streptophyta; class Pinopsida; order Pinales; family Pinaceae; genus Picea; species Picea engelmannii. The sequence continues at coordinate 62,544 of ML783118.1, read as the reverse complement.
GAGTCTGTAACTACATCCAAAGGTCTCTCAACACTTTTTGACATAGAAATTGGTTGTCTGTCAAGTCTATTGCAACTTTTGCATAAAACGTTCTGTAATTTTAGAATGTCGATTCAAGCACGCATACACTTTCTCGCGTTCATGAGTATCCAATTTTATAATTTCCTTCTGAGTGTATTCGGTCATGGAGTAATATTGGATGTCACTTCTAAATATTCCAGACCATTTTGTGGGTCGCGATGTCTGTCACCCCTACAACGAAAGATATATTATGATGTGGTTTGCAGGACTTGATACACTTTCCATATCTGTTCTGCTGGAAGAAGCTATGTACTTCAACATAGGAACATTTTGCAGTCGACTTGGACGTCCCTTCCAATTTACAACAATAAAACAAATAAGTTCAACATACAAATCTTTAGGCAGGCTTTTCAATAAAACAGATGATCGAATACAGGGAGAATAATAGTCACAACATACTTGAATTTTTTTTTGTCTCAACTTTTGTTGGCTAACAGGATTTTTTTCCCCCAAAGATGACGTCACATAAAACCACTCCCTTGTCTTTGAATCGGGCCTGAATCATATCTCTAAGTTGTCTCATATGTCAATGACTAGGAACATTACAAGGAAGGCACCTTAAACCCCAAGTTTTCGACAATAGAGGGAATTTAACACTTAGCAAAGTATGGAATGTTGAATAACCAACCAATGCAGGTAGGCCATATCTAGAAGAGACAAGTTATTAAAAAAGTTGGGATAGATCTAGCTGGTAGCACCAATGAAGTTCAAGACCCGAAATTGATATTCAACTCGTTGGTTTTTACGAATCAAGCATTTGATGATCAAGTTGAAATCTATAAAATATTGTCCATAGGCTTCATTATTGTACATAGTTTATTTTTTTGTCAGCGACAGGCCCAATCGCAGTCATCATGGAAAATAATCTCAGCTGTATTTTGTAACCCTGTTTATTTGAATATAGAATATTTGAGGTTTTTGTATGGTGTTTTCCAATCTCTAGTATTGTTTTTTATTTTATTTTGTACTTTATTTGTGGTGTTAAAAATAGATGACAAGATTTTCTTTCTATTGCCCATCACTTCGATTTAAATAAAGGCTACTCTGTTTTCTCTTTACATTTTACATGGAAGAATAATTTGTCATAGGCCAGACTTATGTGGCATCCATGTTATAGCAAGATTTTCCTCACCATTGCTATCTTGCATAGAGGGCCTTTTTCATTTCCCTATGCAGACTTATCATCCCTTTCTGACAAATCCAGAGCTAAAAATAAACATTTTTCCACATATACGTGCCATATCAGCTATACAACAAGCGTATACGTAGGTTGCTCCACTACAGCCCGCGTACATCAGGATTTGTGCCAGAAAATACAAAAATGGAGTTGGGTTTCCATGTCACGACAAGAGATCTCTGATCCTTGGACTTCCATATACTGGAAATGTTCTGATTCGACCCTTCAGTTGCATTGTGAAGGCTATAAGAGCACAATTTCAAACTATGGAAAGGGAGAAAGCATTCAACTTTGAGAGAAAAGTTACTATGGAGAAATTACTTCATATTGAGTCTACATCCCTTTGTCCCTCAAGTATGAACACAGTGTTTAGCTCCCAAGCTCTTTCCCTATTGTTGAGAGAATTTCATTATCTCTCTCTTTTGAGCTTGCCTTTGGAAGAGGATTGAAGTGGTGGAGACCTAGTTGGAAGGAACTTGGTTCCTTGGTTTTGAGTCGTGCCGACACAGAAGTCTGTAATGTTGACACTTTTGTTGATCAATTATTAATAGAAATAATCATTTCCCATCCTATTGGTATCATGAAAATATATGATTATTATCCATGGGCATGTTTGTAATGTTTATTAATGTATTATGCTATCGGAAGTGCTAACCCCTTTACACTATCACTATATACTTGCTTTTCTTATTTGTTGAAAACTTATTGCAGGTATAAACCTTTGGGTCGGAGTGCTCAACGGTGGAACATCATCAAATGTTGGATCGAGGTAGGCCTCTTTCTTATTTGGCAAATTAGTTTATATAGCATACAATGGAATTGAGTTGATTTCTGCAGTCATACCTATCTATTGTGGTTTACCCTTGGCCATAGAGAGTTTTTCCCTTGTAACAGAAATGGCGACTCCACTGGGGAGAGATCTTCCTTTAAGGGTTGAAGTACTTTTTCTTCTTGCATTGCTCTTTTTCCTTTGTGTTTCTTATCGGATCACTTCTTGGCAGATTCTATTCACTTAGAGTCTGATTTTTCATCCTTTTTTCCCCTGCCTGGCCTTGTTTTAAAGCCTGTACGCTCATTTTTCCTTGACAGTCACGTACACACGCGTGTTGCCTCTCTGCAAGTTGCGTATATACGCACTATTCTCCTGAACAGTCATGTATACTAGTTTTACTTGCTTGTTTTCTTGGTTTAGTGACTTTTGGGTGAGTTTTGATGGTTGTTAAGCCTTCTTAGGTCTCTGTAGTGCTTGTTGAGCTTCTATGGGTTGACAGGAAGCCCATTGGGAGTTGAATTTATGGGCATAGTCTATCTCATTGTTTTTCATTTTTTGGTTTGTCCTTATACCCTGGGTTGTTTTCTTGGATGCTTGGTATTTTGCTTGAGTTATTTCATTTATACATAGTAGAATTCATATATCGGGTTGCTTTTCAGTCCATGCATTTTCTCTTTAATATATTGAAAATACAAAAAATATAGGCATTTTGCATTCGTTAGCAATTTTGTTTTTGAATCTTTGTCATTAGCTTAGTGAATTTAGCAAAAGATTGCATTTTACTTCTTAATTGCAGAGTTGAGATTGAAAATTGCACTATTTTTATTAGCATATCGTTCATTGAAAAGTTAAAGGTAGACTTTGCATTATATTCATATTTATCCTTTTCAAAATCATAACACCATGAGTTCCACTTCCATACCCGTTTGAGTAATCACGGCCAATAAATTTACGCTTTAAACTAAAATTCATTAGTCACGATTTTATTTTTAGGGTGCACAAACTAGCCTAGGATTTAGTGCCTTGGAATAGGATTTTGTGAGTAAACTTATCCAAGGAAATTAGATTAACATATGTGTCTGAGACAGGGAGTTGAGAAGTCCATTGTATAATTGGTAATATCAGGAGGCTCCACTCACACCAGAGTTAATCATGAGGTCACACGAAGTTATTTGAATGGATAACCCCTAGATACTCACCTAGTGTCAGAGATATTTCTGTGGATTTATTCGTATTTCAGAATCTTGCTAGTACCCATACCTCTGTGAGAGGTGATGATTTCAATGTTTGGGGATTTGCTACCCTGCCCATATGGTGATCTGGTCTTATGACTTCTCGTTTGTGCATCAGTTATACAGTGGTTTATTAATTGCTTGACTTAGGTATCTCATAGGTTACTTGCAGGGGTTATTCTTATTGTATCCTAGGTCAGATAGAGGTCATACAACACACAACCTTTATGGAGGATTACCTCTTTGGGGTGATCTCACTGACTGGTTGTTAAGACCATGAGGGCCTCTATAACTTATTCTGTTACCTCCAAAATTTATCAGGGAGTCTTAAGTCCCTCTTGGACGAGGCATACCTTCTTTAGCAAGGGAGGCCACTCAGCCACTTTAGCCCGTTTGCATGCATATTGGCCATTTGAATTTTTTGTATTCTCTTTGACTACTAGTTGGCCTTAGGAATATTTGTTGGGTTTCACCATCATGGATAGTGGAGCTTCTTTTTCTCCCTCATTTGCTGCTACCTACCCCATGATGCCTACTCATTTCATGGGGACAGATCCTTCCACCTTTTTCAATGGTATGAAAAATTGCAACACTTAGTCTGCACCTTGGGTCTCTAGTAATTTTTCTATTGATATGTCCTCACCCATGCAATCCTCTCCCTAATCCATATATATGAATCCTAGCATGGGATCCGGGGGAATCATGGCTTTGATGCCTACTTCTTTATTTGATATCATTCGTGTCCCCATGGGAGGTTGGAACCTCCCCCCCTTTTGAATCTCATGCTAACTATGCTCTTCCAGGAGCCAGTGCTTAGATAGGTTCCTTTCCCACTTATTATGCACCACCCACGCATATGTCACCCACCATGTTAGTTCTTTCGAACGTTTTTCCCACGACTAGCCCTCATATGCCTTCGGGTATTTCATATGGGGAAAACCAATTTTACGATTCGGGCTACCCCCTTTATGGAACCCCTTCGCAAGAGGGAAACATATATCATCACTCGAATAATTCTTATCTGACCTCGATCCCTTCACAGGACTCAACGATGATGCTCGTCCAAACCTCTTCAAAACATTTTAGCGCAAACTATGACCCTTCTAGGCAGGGATGGGGAGTACACCAGGATCCTTCCTGGCTTTCAATGTTTTACAATCAATCTTTCCTTGGACCTTGGAATCAAATACCTCCTTCTACCACTAGCCCAGTAACTGTTATTCACACTGGTGCTCCATCCCCAACCTTTTCTAGTCATATCCAAGAGGGGTCAACATTTCTACGAATTATGTCGAAAGTTCGCACCCAACCTCTACTAATTATGTTGGGGCACCATCCTTTTCACTCCGAATCATAACCATGTCATGTCTCTAGCCTCTATTCATCATTCATGAGACAACTCTCTTTCCCCTGCTAATTAGATCGAGAAGCCTAGACGTCTCAGATGTAAGCCTAAATTCCTTTGCAGGACTTGTGAAGGAAATCACCTTACTCATTTGTGTCCGGTTACTGCCAAGATAACAGAAGCGTTAATCTCACCCAAGATCCCTTAGAATTATGAGACATCCCTAGTCTCTCCTCACACTACTTCTCCTTTGATCGCCTTGGTGGTCTCACCACCGCAATCCCTTCCTGACCTCGCCTCCTTTTTTGAAAATGAAGTGTTTTCTACCCCCCTTACTATGCATCCTCTTCAACCTCTAATTGAAGAAGTGGCCACACCAGTGCAATCCCTGGTCAACCCTACTCTCCTTGGAGAGATTGATGCACCTCTTAATCATGTCATCAACATCCCTAACCCTACTCCTTCTGAATGAGAGAGAGTTATTCTTCCCCCGAATGCTCTCTCTCCAAGTCCTGACGAAGTTCACTTCAACTGGGACGACCTGATGGGGCACCCCATACCCCCACCAATGTATTTTCCATTAAGAGAAATTATTCAAACCATCATAGAGACTCTATCCTCCATCAACACTTTCTCCTCCTCGACTTGGAGAAATTTGGGTTTTCCCAAGATTTTGTCAGCTATCCGTAAGATAATGAATTTTCGCAAAAGACCGAGACGGGAGCCTTGGCCTCCCCCTTTACATGTTGATTAAGACACCCAAAAATGAGTCTTAATTAAGATCTTTTCCGACTCATCTAAAAACTGAAAAAGATTTTCGAGTGATTTTTCCTTTTCACACTTGTTAAACTAGATTTGAAAGCTCATGAGTCTTAGTTAAGCTCTTTTCCGGCGTGTTATCAAAAATAGAAAATATTGTCGAGTGAACTTGTCTTTTTCACACTCGTAAATTGTATTTGAAAAGACATCTATTTGGCACAAGTTTACCCCTTTTTCACACCAAGTAGACTACAAGACATAAAAAAGGATATTTTTTGGCATTAAGTTGTCCATCTTCCGCATGCATTTCCTTGCATTAAGCATAGGTACGTTCCACTTCTAGAACTAGTTTTTCTTACTTGCGACACTTGTTTCCTCCTCTGTGTCATAGCATTCATTTGTTATGAAAAAACAAAAAAATACGGGTGGGAAGGGAGTACTATATTATAATTGGAAGTAGTCATGTCGCCTTTGAACAAAGCACAAAATTATTGAGTCCTTATGTCATCATAATTTTGGGTTTTAGCATGGCCTTAGGAAGCTGATCTCGTTACAGAGTTTTCTCTACCGACTGGTTACTCTTCCAGTCCCTATAGAGAACATTATTGATGCCTCCTTCATCTCATCATCACATCATTGAGTCTGTGTTGTCGGAGTCCACCACATGTTGCATGCTCTTGTTCAAAGGAAGTCTCACAACCTGCGTCGACCACTCCTCAGAAATCTTGACTTTGCATGTCGGCCATACCCTCAGTTTATCTTAGAATCACATGATACTATGGTCTTATCACACACCTTGGCCCTACTTGCATCATCGATAGGTCACCTTGAACCCAACAATCGAAATTTCATCATTGGTCATTAACTAGGTGGTTTCCCTTGTGTTCGATGATAAGACATCTATTCACACTTTCCGATTCATGCAGTTTCTTGGATGCCATTAGCCTTATCGATGGTTTCCTCACCTTTGTCATCAGTTTTCATCATTGGATGCTATTTAGAGGGTCTTTTTCGTGTACTGCTTGCATTTGATTCATGCAAAAGACACACAAGGTCGTTGGTTCATGAACATGTTCTTCATCTAATTTCCACCAAATCATGAAGCTCATGCTTTGTTCCTCATGATGACTAATGAGAGATGCCTTAATTCTCTCCTTTCAGCAGGTCTCTTGCCATCGACTTCATCTCATCTATTCTGGATACAAGACCTAGAGTTTTATGGGTACGTTGAGGCTTGCAGTCATTAGTGGCAAGCTCTCTCGCCATTGACAGATGCGAATACATCAATGTCTCCTGATCAATGGATTTCTTGAGTGTTCAACACTGACTCCTTTATTCACACTCGTAGGAATGTACTCAATGCCTTGATACCTACTTTTATTATTGGTAGGTTGTCTCGTGTTTGTTTACGGTATACCTCAATGACCAGTAATCAAACGATGTCTCATTATGTTCGAACTCAACTCCTTTATTCACATGATGTATACTTGCACCCTTAGAGGATAGTGTAGAATACTTGAAGACTTCACTATGTGGCTGTAGCTTTCCTAAGTTGTTGCTTCCCTTTCATTGAACCAACACCTGTTCGACTTTAGTGATCATGGGAGATCAGATTGTACTCACATATATCTTCAGATTGATTTTGAGACTGGTTTTCACTGGGCCTTGTCCATGACTATGACATCTTTTGGCATATAACCGCAATTATATCTACCTATTCATGGACACAGAAACTTACTTGGTATATTTTCCACATGGATCTGCATTGTATTCTTGGCAACCATGTATGCAATGTCAGTACAGAATGTAATGAGCAATCATGTTCGTCCAGCTAGTTCTCTACCACTCCACTCCTAGGTTATTTATAATGTATTTCAGCCATCACAGATACTCCTTTGATTCACACATTAGGGGGCATCTGTTATAGCAAGATTTGCCTTACCATTGCTATCTTGCACAAAGGGCCTTTTTTCATTTCCCTATGCAGACTTATCATCCCTTTTTGACAAATCCAGAGCTAAAAATAAACATTTTCCCACATATACGTGCCCTATCAGCTATATAGTAACTGTATACGTAGTCTTCTCCACTACAAGTCGTGTACATCGAGATTTGTGCCAGAAAATACAAAAATGGAGTTGGGTTTCCATGTCACAACAAGAGATCTTTGATCCTTGGCCTTCCATATACTAGAAACATTCTGACTCGGCCCTTCAGTTGCATTGTGAAGGCTATAAGAGCACAATTTCGAGCTATGGAAAGGGAGAAAGCATTCAAATTTGAGAGCAAAGTTACTTTGGAGAAATTACTTCATATTGAGTCTGCATCCCTTTATCCCTCAAGTCTGAAAACTGTGTTCAACCCCCAAGATCTTTCCCTATTGTTGAGAGAATCTCATTGTCTCTCTCTTTTGAGCTTGCCTTTGGAAGAGGATTGAAGTGGTGGAGACTGAGTTGGAAGGAACTTGGTTCCTTGGTTTCGAACTGTGCCGACACGAAAGTCTGTAATGTTGACACTTCTATTGATCAATTATTAATAGAAATACTCCTTTCTCGTCCTATTGGTATCATGCAAATATATGATTATTATCCATGGGCATGCTTGTAATGTTTATTAATGTATTATGCTATCTGATGTGATAACCCCTTTACATTATCACTATATACTTTCTTTGCTTGTTTGTTGAGAACTTATTGCAGGCATAAAGCTTTGGGTCGGAGTTCTCAATGGTGGAACATCATCAAACGTTGGATTGAGGTAGGCCTCTTTCTTATCTTGCACATTAGTTTATATAGCATACAATGGAATTGAGTTTATTTCTATAGTCATACCTGTCTGTTGTGGTTTACCCTTGGCCATAGAGATTTTTTCCCTCATAACAGTCTGCCTTATACTTAAAGAAAGAAATGGGAGGACCTATCATGCTTTCATTCTTCGGGGTCCCGTAAATAGAATGAATTAATGACTCTATTTCAACAAGGAAACTCAAGTGTTCACGTCATGTTCCTGTTCAATATTTTGCATATATTTCATCTTCTTCTATTTGATAATATACGTGCATATGAAAAAA
>ML783118.1:0-54058 GCA_009831015.1 Picea engelmannii | reverse complement strand
TTGCTTATGGGTTTCAACGAAATTTGTGAACTGGACAACATCCTACAAATTGGAAGATTCTTTACAATTGGACCAAAAATAATATATTAATATGAATACTATTGGAATAAATATAAACACTTTCTCTTTAAATTTTCCCTATTTTATCCCCCTCTATTATCCCTTTGTGGTTCTATATTTAGTCACATCTCTATGATCACAACCTTCTGGATTCGTGGATAGGTAGATGCTCATCTTTATCTATATCTTCACACCATGAGCCCAACCGAATCTAGTTCATTTCTATACTTAGTCAATTATCTAACCACCGGGTCTCGGGTTTGCGGTATCCAACACTTATGTCCCCTATTCCATAATCTACAATTTATGATTTTACTAGTGACAACTCACCAGGGGTTCGAAAATATTCACATTAATAAACAAACAATAGATGTTGTTTTGTGAGATACTTGGCCCTTTTCCCCTTCTCTTCTTCCTGTTAATTATGGATTTCTGGTTATATACTTGGTCGCCTTTCAATGATCGCAGGTTCAAGGGTTGGCAGGCTGACAGATTTTCATCTCCATCTATATCCTCACACGACGAATCTGACCGACCACTGTTCCTTTCCATACTTAGCCAATTTTATGGATGTGGTTTCTGGGTTGGTGCTTTCAAACTTGGCTTCTTCTTGTTCTGTGATATACATCTTGCACTCAAAACTTTCATGATCTACAATTCCTCGACGGACTCATGGAAGTCGCAAGCTTCACTATACCAGGGTTCACAAATGTTTCAAAGCATCTGTTGCTACGACCATCATTCCTTTCTATACTTAGAAATTTTTTTCCACCTGTTCCGTGATATACATCTTGCACCCAAAAAATTCTTTGATCTACAATTCCACCTCGAGCTCCTCCAACTCCCAATCTTCACTTTACCCGAATCCATAAAAAGTTTCAAATCATTTATGGCTATCTTCCATCCCCTCCACAATTGCACCCTTCCTAATTCACATTACTTATTCGGGCCTCTAAACTAACTTCCATTGCTCTGTCACCTACAAATAGCACCCGAACCTCCGCCATATACAAATTGACTTTCGGACTCCAAAATCATCCCCTCTTCCGTGTTACACATTATGCATTCCAATGTTCCGAGCGATACAATTTGACCATTGGGGCCTCACGTCTTCTGGGGAGACTTGTCACCCTATTTTGGATCCTCGGGTTGGCGGGTTCACAAAATCTCCAGTTCCTAGTCATTGTTTCATGTGTTGGCCATCTTCATACTTCTTTCCAAATATGAAACAACAAATGTTTAATGCTAAGAACCCATCATGCAACAACAATAAATATCATCATTAATAATAAAAATCTTAGATGACTAACCATTCCTATAGACCTTGTCCAGAAACATGCAGAGAAGATCTTGGCAGGTAATGGGAAAGCTATTAAAAATTCCAATATATTAGTGAAAACAAGTCTGGGTCACTGTTTCCCTATTTCATACTTGGAAAAATTTTCAATTGTGGGTTCCAGGATTGACGACCTCAAAATTGTGTTTCGAATCTTCTGCGACTTGCAAACAATGCCTGGTGTTCTGCGATATGCAATTTGTCCGCTTGATGCCCCCTCAGGAGCTCAATCGTCTGACATTCCTTTCAATACTTAGCCCCAAGTTGGTTGTATCTCCATGACATGGTACATCTACTATGTATCGAGTCTGGCCTACAGTTTCCCTGTTCCATACTTAGACACTTTTTCGATTTCGGATTCCCGAACTGGCGGGCTCAACATTGTGTTTCCAATGTTCCACGACAAGCAAACAATACCTGAAGTTCCACGACATATAATTTTTCTAGAGGAATGCACCTTCATGCCCTAATCTATAGTCAACACTCCCGAGAGATATAGTTCAAACCTCGGGCCCCCACCTTCCTTAATTGTTGTTCCCTATCCCCGCCACCTTTTGTATATTTAAATGGTAATATACAAATTGACCGTCAGAATCCCATATCATCTCCTTTTCCCTGGTACACATTTTTCACTCATGTTCCGAGACATACAATTTGACCCTCTGGAAGTGTCATCTCCTAGGGAACCATTATCACCCTAATTTTGAAGCCCGTCCAATCGCTTTCCATACTTTCCCATTTATTGGAATTTATTTCGTGGATCCTCGAGTTGGCGGATTCATGAAATCTCCAATTCTTAGTCATTGTTTACTATGCCCGCCACCTTTTCACTTCTTTCAAACTTCCTGTCATCTCCATTTGTATATTTAAATGGTAATACACAAATTGTATGTCGGACTCCCATATCATCTCCTCTTTTGTGGTACACATTTTGCACTCAAGTTCCGAGACATACAATTTGACCCTCGGGAAGTCTCATCTCTTGGGGAACCATTGTCACCCTAATTCTAAAGCTTGTCATACCCCTTTCCATACTTTCCCATTTCATGGAATTTTATTTGTGGATCCTCGGGTTAGCGAGTTCACGAAATATCCAATCCTTAGTCACTGTTTACTGTTCCCGCCACCTTTTCACTTCTTTCAAAGTATGCAATGACCAAGGTTTAATGCTAACAGTTCATCATGCAAAAACCGTACAGACCGTCATTAAAAAGAAAAGCGTTGATGAGACAGTGAAATTTAAATGAAGCTCGACTCCTTGAATTTAAAAGAATTTATTTTTTCTTATTTTCTCTTTTCTGTCCAAAGACATGTAGAAAAGATCTTTCCACACAATGGGATATATATTACAAGTTCCAATATATTAGCAAAAATGAATCCTCCCAGTTGTTTCCCTATTCCATACTTGAGCCACTTTTTTGATTGTGGGTTCCCGGATAGGCTGGATCACGTTTATACTTCCATTGTTCTCTGTCCTACAAACATTACCTGGACTTTTGTGATATACAAATTGCCCTTTGGACTATCCCATCATGCCCTCTTTTGTGTTATGCGTTTTGCACTCAAAACATTCCGAGACATACAATTTGACCCTCGAGCCGTCACCTCCAATGGTTGTACCTTGTAACCCTATTTTGAAGCCCGCCTGGCCACTTTCGATAATTAGACACTCCTTAATTTCCATTTCCCGTCCCCGTGACCTTCGTAACTCTTTATTAATATGAAATTAGTAACCTTTCATGCTAACAACTCACGATGCAGGAACCATCAACATTGTCATTAATGAGTGAAACGTTCGAGGATATATCCCATTAATACGCATTAAACCAAGATCTACAGAGAGTTATATTATCCCTTCTGATTGCTCATCTCAAATATGGGTTGTCACGTTGGCTCGTTTAGGAAATCTCCAATCCTTAATTTCTCATTGCCATTTCCTGTCATGTTCGCACTTCCATGTATGCAATTACTAGTCTTTAATGATAACAACATATCACACAACAGCCGTCCAAATTGTGATTAATGAGCGAAAGTCTCGAGGAGATCTCCCATTGAGACGCATTGGACCAAGATTTGTGCAAGATTATATTATCCCTTCCAAATCTTCATTTCAAACATTGTCTAGAGCAAATCAATGTTCTCGTAAACTTATGGCAGCATATCGACAATAATTCTGTGGAGATACAGTGAATATCTTCGGATGTGAGGACCTGAACTTCCAGTGTTCCTGGGCATACTCTTACTATTCATCCCATTCTGCCCAGAAAAAAGTGATTTAGACCTCTGGAATCGCTCATGCAGGCTGCATCCCTGAGGTTTTTTATTGTAAGGAGGTGGTCTCTTGGTGTGCTGAAAATTATATTTCAAGCCAAAGATTTATTCCACTACGCGACCATTCTTCTGTTTCTTTGTCACCTCAGGTTTTTCAAAAGATGTTAAGATTGTCGGAGCCAACATTGACCTTCAAAGGACAAGACTGCAAACAGTTCCTAGAAAAACATGATAATAGGTTGGACCTCTTACTCAAGCTCCTCAAAGACCTGACAATAGTTCCTGAAGATATTACAAAGTTGCAGGTCAGTTCCTTTAGAAATCCATTTCAGGAAATTGCTTGGTTTTTTACAAGAATAACGAGACATGAATCCACAGTAAGCATTTCCCATATAGTTATTTATATTTTGTACTTTACAGTCAATGAAAAATTCATTTTCGATTGGGGAAAGCTAATTTCCATTGAAATTTCATCCCAACTATCATGATTCAAAGAATTGAATAAATTGTATATGTCATCCTACTTGATTTCATAATAGTGCATTGTTGTCTGTTTCCAAAACTGTCTTCGTCCAAGAAAATAAACTATGAATTTGACCCAGTGACATTTTGGTACCAGGCCTTGTGGAAGCACAAGGAATCCCATTGTTTTTATGAGGTTTTTAATGGCTTTGTCTCAGTTTTCAAAGATTTATTGTTAGGAAAGGATGCTCCTCGGATGTCTGGCCAGGAAACCAATTTTTTTAATAAAAAGGGGACACTTGAACAAAAGGAAAATTACAATGTAATAATGATCTTTGGCTCCAAGGAAAATCATGCTTTCCTTCCATGCCACATCACAGATAAGATGTTTGTTACGAAAATAATAAGGAAATACAACAACTGGATGCATTTTTTCCATGACAAGAGAAAAAACAATTCATTCCTCTGCCTTGGAAAGTCAGGGACTTCGTGTGCAGAAACGTCAACAAGATTTATGAATTCATGGGCCATTTCAAGAACTTGAACCTAAAATATGATGAAAAGTTGAAAGAGTTCAACCCTAATGGGATTTTTTGAGAACATTTACTATCAATTGGATTTAGCAGATATTTTATCCATAGACGCCTAATCGAAGACAGAGACAATCATGAAAACACTCCTACTTCTGATGGTTGCGAGGTAGAGACATTGTAAAGCACAACTGAATTGTATAGACAACAGGGAAAAGGATCCAGTGAGAAGAGTGGCCAGTCCCCAACCAACACTCCCACGAGAACGACATCACAGAGCATCGCTTCAATGACCCACCCCAGTAAGAAAGGAACCCAAAAATATTCAAACGAAGGAGGATATAAGAACCCTCCTTGCGTAAAAATTGATAGTTCTCACAAGCTTCCCCTGGTGAAGAAGAGAAAAAACATTGCAGGGCAGGCAAAAGAACCCGAAATTGAAAGTGAGCACATGCAAATTGAAACTTCCGTGGATGCCCTGTTGCAGAAATTTGACACGCATGCAAACATGATGCATCGTAGTTCCACAATGGGAATATCTAAGATTGACAATTTTTACGAAGATGAATCCTTCATATTCCAGAGCATTGTTTTTGACAGCCAATCTAAAAATTTAATCATTGAAAAGAGAGATGTAACAAATAAGAAAGGAAAATCTCGTACAAAGATTAACTTTAGAAAACTGTTCATGTCCCAAATCTCTTGATTTCACTGTGTAACGGGTGATTCTCTTGATGATTCCATTGGAGCAATTAAAGAGGAGAATGTCATACTGAACAACTGAGTAAAGGAATTTAAGAAGGCTTTCAAATATTCTACCCTATTGTTTTCCAGTCCTTTAGCAAAAACTGTGCCTGCTACTCCTACAGCCAGGTTAAAAAGATCCTCTAGCCTCCTCACATCCTGTATAGCCTTTGTAGAGAATAAAATCAACAAAAGAATGTAGCTAATTACTGAAGCCTGGGAAACATCAGAAAATATAGCTTCCTTTCGAAAGAGGGAAAATAATCTGCACGAACATTTGCAGACGAATTTAAAAAATGAAGAACGTTTCTATGAACAGATGGTGACCCTTTTTTCCAACCATTCCGTCAACAAATCAGATATGAAAAGAAGACAAGAGGATCTCCCCTCCCCAAAGAATATTAAACAATTAAAAGCATGCTGGCAAAAGAAAGTTAAGAACCTGTAGCTCATTGTTGAATCATGTGAACAAGCCATATCAGAGAAAGAAGAATTATTCAAAAACCTGACCCAAATAGACTTAGTCAGAAGTACCAACGAGGTTCAAGACCTAAACTTAATCCTCAAGTATTTTCCTTGACCAAACAATCCTTTGATGAACAACTTGATATTTTAAAGGGGTTGTCTTTAGAAAAGTTTTACGACATCCTTGAATATGGTGAAGATTAGGTCGAGAACGGGCTAGTGGACTATTCGACACACAATAAAGAAATTGAACAGGGTCTGCATTGTATTTCTATGGATCTAAGGAAATTAGAAAATGAGCTTTTCGACATATAAATCCGTGATGAAATCAACATGGCCCCCATGAGAATCTACATTGAAGAATGGTTCCAACGGATAATGGACAAGCTCATCGACGAAGAGCAACAACCGATTGGAACGATTCCAATGGCCTTTGACAACAACAACAAAAACACATCGGATTCATAGTAAGTATATATTGATCACATCTTGTTTTCTTTATCAATCCAGTTAATCTACCTCTTTAAATAGAAATCTCTAACCAAAGACTCATAACTTCCAATTTCTTCTTTTCAGGTCTTCCTCTCTATCGTCATGCACTTTTTCTTTCTACAGTCCTATTTCTTGTACGTATTTCTTTTATGGTCCGCGGGAGCCCCAATCCTAGTCTATATGACAAACACATTTAAATTTCCAGAAATATGTAACAAACATTATTAATTTTTGATAAATTTCAAAGAAAACTATTTCGAGAATGCTGATTTTTTTTCCTTCAACTATGTTGGATGTTAGGAAATTGTGTTTATTATATTTGAATGTTTAATGTATGTGATTCCTAGTCTTTTTTCCCAAGAACGTTTATTGCAAGTCATTATTAAGTTTTGATAAATCTCAAAGAAAACAAATTCTGGAATGCTAAATTTTTTTCCTTCAACTATGTTGCATGTCAAGAAATTGTGTGCTTCATGTTCCTTTTTTCCAGGAACCTTTACTGCAAGTCATTGAAATAGAAATTTTCTAAGTCTTGTGTTTGAACTATACACACCCTATTAAGAAACTGCATCTATCTAGTCTATATGACAAACACATTTAAATTTCCAAAAATATGGAACAGATTCCAGAAATATGTAACAAACATTATTAATTTTTGATAATTTCAAAGAAAACTATTTCGAGAATGCTAATTTTTTTTCTTCAACTATGTTGGATGTCAGGAAATTTTGTTTATTATATTTGAATGTTTAATGTATGTGATTCCTGGTCCTTTTTTCCATGATCATTTATTACAAAGAATTATTATTTTTTGATAAATCTGGAAGAAAACTAATTCCAAAATGCTAATTTTTTTTCCCTACAACTATGCTGCATGTCAGGAAATTGTGTGCTTCCTGGTCCTTTTTTCTAGGAACCTTTACTGCAAGTTATTGAGACATAAATTTTCTAAGTCCCATGTTTGAACTATACACACCCCAGTAAGAAACTGCATCTATCTAATCTATATGAAAAACACATTTAAATTTCCAGAAATATGGAACAGATTCCAGAAATATGTAACAAACATTATTATTTTTTGATAAATTTCAAAGAAAACTATTTAGGGAATGCTAAATGTTTTTTCCTTCGACTATGTTGGATGTCAGGAAATTGTTTTTTTATATTTGAATGTTTAATGTATGTGATTCCTGGTCCTTTTTTCTAGGAACGTTTATTACAAGGCATTATTAATTTTTGATAAATCTCAAAGGAAATTGTGTGCTTCCTGGTCCTTTTTTCCAGGAACCTTTACTGCAAGTCATTGAGACAGAAATTTTCCAAGTCCCATGTTTGAAATGTACATACCCTAGTACGAAACTGCATCTACGAGCCCAATGTCTTATGGATTTCCTCATCCTCTACATAGATACCACCTGTACTTCAAGCTGCTTCCCACTTGTCTCTACTCGGTCTCATTGTAGCAACCTGGCAGGGACTACACTGCCATGTAACACTTGTTAATATTGGAAATTTATTATAATTGAAAATTCATTACAGTTGTATGGCTTCTATATTATGAGACACGAGATATCCCAGCTATGGATTTGTATATGAGTGAAGAGGAACCAGACACGATGGGTGCCTACTACTCTGGAGGCAAAGCAGAATCAGGGGGTGACTTAACGAAATCTCTTGTTGGTAAGTTAAGGTCCTTTTGTCCAAATTTGTACTTTAAACTTTCTTCTTGGGAACATGATTTCTTGGAGAATTCTGATATGGCGAAGGTAGCTACTGTAGAATTCAATAGTAGTGCTAAGGATTCACTTGTTTTAGGGGGCTCTTTATCTAATTAAGATAAGTTAGCCATTTCTCCTCTTGTAGTTAATACAACTTCATATTTACCGGATGCTTTAGAGCCTCTTCCTTGTGTGGACAGTACCATTGCTTCTCATAATTTACCAGACATTGTCCCAAGCCTGGAAGACCTTATAGATGCTTTGATTCCATATATTAGAGACTCTAACAACCCCATTCCCCTTCCTACCTATCAGGGACTGGATGTCCATCTGAATTCTTGTAATACTGGATGCTTTACGACTTGCAAGGGGGAACAAAAAGGAAAAGCCTTAGCTTGGTCAAGGGGCTTGGAGATGGAAATATCTCCTATTAAGACTCAGAGTACACACAAGAAATCCGGTCAGTGTTCGGCTGTTGAAAAACATTTGAGTTCCACACTTGACATAGGGGCGTTTAGAGGCATGGAATCCCTTGCAAGGGATAAATCATGATCCTCTTGTCCCTAAATGTTAGAGGGGTATGTGGTCCCCATAAACTACATTTGTTACGAAGATTGTTGAGTATTACTAAGCCATATATAAAAAAATTTCAAGAAACTTTAGTGGATGAGGTGAAGGCCAGGAATTTTATGTATTCACTATAGCCTTCTTGGTGTATTAGTGCAGTTAGTGTTGTTGGGAAGTCGGGAGGACTTATGGTTGATTGGAATCCCACTTTTTTTGAGCTAAATTATTTCCTAAGTGTTGGTGTTATTTTATTGACAGGTTATCATATACCTGATAAAAGAAGGATCAATTTTTTAAATTCTTATGGTCCTTGTTCCAGTAGAAAATAGTTATGGGAACAGGTGGAGTCAAAGGGTTTACTAGCACATGATGCTCTCATTTTGGCGGGTGATCTAAATTTTATTACAAGTTGTGATGAAGTGTGGGGAGTGGGGTCTCATTCCAATCCATTGGCCAATTTCTTCAGAGACCTTTTCAAGAAAAATCATTTGGTGGATGTACAACCATCGGTACAAATGCCTACATGGCGTAGCGACAGAAGTGGGGTACATGGTATCCAAAAATAGTTGGACAAGATATATGCGTCTGAAGCCCTCCTGGATGACACATCTAGGTATATATCTTGGGTGGTACATCCTTATATCTCGGATCATGCTCCAGTGATCTTCCAATTGGACCACGGATATAAATTAGTAGCTTACCCTTTCAAATTCAATCCTGCTTGTTTGATGGAAGAGTCTTTTGGGGACTTAGTTTGGTTGGAATGGAGCGATAATCAGGACTGCAGTGTGGTTGGAGCACAAAGAAGACTTGTGCAAAGGTTACACAAACTAAAGGCACGTGCTAATACTTGGTTATCAGAGAAGAAATTAAAATAATTTAGTGACTACGAAGCCTTAGAGGATGAGATAGCGCAACTGAAAAAACAGAGTTGGGAAGATGACTTCAATTCTGAATTGGGATCCCGATTAAAAGCTCTTGAATTGGATCGGAAAAAATTGTTGCTGGTAGAGGAGGCACGTTGGCGGCTGAAAAGTAGAGCTACATGGATCTAGAATGATGACAAAAATACTAAGTATTTTCATCACTTTGCTAGTTTTAGACATAATAAAAAACACATGTGGGAAATCAAATATGATCAGGGCCAGTTTCATAATGGGTAGGAAGCTATTAAGAGTGAAGTGAAGCGTTTCTTCAGATCCTTCTATCAAGAATCGGATGAGAACAATATTGTGGATCAGGTTGAAGCGGTGAGACTATATCCTAGAATGGTTACGAAGGAGGAAGTTCAAAATTTAGAAAAACCTGTTTCAAAGGAGGAACTATTAGAGGTTCTTAAAGGATTTACAAAAGATAAAAGTCTGGGCCCTGACGGGTGGACTGTTGAATTTTTCATACATTTCTTTGACCTGGTTGCAAAGGACTTGTTGGAAGCTATGGAAGAATCGTGTATTAAAGGGGAGATGAACAGGTCACTGAATTCAACCTTAATTGCTCTTATTCCAAAGGTTAATGGCCTGACAACATTTGGCGTTTTTTGCCCGATTTCCTTATGAAATCTTTTCTATAATATTATATCAAATATTATTGCCAAGAGAATAAGACTGGTCTTGTCTCGTACTTTATCAGAGGAGTTGTTTGTCTTCCTGAAAGAAAGACAAATAATTGATGCAATCGGGACTGCTCATGATTGTCTCCACAATATCAGAGAAAAAAAGTTATAGGCTTTAATCCTCAAACTTTATTTAAAGAAAGCATACGATTTCATTAGTTGGGATTATCTCAGGTTGGTTTTACTTCAAAGTGGTTTTGGGTTGCCGATGACCAACTAGATAATGGGATGTGTAACGTCTGCATCCTTCATGATTCTTATTAATGGTGAGCCTACGAACTTCTTCAACGGCGGTAAGGGGATCAAACAGGGATTCCCTCTGTCACCCTTTCATTTCATCCTTATTATGGAAGGTTTGATCCCGGCCTTAAAAAGAAGCCAAGTGGAAGGAATCTTGACTGACATAAAGGTTTCCAAATTAATTCGGATTCTGCATCTACTATTTGTAGATGATATTCTCATAATGTCAAATGACTCTATTGCCAAATGGAAGTAGATCAATAGGGTACTGAACTCCTTTTGTAACGCTTCAGGTCTTTAGGTAAATCCACAAAAAACTACTTTTCTTCAGTTTGGTGTAAGTCAACTTGTCATGGATTCTCTGAAAATATTCTTCCCATATAACTATCAAGGTCTCACTGAGGGGTTTAGATATCTCAGTTTCTTCCTTAAGATTGACAGGTACAAACAGGAAGATTGGCAATGGCTTGTAGAAAAATATGAAAAGAAGATCAATCACTAGTGAAATCAGTGGTTGTCCTTAGGGGGTAGACTGATTTTGATTAAATCCGTCCTTGAGAGTCAGCTTGTCTTCTGGTTGGCATTGGCGAATCTGCCATCAACAATCCTCCAAAAAATCCACCAAATTATTTTTAGCTTCCTTTGGTCGGGTTGTTGAAAAAAGAAGAGTCTACATCTATGCAATTGGCATTTGATAGCCAGAACAAAGCACCTTGGGGGATGGAGGTTGTGGAACTTGATCGGTTTCAATAGAGCTATGGTGGCTAATATTCTTTGGCAAGCTCTTATGAAGGAAGGTTTATGGCATCGGGTGATAAAAGATAAGTATCTCCCATTTGTTTCAGTTGCTCATTGGTTCTGAATGGTAGATATCTCAAAGGAAAAATGCTCTCAGGCCTGGAATTATTAAAATCCCTTCATATTCTTCTGCATTGGATTGTGTGGAGCCCGGGGAATGGATAATTAATATTGATTGGTAAAGATCTCATATTGGGGATGGGACAGTCAACCTTACTATTGGAGGAGCTGATTGTAAGGATCAATAGGAAAGGAGTGTACTATTTATTCCAGGCTCAAGCTGAGGCAAAAGTGGGCATGATTATTTCAAATTGGCTTACCAGTGATGATCTAGAATTACACAGGCACCTTCATGTAGAATGGAATGCCTATCATTGTGCTTTCATAAACAACAGAGTTATCTTGCAAGAGAAACCCGACTCTTTAAAATGGACAGGGGGAGACTCGTCAGGACAGGTAACAGTAAAGAATGTTTCTTTGGCTTTAGAAAATTTGAAATGGAATTATAAGATAGGTGCATGGAGAAAGGCTATGTGGTCTTTGGATTTTCCTTTGAAAATCAAGATTTTTATTTGGTTGATGGTGGAGAATAAAATTCTTACATGGGAGATCCTATAGCGTAGAGGTTTTATAGGCCCAAGTATCTGTATGTTATGCATGAAGAATGAAGAATCAACTCAACACCTCTTTATGAAATGCACCTTGACATTGGAAGTTTGGAGAAAGATAAGAATCTACATAAACTACTCAGGTAATTGGGCAGGGAACAATCTGATGAAATGTTTCAAACAATGGATAACTCATAATTTTCCTTTTCAAACCCTCCTAGCTTTAATTTTTTGGTCAATTTGGAGGGAACAGAATTATGCGATCTTTGAAGACATAGATCCCTTTGTTCAGAAAGTGATACATCGATCTCTATTGACTATGAGGGAATACAAACATCCTCCAAAAGTATTTTCTCTGAGGTCGGGGGTATCACAATCAGTGGTGGGAGGCATGGTTGGCTGGTTCAATGGAGCGACAACATCAATGGGTCTAAATAGTGGAGCGGGGGGAGTCATAAGGATCAACGAGCAGTGTTGTTACAAATGGCTTCTCAACTGCGGTCCCAGAACCAATACCAGAGTGGAACTGCTTGGTGTATGGGCCTTGCTTTCTTTGGCATCTTGTCTTTCCATTCAGAAACTTCATGTTATGGGAGACTCCAAGATTATCATTGATTGGTTGCGGGGAAAGGGGCGTCTTTAGGTTATCACTTTAGATTGCTGAAAGGATATAATCACTGCATTAATCAATCATTTCCACAAAATTTATTTTGCACATGTGTATAGAAATGATAAGAAAGCAACAGATAGCCTATCAAAGCAGGCACTCAATAGGAATCCTGGGAAGCTGATCTATTTCCAATGTGTAGAGGAGCATGAGGGGCCCCATTTATTCCTCGATCTTTACTAGTTTTTTATTGGCTTTCCTTGCATGCTACACAACTTACTATTTTGGGACGATTAGTGGGTTCTTTTGTTTAATCACATGATCCTTTTGATGACCAGTGATCAACTAGAGATATTCCTGTGAAAATATGAAAGTTTTGTTTTGTTGTTATAGGCAGATAGCTATATGGACTGGGGATCTCTTCTATGCGATGTTTTGGGGAAAATGGATATCACTGATGGTCATCATGACATTAGTAAGATTGGTCTTACTGTAATCGATCAGTTTATATTTATAATACAAATATAAAGGATAATTTTCTGTGGAAAAAAAGTGAATTTAATAACGAGGATTTTATAAAAGGCAAGGTGGGGTGGGAACAAGATTCGATAACGACACTATTTAACACCGCTACCTCACCTATATTTTTGAGTTAAGGTGGAAAGAATAAATTATATTTAATATGATGAAAATATTCTATGTTCAAGATGGTACTACATTAAAAGATTTTAATTTAATTTATTAATATTATTATTTTTAAAAGATTTTAGAAATAATTTGATATTTATAATTGTTTTTTATTAGTAAATTAGTACAATTACACTTAAGTAAAAATGGTTGATATAAATTTGAGTAATATTTTTCTCTAATTAATATAAATCTATATATACTATTTTTCACTTTTTACTTACTTAAATGTGATTGTGCTAATATTATCATATTACTAAACTAAACCCAAAACATAGCCATGGAGTTGAATGTACAAAGGTACAAACTCTATCCATGTTTATTGTTATTTGCTTCCTTGGAGGGTGATTTGTGCCACATGTGATCTAAACAAAATTCATATGATCAAGGAAAGGGGAAGGATCTTTGATTCTCATTTTGGGAAAACTGGTCAGTTAATAAATTTTGGAATAAATTTATGAGGTGAGATGACGAATGTTTCTGCCACATTTCATGTGTGAAATAATTATGTATAGCAAGTGTAACATAGAGAACATAGTTCTGTGGGTGGGGCTGTGCACTTTCAATACAAACCACACGCTATCCATAAAAAATATTGCGCTTACAACGGAGTTTGGGATTGCGTTTATGGTGTGGAAAATGTGTTTTCCAGGTTCTAATACATCAGAATATGAGATATTAATATCATACAATATATTCTTTGTCTTTGTATTGTACACCTAATATTCGAAAAAGTAGACAACAAATCTTCTCTCAATCCTCTCTACTTGAAAATTCCCTTGGAGCGCACTACAGTATTATGCGTCCAATATTGATATAAATATAAGGGTAGTTTTTTCCAATGGAAATTAACCCGCTGGGAACCCACCCCGATACTTTCCCACATAGTGGATGATATGAGAGTGGAAAGCAGCAGCCCGAGGGACTCGTAGCCAGGCTTGAACTCGTGACCTCTCCCCAACCTGGAAGAGTGTGCCCACGTTCTCGCCAATCGAGCTATCCCTCGTAGCCAAGCTTGAAGGGTAGTTTGAGAAGTGCATTTCAAATCTATACCTAATTTTTTTTAGTCTTTACTTATTAAATATTAAAGTAAAGAATGATGACATTTATGAAATATTAAAGTAAAGCGTGATGACATATTAAAGTAAAGGGAATGATAAAATCGTGGTTTAAATTATTTGAAGTTATTTAAGTTACTTCACGTGAAATCAAAACTAGTGGAAGATCTCATTTTCAAATTTTCCTTGTTTGTAAAATATGTGAAACCAATAAAATCCTTCGTCTAAAAATATGTGAACCATTAAATTCTTAGCATTAGAAAGTTAATAGCGAACTCCTACATAGGATTTTAGTTGTTGGATTGTTTCCCGAAAGGAGCAATTCAATCTAACATTTAGCGCCGTTACAGCCACACTTGGATATAAATTCGGTACTAGAAAATGCCGGTGGCGCACTGAGCTCTCAGTTTTCGGGGTTGAGATTTATAGCAGCAGCATGTATTAGTTCTTTTGATTTTAATCCGCTTACCATCCAAATAGAGAAGTACGAAAATCACATGAATTTTTTTCAAAAGTTATATTGTTTTTTCTTCCATGTGTCAAATTTCGCAATGTTATGTACCTTAATTTGAAATTTCGAACTCTCATCAAATATATATTGCAAACTAGTTATCTTGTTAATTTTTTT
Source organism: Picea engelmannii (assembly GCA_009831015.1). Taxonomy (NCBI): domain Eukaryota; kingdom Viridiplantae; phylum Streptophyta; class Pinopsida; order Pinales; family Pinaceae; genus Picea; species Picea engelmannii. The sequence continues at coordinate 39,175 of ML783118.1, read as the reverse complement.
TTTTTTAATTTAATTTAATTTAAAGGAGAAAAATGGATTATACATAAACATGGAATTGGAGAAATGTAAATGTTTTATCCTTTAAATATTGGAATACAATGTAGATTCATCTTAAATATGGATCTATAATTTTCTTTTTATTATTTATTTTCATGTAATTCCTTTTTAAATTTTACAAGTTGTCATCTTAAACCGGATCTATCAAGTATCTAAAGAGATCCAATTTCTTAAGGTGTAATTTTTTTATTATTATTTTCTTTCATGTTGGTTGTAATTGTTTTTTTTTAATTGAGTCAACTTTATTTTTATTATTGTTCTTGTAAGGGTCTCCCACCGAGCGCACACGCTCCTTGGGCAGACTTGATGATGAAAGGGAGAGTGATTGGTTGGATGAATGAAGATGTTTGGGTGTGGGCAAGAACACCTTGGGTGCACAATGGTGGCACACAACACCAAGAGGCACATACCTTACTTTCCTTAGAACGATTGGGTTTGGGAAAGGGTGAGGCAACTTGGGAGCATGCTACAGGAATGGAATTGTCTGCCCTCAACAACATGGGCATGTCAGATAGGTTGGACGACCCCATCGGTACACTCACAAGGAGTCACGACGATCAACACAGAGAGTGCACAAGGAAAAGGGTGCATGCCCAAGGATGGGGCGCGTCGGACCAAGAGACAGACAATTAATGGGTGCATGGGCTTTGAATGGGCGAGTTGGTTGAGTGTGGGTTCGTGAAGGGGCGCAACACCCCCAAGAGATTCATCATTTAGAAGAAATGACATTTGGAGCTCGTATAAGAGCAAGGGTCTCCCACGACACCACCGAGCGCGCACACGCTCCTTGGACAGATTCGACGACGGATAGACGAAGATCACAAGGAAGGGAGAGCGATCGGTTGGAGGGACGAAGACGTTCGGGTGTGGGCAAGATCACCTTGGGTGCATGATGGTGACGCACAACACCAATGGGGCACATACCTTACTTTCCTTAGAATGATTGTGTTTGGGAAAGGGCGAGGCAAGTTGGGAGCATGCCAAAGGAGTGGAATCGTCTGCCCTTGGAAACATGGGCATTCCAGATAGGTTGGAAGACCCCATCGGTACACTCACGAGGAGTCATGATGGTCGACATGAAGAGTGCACAAGGAAAAGGGTGCATTCCCAAGGATGGGGTATGTCGAACCAAGAGGCAAACAATTGATGGGTGCATAGGATTTGAATGGACGAGTTGGTTGAGTGTGGGTTCGCGAAGGTGCACAACACCCCCAAGAGATGCATCATTTTGCACGAATGACCCTTAGAGCTCCTATAAGAGCAAGTGCGCACAACCAAGAGGAGGAAAAGAGCATTTTGGCAAGATATTTGGAGAGCAAGTCTGATGCAAGACCACGATAACGAATTGAGGTAGACTTGCCAAGATGGAAAACAAGTAGCCAAGATTTGGACATTCTGGAGGTTTGGGGAAGTATGAAAACAAAGGTCTATGGAAGCATGTATGAGGAAGTACCGAAATGTATGTTAGCTTGGTGAAAGTCTGCGGAAACAAAATGACAAAAGGTTTGTGGTTGTGGGCACGTATGAAGTGCACTGCAGGGACTTGCAAAGATGGTTGTGACAGAGAGTCTTGTGGTGACAGATCTATTCTTGAGTGTCTTGGTGATGGAAGGCGAGTCGTTTGACTCTTCCTTGTTGTAAACCATGTCGATAATGCTCATTTGTAACTGTTTCACAATAACAAAGACTTAGCTGGGTGTGAGGCACAATTTGTGTTGCCCGAACTATTTTTGTGTCTGTCTTCGTTTTTGTTCCAAATTTATTCTCTTGTTTATGGATGAATGCTTAAATAAGATTAAGTGTTAAATTGTGTTAACAACTGTCTAAGTAAGCAAGAGTTGCATTAGAGTAGGAGTGTGACTCGTTGGTAGCCTAGAACAGAGTATGGCTATGCTCTAGGTGAAGAGGCGTAGCTCAGACAAAGTATTCTCGGTGTGCCAAGCGACCAAGTAATAATAGTCGCGGTGTCGCACGCCCTCAAGAGATGAACGATCGCAAGATCAGTTTGAGCATCCAGTGGGGTCGTGACAATTCCTTTATTATTATTGTCATTTTTTTAATGTAGCGTTATCTAACATAACATAGTGCTAACGCCTCAACATCCCCCTCATAGTGGGTTGTATAACACCTCCCCACTCTGTCTATAATAATCAATTTGAAGTCTACCACATGATATAGAAATACATAATAATATTTTTTTGTTCTTTCTTCCATGTATTGAATTAGTCAACATATCTTACTTAAAAAAAAATTCCACACACAAAAAGTGTTCATATTTTATTATTCAATTAACATAAATACATTAAGCTTTTGCTTAAGATAGATAGGATATCTTAGCCATACAATCCATTTAGTTTAGATAATCTCTCAACTTCACACATAAATAGGATGCAGATATAACAAAATCCTAACCAAACATCTCACGTAGAGATTACAATAACTAATACATTCTATGATGATGCATATCAAATATTAAGCACAAAAGAAGTAGGAGTTAATTACTCCAACACCCTCCTTTAATGCGTACTTGACTTTGATCTCTGATCTTTGTCATCTCTGTCTGGTATAGTCTTCATGAGAATCTCTATCCACTTCTGAAATCTCATAGACTATGCTTTTTGACACAAACATTCATTTGAGCTACCACTTGATTCATTGAAGACACAATTGATTTTGACCATCAATTTCGTATTCGTAATGAAGACAATTCTATATGCTTCTATCTGTCAAAATTCATAGCTCGTTGCATTTGTCAGAAAAGCAGTCTAGACACTGAATCATTCTATTGACATACTTCCATATGTCGAAATACATAGCTCACTATATTCGCCAGTTATATAGGAAAACAATCTAAATACTGAATGTATCCAGAATTCAGTCTTACAACATGAATTATTTCATCTCACAGGTACACAAAGTGTAGTCACAACCTAATAATAGTGTTCTTGCTGACATACATAACTCGTTGTATTCGTTAAGAAACACAAGCTATTCGATCATGTTACCCTGTTTTAAAAAATATGAGAGGTTCTTCATTAAAGTTCACAAGCACACAAGCTCCACAATCTCAATCTAGTTTCACGCTTTCTTCACCAAAAGGAAACCTAGTGTTCTTGTGTCACCTTGTTCACCAAGAAACACAAGCGGCTCATAGATTGGAGAGAGGATACAACCAGATCTAAGAAACAAAAAAATATGTTTTAATATAAAACAATCCCATGTATTTATGAAAGCTTCAAAGTCAATAGATGCAATGCCATCTTCCTTTCCTTACATGCATATCTATTTCACCTTATCAATAATGAGAGTAAGTCACACAACCAATATAGTAAATACATATATTTTATTTTTCACTGTGTATATTTTTCGACAGATGCTTTGAACCAAGAATTATTACAACAATTCATTCTTGCAGATTCTGACTTTCTGTAGTATGCTAACCTAGCATTGCAAGCATATCCTCCAGATTGCATCGACATGCTTCCCTGCATGTCATTGGATGCCTCCCTCCACATGATAGATTGTTCTTTCTAAACGACTTCAATCTTCACACGACTCCTTCTCTCTTACAGGACGAGGACACAACTACAGTGATTTTCACGGTGCCAGTGTGGTTTGAAATTTGAATGATGACTCCTTTGTACAACACACAACCCCTTTTCCAATGGTGGCTCCCTCAGAGCACTCACACAGTAAATTATCTAATTTACATTAGATTGATCTCACATATTTCTGGGCCCTCTCCCGAGGGAGTTACACCCAGAGCTACCAAATTTGATACGAACTTAGAAAAACATTGAACACACAAAAAATGTTCGTATTCTATTATTCAATCAATATAAATACATTAAGCTTTGGCTTAAGATAAATAGACTATCTTAGCCATACAATCTATTTAGTTGAGATAATCTCTCAACTTCACACATAAATAGGATGTAGATATAACAAACTCCTCACCACATCTCATTTAGAGATTACAATAACTAATACATTCTATGATGAGGAATATCAAATATTAAGCACAAGACAAGTAATGTCTAATTACTCCAACAATCTTGTACTACATACATGTTGAATCTAATATAGCAATGTTAATACAACACATTGGATTTAATTTGACAATGTTATGTATTATACATTAAAACAATGAATTATGCAATAATTTTGTATATTCTTTTTTAAAATTTTGTGAAAAAAATTAATAGATTTTGAAATTATTTTGTATATTATTGTAAAAAACAATTTAAATTTATAGAAAATTTAAAAGATTTTCTTTTAATCTATTGAATTTAGCTTGAGTGACTTGAAAGATTATTGTTATTCTACTCATCCACGTTTAATTTTACAAATAACATGTTAAACTCTTAAAAAATATATTATTATAATAACTTACAGTAAAACAAAAGAACCTGCTGGAGATTGTGATTGCGAGATGGCGTTACCGAGAAGGTTTATTTCAAATTATCCAAAAACACCATACACAACATATCACATCCTTTCTCTCTACTCTCACATTGGGCATACACGGCTAAAGCGTTGGTTGTATTTTTCTATACCAAATAATTTTTTAGAAAACCAAAGTTTATACACGCGTGGGCAGCGGGCATATTAAATCTAACCGAGGGTTTGTGGTGGTTATATGGTAGTCATACCATAAAATTGTTTTAAACTAAAGAATTTTTTTTTTATGTGTGACAGGTCGACTTTTATAAAACCAATTGTTATATGAAGTCGTGGCAAATGATATTGTATAGAGGTTTGACCTAAGATTGTGTTTTCATTTTCTTATGTAGTTGGTTACCTATGCCGTATATATTTTTATTTTTATTCTATATTCTATTATGATGGGGTTTGACATCTTAAAAAAAATTAAAATATAAAATTTTCTTAAATAAATATTGTGAAACGTGTGGGTGAAGGTTTTCTCAATAAATATTTTTCGTGGAAACCAGAAAACAATCCACTAAACACATCAAAGATGTCTACATAGTCCACAATTTTTAAGTGTCTCAAATATTACACTACTCTTTGTTTTTCATACTATTTCCTAGATTTCTTAGTAAAATGCTTGAAAAGAACCTCATCAAAATTCCTTATGTTGAGATATTTGTCAAAAACATGAGCCAATGTCTTCAAATAGTTTTTTTTTAAATGCAACATTCAATAATTACAACATTTAGTAGAGCGTTTTCAGAAAATATGTCTTGTAAATACAGTGAGCCAAAGTGATGGCCACAGGGGATTTATGTGAGCAATCGTGGAAAAATTCAAGACCATTCTTCTTTGAAATCATTGAAATAAACTAGTATCTTAATGCATCAATCAACAACCTCCATAGGTCAATATCGAGTTGTTGTATAGTGACAACAATGCATTTCTAGTTTTATAGATCAAACCTTACAATGCTCATTTTCATAGAAAAAACACATAAATAAATTATCCTCACAAAACAGAAGCCTTAAAATTAAAACACTAATTGTGAAATACAAATGGAATTTGCAAACATTAGAATAAATCCTTAAAAAACATGGCTCTATAGGCCATTCCCTCTAATAAGTGAATATATATAAATATATTCAACCTCATGGTATCTAGGTGTTTAAGAGATTTTGAGTTAAAATAGAGCTACCCTACAATGCTCTAGCTCACCATTGACAATGAGTTAATAAAACAAATAAACTTGTCTCATGTTCTTTTTCCAATAATCAATATGATTTAGTTTTTATAATATTGTTTCTATGTATAGACATGCATAAGTGAGTATTATTCAGTGTTAGGGTCGTAACCCGCATAGAGGTAGAACAATATATTCAAGTGTAATAAAGGTCAACATTAATAAGGCCTTGTAATAAAATAGAATAAGTCGAATGTAAAAAGACTTAATAGAAGCTTCCGCTTCTAGAAGGATCTTCCTCTAGATGCTTCTTTTGATAGAAATATTTAGTATAAATAAGAGCCGAGGGTATGATAACCCTACCTTGGATATTATTGTAATAGAGCTCTGCTCAACTAGAGGTTGCCCCCTCGAAGAAGCCCGTGAACATTGTTCTCAGAATCAAAGTGTTATTTCTATTGTTATTTTTATATTATTTTAGTGTTATTGTGGTGATTGTTCTGGTTATACTACTGTTATTCTGCCATTTCTAGCATTTTATTTCTGTTTTGCATACTTTTTATATTTGGTATATTACAAGTGGTATCAACGCACTTTCCTCGGCATAAATTGTGGGTTAATTTTATTTTTTCAGGGTAGAGACGTATTCCGACGTCTTTCAGCCACAGAGATCTGTCGTTACGCGCATAAACCTGCGGTTGAGGGATTCATACACACAGGAAATAGAAGTGGTACTGAAGCGCACATCTGTTGGCCACCCTTGTAACCAATGTTGGTACCCCTTCGAGTGGTAGCGCATCAGACAACACCTATGTATGGATCGACCTAGATTACCTGAAGCCCTATTTAGATAAACTGATCAACCGCCTGACTGCTATAGTGCCACCAAGAACAACACTTGGGAAGATACTCTCTAGTACTTGGGTAGTCGGGTAGTACGACTAAGGGTGCGGTCTATCCTCCTTAGTTAGTGCCCTGAGATATTGGGCCGAGTAATACTATTGGACCCTGCACGTATATCAGATAGCTAAATCAGAGAGCAAACCCTTGTCTGTAGAACCCTTGAATACCTAACCCTTGGGGACAGAAACATAAACAAATTAAAAGAGACAAGATTTATTGCCGCACAACTGTGTTCGGGTTTCCAAATCATTACACATTTCTTCCTGGTTAACCATTTGGTCATTTCATCACTGCAGTATTCTTCAAACCAGAGTATAACTTCGCAGGTGTAAAAAAAATAAAAAAATAAAAAAATAAAAAAAAAGTCTGGAAATTTTTGCACCATTATTTGAGACCTATTCCATTAGATTCATCTTTTCACCCTTATCACATTCATACCTATAATTTTTCAGAAAAAATTTTTGACCCCACCTGCCCCATTTCGGTTCCCTCGTCATCATGGCCCATACCCGTAGCCAAGACTGGGAAGCTTGCTTCAATACCTTGCAATCTAATTTCATCGAGACCCAACAAGAAGTGAAACAACTTAGTGCTAATGTTGTCTCCATCAATACAACCATGCAGTCCTCAATGGAGTAAATCAAACAAGACCTGACTACCCAGCTTGAATCTGTCTTTTTGACGCTCTGCACCAAGCTCCATATCCCTACAAATAACCCTTTATTTGACCCACCTCCACATACTGAAGATGAAAATTCCTCTCATTCCCATAACTTTCAGCACCATCACTTTCAATGTGACCTACGCCTTCCGCGGGTGGATGTGACCAAATTTGATGGCTTAGATCCCACTGGTTGGGTAACCCAAATGGAACATGATTTCTCTTTATACGACATTACAGATGACTTGGCCAAACTCTGGTATGGTGTTCTCCATCTAGATCAAGAACGTTGGCAATGGTGGCAATGGAGAAAAACTTCCTGTCAAGGGTATATTGCTTGGACACACTTTGTGGCAGAGCTTTATGAATGCTTTGACACTGACACCAACCATTTGGGTTGTTTGACAAAGTTGAAACAATCAGGCATAGTAGAATACTTTATAGATGCTTTTGAGCGCTTGGCTTTTCAGACAGAGGGCATGTATGATTCCTTTTTCTGAGAGTGTTTTATCAATGGCCTCAAGGATGATATTCGGGCCCATTTCCTCATGGCTCGGCCTCAGAGTTGGGTGGAGGCTACTAAAAGAGCTAAATAAGAACAAAAGGTTGTATCTTCTCAAAAATGGAAAACCTCCTTTATCCATCGCACTAAACTAGTAAATCCCACTACTCCCTCCGCTCCACTAAAGATCCAAAAATTGACAAGGGCTGAAATGGCTGAACGCCAACTCAAAGGCCTTTGTTATAATTGTGATGACAAATATTTCTCGAGCCACAAGTGTAAGGAACAACATCTTTTATGGCCATCTCGGAGGATATTTCGTAAGAGGATGTTGAAACTCCCCTTGTTTCTGAGTCACCTGAAACCATTGACATAACCCCTCCCTCAGACCCTCCTGAAGTAGAACCGATCATTTCCCTAAATGCTCTCACTGGCTTCTCTGCTCCCCAAACCCTCAAGATAAATGGTTACATCAAGCATAGGAAGGTCATCATTCTGGTTGATAGTGGAAGCACCCATAATTTTATTCATCGGCACATTGCCCAAGAAACTCATTACTACATCCATGCAGTAAATAATTTCCAAATCATGATTGCCAATGGTGGCTCCATGAAATGTGGAGGGCATTGTGAAAATATGCGTCTCCAAATTGGTGACTACCACCTGAAATCTCATATGTTTGCTATCGACATGGGTGGTTGTGACATTGTGTTGGGTGCAGACTGGCTAAGGACTTTGGGTCCCATTCTCATGGATTTTAAAGAATTAACCATGCAATTCGACCAGGAGGGCCAACAATATAAGTTCCAAGGCATCATCGCTGGTTCACCTGAGATCATTAGTTCCAATGACATGGAAAAGCTGCTCAAAAAAGGTCATTATGGTGTTATTGCCCAACTCCATGCCATACAAGCAACATAGACACCCTCGGTGCTGCAAGACATCCAATCCATCCTTTCTAAACATCAAGTGGTATTTTCCACTCCCCAGGGACTCCCTCCTTCTCGTGGTTTTCATGATCATTCCATTCCCCTTGTACCAGGAGGCCTTCCTCCCAATATTTGTCTGTATCGTCACCCCTTTTCCTAAAAAAATGAACTTGAGAAAATGGTCTAGGAAATCCTTAACGCAGGCATTATCCGCCCTAGTACGAGCCCCTACCCTTCTCCCGTGGTCATGGTCCTGAAGAAAGAAGGTTCTTGACGAATGTGTCCCGACTTTAGTGCCCTCAACAAACTTACCATTAAAGACAAATTTTCCATTGGATGAATTGAGTGGCACCCAGTTCTTTACTAAACTTGATCTTCATTCTAGCTACCACCAGATACGTATGAAAGAGGCATACATTCCCAAGACTGACTTTATAACTTATGAGGACCACTATGAGTTTTTGGTCATGCCCTTTGGCTTGTGTAATGCCCCCTCCACCTTCCAAAGCCTCATGAATCATGTCTTCCGTCCTTTTCTCCATCATTTTGTCTTAGTTTTCTTTGATTATATCCTCATCTATAGCAAAACCTGGACAGACCATCTTGCTCATGTGGATTGAGTTCTCCATCTACTCTCTCAGCACCAACTTTTCCTGAAACAATCTAAATGTAATTTTTGTGCCTCAGAAGTCGAGTACTTGGGTCATCTAGTTGGCAAGGATGACGTCAGGGTGGATCCTAAAAGGATTGAAGCTATGCAAGACTGGCCTCACCTAAAGACTTTCAAAAGCTTGCATGGATTTCTGGGCTTAACGGGTTATTATCGCAAGTTTGTTTAGAATTATGGAAATATTGCAACACCTCTCACTCCACTCCTAAAAAAGAACTCTTTCACTTGGAATCCAGTAGCTTCTCAATCCTTTCAAACCTTGAAGATGGCCATGTGCACCACTCTAGTCCCGACCCTTCCTGATTTCACAAAGACCTTTGTCTTGGAATGTGATGCTTCAGGGAAAGGAATTGGTGTTGTCCTTATGCAAGAGGGTCGACTTTTGGCCTTTACCAGCAAGCAACTGTCTGAAAGAAATCTGGGCAAATCAATCTATGAAAAGGAAATGTTGGCTATTCTGCATGCCGTTGATCTGTGGTGCCCTTATCTATTGGGGAAACGCTTCCAAATTAAGAGAGACCATCAAAGCCTCAAGTATTTTCTGGAACAACACATTTCCTCCCCGGAGCAACAAAAATGGGTGACTAAGCTCTTTAGATATGATTATGAGATCATTTACAAGAAGGGAAAAGACAATGTGGTTGCGGATGCACTTTCCCGAAAATATGAAGATGAAGGATCCCTTTTTTCTCTTTCCTTCATTGTACTAGATTGGCTCTAAGCCGTTCGCCAGGAATGGCTACACGATCCCAAAAGTTCGCATCTGATCCAACAATTGTAGTCCAATGCTACAACTTCCCTAGGGTACTCTTGGCTCCATGATGAGCTTCGATACAAAGGCCGTTTGTATTTAAGTAAACAATCAAAACTTAAATCCACGGTACTTTCTGAGCTTCATGCTACACCCACTTCTGGGCACTCTGGGTTTACCAAAACCTATGACAGAGTCAAACGTTCTTTTTTCTGGGATGGTATGAAACAAGACATTCGTAATTTTGTCGTTGAATGTGATGTGTGTCAATGCAACAAGGGCGAAACAGTAAAATCTCTGGGAACACTACAACCGCTTCCGATTCCACCTGCTATTTGGAGGGATATCTCTATGGATTTTATCACAGGCTTACCCAAATCGGGAAATAAATCAGTCATCATGGTGGTTTTTGATTTCCTTTCCAAGTATGCTCATTTATGTGCTCTTCAACACCCATTTACAAAATCCATGGTGGCTCAACTTTTCATGGATCAGGTCTTCAAGCTTCATGGCATGCTGCATTCTATTGTTTCTGATCACAACCCAATTTTCACCAACAATTTTTGGCAAGAACTGTTCAAGATACGAGGCACCCAATTGCATCTTATCACAACTTATCATCCCCAGACTGATGGTCAAACAAAAGTTGTCAACAAGTGTTTGGAAACATATTTGAGGTGTTTTGCCTCGGAAAAGAAAAATTAGTGGGCTCAATAGTTACCCCTAGCTAAATGGTGGTACAACACTTTATACCATACAAATACACACATGACTCCTTTTGAAGCAATATATGGACAAAAGCCACCTTTAGTTCTCTCATACTTACCTGATGTCTCGAAGGTCCAGGCAGTTGACCAAATGCTTACAGTTTGAGAGTCTATTCTTCGCACCCTCAAAGAGAATTTGGTCAGGGAATAGAATCGCATGAAGAAACAAGCAGATCAAGGTCGCTCTGAACGTCAATTTGCAGAAAGGGATCAGGTGTTTCTTCGTTTGCAACCTTACAAGCAAAATTCCCTCAAGGCCAAGCATTTTCAGAAGCCAACGCCCAAATTTTATGGTCCTTATACCGTTCTCAAGCATGTGGGACATGTGGCCTATCGGTTAGCTTTTCCCAGTCATTCTAAGCTACATCCTGTTTTTCATGTTTCATTCTTAAATAAGGTTATTGGAACTAAGTGCCAAATTCAAACCAACCTTCCCGAGTTAGACAAAGAGGGATCCATTTGGCTACAACCACAAGCAGTTTTGGACCAACGTGAGCATCACCTGCGTTACAGAACCATCAAGGAAGTGTTAGTCCAGTGGAAAGATACAAGTCCAGTAGATGCCACTTGGGAACCAACTACCATTCTGCAACAATTTCCACATCTCAAGCCTTGAGGACAAGGTTGTTTTTAAGGGGGAGGACATGTTAGGGTCATAACCCGCACATAGGTAGATCTATATATTCAGATGTAATAAAGGTCAACATTAATAAGGCCTTGCAATAAAATAGAATAAGTTGAATGTAAGAAGACCTAATAGAAGCTTCCGCTTCTAGAAGGATCTTCCTCTAGATGCTTCTTTTGATAGACATATTTAGTATAAATAGGAGTCGAGGGTATGAGAACCCTAGCTTGGATATTATTGTAATAGAGCTCTGCTCGACTAGAGGTTTCCCCCTCGAAGAGGGCCATGAACATTGCTCTCAGAATCAAAGTGTTATTTATGTTGTTATTCTTATATCATTTCAGTGTTATTGTGGTGATTGTTCTGGTTATACTGTTGTTATTTTGCCATTTCTAGCATTTTATTTCTGTTTTTCATACTTTTTATATTTGGTATATTACATTCAGTTCACATTAGATTTATTATTATTATATTTTTAGTTTTCTATAGTATTTTATATTGGGGGGATGTTACAATCTCTTTATACTAAGTTTTAAAATGCACCTCGCTTCTCTCGGTGCAATGAGCCATCTAGAGGGAAAATCAGATGCTTTGAGGATGAAGAAACAACACTAGAATCTAAGTGAAACATGTTACATTACTTAATTATGAAGTAATTCTAAAATAGTAGTAATTGTGGATGTACATGTCGCTTAGGATACCCAAAATAGAGATGCACACTCTGGACCCCATATATATATATATATATATATATATATATATATATATATATACTCCAAGACCCAAAACTTAAAGTTCTCCATAGCATTTCTTCTCATGCTATGTTTATACTTTTATAACCTAAATAAAAGAGACATGAAACAATTCAATTATTCATGTCTTGAATATTCTAACCAAATTGTGTGTATAGATTTATTACAATGAGAAATCATAGAAAGAGTACTAAGGAGGTTTGGTGTTTCAATGGTTATACCTCAACTGGAAGTTTTTTCCCCATCCTTGTATAAGTGAATTTTGTAAGCACTATGGATGGAACTCCATTCTTGAGAGTTTTCCATTAGGATTTAATGAGTCATTACTACTACAAATTGTTAAGGTGATGACCCTCTTGTGCATGTTGAACTTTCCAACCTTTCATTGAATTGTATCTGTTGGAAAGTTAGTTTTCATTGATGTCAACTCTAGATGAACTCTAGAAGAACTGATGTCAACCCTAATCAACCTTAGAATAAGACCTGGAAAGATGGGTAAGTGGTTAAGTGTTTGAGAAGCCCCAAAGGTGTGGTCATGAAGCTCTAAGTTGTTTGAGGAATAATCACAATGTAAATGTAGGTAACACACTCATAGATGGATAGTACTCATCATGTTGTTTCCAATGGTAGGTGGTACGCCATGTGGTTCCTCACGGTTGAGGAGTTATGCCCTCTTGATGTTGGAATCCCTGAAGAATGGTTAAGAAGCCCCTAAACAATTACTACTCATTAATTAAAGGGTAAAGTGGTTGTAACAAGAAAGTACAGGTCGACCCTAAAGTTAAGGAAAAAAGTCACTTTGAAAAAGTATAATTATACCTCAAGGATTTTCTCATAAGTACATTAACATACACAAGTCTATTTTATATCTTCTAAGTGAACACATGATATTTTGGTAAATATTTTTGTAGTGTATCTGAGGTAGCAAAGTCTGAAGTAACGAAGGAAAGCAAAGGGAAAAGTCTGCAAGAGCGATAAGTGATGCTACTATCCTTTCGAGGTTATCTGTGGGTCATAGTGGTACAAGGCACATACATTTGTGGGTCACATTGGAGCAAGACACAGACATCTGCGGGTCACAATGGAGAAAAGTGCATATTTATGAGGTTATCCATGGGTTGACAGTGTATGACCTACAATTTTTTTGAAAAATCCACGAGTTGACAGTGTATGAGTAGCGTATTTTTGGGAAAATATTGAAGAAGGTGCTATCTTGTTGATGTTGAAGTTGAGGAAGGTCTATTGGTCTAAGATGATATGCATAGAGCCCTCTTCATGAATAAAGGTATGTTTTTATGTGTATTTTATGCTTGTATCATGGATGGTTTGGCGCATTCTTAAGGCATGACTTGGAGAGATTTTGGTACATGGTTGCATATGGTTGAGGTTCATCTCTTGATACATGCTTGAGACATATCCTTGGTACTTGGTTTATGGATGTTATGGTTCATTGTTAGAGGCACATATTTGTGATATTGGCACTTGGTTGAGAAACATCATTGATGATATCTTATGGTACATGGTGTATGCCATGATTGAGACATGTCATGAGTGATATGTTATATGGTTGAGGCACATCTCATGGTACATGGTTTATGGAATATCTCTTGGTTTGAGGAGCATCTTGGATATTTGGCACATTATTTGAGATATACTTTGGTATATGTATGAGGCATTCCTTGATGATGTTGATGCATGTTGAGACACATGGTTGATTCATGGTATAGGTTTTTGTACATAGTATGGTGCAGGTTTTGGTACATGGTTGATGCATGATAAGGTACAAGTATTTGGTACATGTTTTGGTACATAGTTGAGCACATAGGTTGATTATGGTATATCAATTACAACGACAGGTTGATGTGACAATGACGGTGACAGGTTGATGTGATAGTGATAGTGACAGGTTGATGTGACAATGACAATGATAGTATCAATGGTAGTGACAGGTTGAGTTTACACTTATATTTCAGGGTGACAAGATGGGGCAAGGAAAGGAGGTTGTAGCCTCCTTCCAGTTGGAGCCAGAGAATATATGGAGTTGGAGCTTTCTTTAGGTTGGAGCCTATAAATCAGGGGGTCATAGTCTCCTTTTGGCTGGAGCCATAGAATATAAGGATTTGGAGCTTCCTTTAGGTTGGATCATGTAAACTAGGGGGTTGGAGCGTCCTTCCAGTTTTAGCGGGAGAATTTAGGGAGTTGTAGATTCCTTTAGGTTGGAGCCTGTAAATAGGGGGTTGGAGCCTCCTTCCATTTGATGTTGGAGATTTGGGAAGTTGGTGCTTCCTATGAATGTAATATTGATATATATAAGAAATCGTTTTGTGCTTTTCTTCCATTTGGGTTTCCACGTAAACTTTGGTGTACTATGTATCTATGGTTGTTTATTATGCACTAATGAATGATAATTCTTGTGATGCAATAATATACTGAATGCATAAGTGATGAACTATTGAATATTTCTAATAATGTTGAATTTTATATATTATGATTGAAAGTGGTAAAAAATGATCATACTGAATCACCCCCCCCTCAATATTCCAAAAATTGGAATCGAAGCTAGGTTCCTTCAAGAAATTTTCTAATCACTCGAAGGTAGATCATGAAAAGTACCAATTTGTATAAGAATGGAATACCATTGTTTGATGGTCAGAACTATGCCTTTTGGAGTAGAAGGATGAAAACATATGTACAAGCACAAGGATTTGATGTTTCAAAATTGGTAGTAGATGGATACAAAGATCCTACCACTCCCCCAAAAGATGACGATGGAAATAAACGCAGTCAATGGATAAAAATGGATAAAAATGCTATCCTAAATGGCTTGGTTGATTCAGTATATGTCAAGGTTATGCATTGTGATTCTGCAAAGGAGATTAATGTTTATGAAGGAGATGCCAAAGTCAAGGAAACCAATCTTCAAACTTACAAAGGTCAATTTGAACAGTTAAAAATAAAGGAAGATGAAGACATTGCAACTCACTTTTTACGAGTTGATGAAACAATGAATGTGATTAAAGGATTAGGAGAAGAAGTTGAAGAATCTATGATTGTTCAAAAAGTACTAATATCTCTTCCAATGATATTTGACCCTAAGATATCAGCTCTATAAGAAAGAACATATCTTGATACACTAAGAATGGACGAGCTACATGGAATATTTATAGCTTATGAAATGAGAACAAAAAAGGAGAAATCATCCAAGAAGGAAGCATCTTTCAAAGCATCCAAGAATACAAAGAAGAAGAAAAAGCATGAGTCAAAGCCAAATTGCAACAACAACAAGGATTCAAATGAAGATGAAGAAATAACAAACTTTGTAAGGAAGTTGAAGAGAGGAACTGGAAAGTACAAAGGTATGCTTCCATCAAAATGTTTTAATTGTGATGGAATTGGTCATTTTGCTGCTAAATGTCCTTATGTTAAGAAGTTAGATAGTGATGAAGAATAATACCCCAAGAAAGAAAAGAAATATAGAAAGGGAAACAAGAAGGAAAAAAAAGTAAATTCTTCAATAAAATCTTCTACTCAAAAGAATAAAGCTCTTCATTTGACGAGGATGATGAAAGAAATAGTGATTCATAAAGAGTACTCTTTATGGCTATGAAAAATCATAAAGGAACTCCTGAAAGTGACGAAGAAGAAGTAGAACTTGAAGCAGACCTAATCAATGCTTTAACTGAGCTGAAGAAAGAAAGGAAGAAAAACAAATCATTCAAAGAAGAAATCATCTCCTTGAAAACCGAACTTGAAGAAGGAAAGAGAACGGAAGAAGTAATGCAGATCCATATGATAAAGAAATAAAAAGAGTTTGAGAATCTTGAAAAGGAATTCATGTCACTGAGAGATGAAGTCAAAAAGTAAAAAAGAACTTGAAAAATTCTCAAGTATTAGAAAACATTCTCAATAGTCAAAGGCTATGTAGTGACAAATCTGGACTAGGATACAAGAAATTTCATTTTGAGGAAGGTTCAATCTCTATGACGAAAGAAACAGAAAAAAAGAGTTATGAAAAAATTCTCAAAGGAAGGAATCATGGTCAATAAGAGTAAGAGAGGAATGAATACATAAGACCTTCTACATTTAGGAAACAAGGAAGCTTAAATCATTTTGAAGAAAACAACCAAAGAGAATATTGTGATCAACCAAGGAAGGAATTCAGAAGGACTACACCACAACGAAGATCATTCACTTATAGGTATCAAAAAACCTTTTTGGGTCATTGTTTTACATGTACTAACTTTAGAGATAAAGTTGTAGACTACAAAACATATGGAAGAAATGTTCAAGCAAGAGATGGTTATATGGCTCTCTCCAATATTGAATGTTACAAATGCCACAATTATAGTCACAAAGCTCGAAATTGTAGAAGCATGATTGAGCCTCCCATGAAGGAAAACACTGATGTCATATACAGGAAGGTTTGGAGAAGAAATGAAAAACAAGAAGAGAAGGTGAATGAAAACCAAGTTCCAGAGATCATACTCACAAGATTTGCAGCAACGCAAGATCATGATGAATCTATAGGAAAAGAAGAAGATGCCAAAATCCAGGAAGAGGATGAAGATGAAGATGTCCAAATTCAGGAAGAAGATGAAAATGTGTTAGAATTCAGGAAGAGGATGAAAAGGAAGATTTATCTACAAACGAAGAGGAATATTAGTCTCCATTTGAGTGGGTATTGTTTTGAACCATACAACTTGGAAACTCCCAATAAATATGAATATTGAAGAGGGGGAGTCTAAGCAAAATCTCTACATATCAAAGAATTATCTTTCGAGCAATCTGAAGTGTTTTCATATTTTGGAAAGGTAGTTTCAAAATGGTTTGATGAAAGAAGTGAAGAATGTCTTGTGACAGTTTGATTGTTTGAGGAGAATCTTTCAAAACAAATTCCCATGCAGGTATCAACTGACAATTATGGAGAATATCAGTGGCACACTTTTCAAGTAGAGATTCACATTATATAGAGGATTCTGGGAATGTATTCAGGCAGGGATATATTCAGTACATATTTTTGCAGACATGTAGAGCCTAATTTGTAGATTGAAAAAACAAATTGAAAAGAAGGAATATGTAGTGATCAATTGCAGAGGATTCAAATAAGTCTTCAGAATGGTAAAGTGACATATGGGTCAACATTGTGTGCAGTTGAGTAGTAGATCCACACACAATTTTATGACATATGGATAGAGATGGATTTATGAGATCATTGGCAAGTCTAGACATATATATGACAGTGGATGAAAGCATATTGACAAGTGGAAAACAAAACAAGTGAAGAGAAACTGTCAGCAGAAGTCATACAGTCAAAGGGAAATTGTTGAAAAGTATGGTCATTGATGTCTAAGAAGTGAACATGACAAGCTATGAAGTCGAGTAAATTTGAATTCTTGTTATATATGTCAGCAAATTACAAGAGGAAGCACCAATGGACAAGAAGAACCAGAAGAGAGGAAAGGAAGAAAGTACAGGAAGCCCCACATTGATCTACATGGCATATTTCAAAAGAAGACATGGGGAGAGAAATCGCCAGAAGCAATTACCCTTATGTCAAAGGGGAAGAGAGAGAACAAAATCAGAAAGTGAAAGATCAGAAGAATGAAGATAGGGGGAGCAACCCCAGAGAGAGATACCCTTTTCCATTTATTTCAAAGGGGGAGAGAAAAACAAGGAGAGAAACATCTAAATATATAGATGAGGAGCGATGGTGACAATGGGAGCACAAATGTTGGAGTATGAGTGTTTCCATCAATGCCGAAGGGGAATATTATTGGAAAGTTAGTTGTCATTGATGTCAACTCTAGATGAATTCTAGAAGAATTGATTTCAACCCTATTCAACCTTAGAAGAAGCCCTTACAGAAAACATGGTTAAGTGGTTGAGAATCCCCATATGTGTGGCCATGAAGCCCGAAGTTGTTTGAGGAATAAGGACATGAAGGAAAATGTAAATGCATGTAAAATACTCATAGATGTATATTCCTAGTCATTCCATTTCCAATGGTAGGTGGTATGCCACATGGTTCCTCATCGTTGAGGAGTTATTCCCTCTTGAAGTTGGAAGCCCTGAATAATGGTTAAGAATCCCCTAAACAATTGCAAGTCATTAATTAAAGGGTAAAGTGGTTGTAACAAGAAAGTACAGGTTGGCCCTAAAGTTAAGGAAATAAGTCACTTTGAAAAAGTATAAATACACCTCAAGGGATCTCTCATAAGTACATTAACATACACAAGTCTATTGAATATCTTCCAAGTGAACAATTGATATTTTGGTAAATATTTTTGTAGTGTATATGAGGTAGAAAAGTATCAAGTAATGAAGGAAAGCGAAGGGAAAAGTCTGCAAGAGAAAGAAGTGATGATACTAGCTTTATGAGGTTATATGTGGGTCATAGAGGCATAAGGCGCAAACATTTGTAGGATGCAGTGGATCAAGGTGAAGACATCCATGGGCTGCAGTAGAGAAGAGTGCATATTTTTTAGGTTATCCACGAATTGACAATGTATAACCTGTAGATTTTTTTAAAAATATGCAAGTTGACAATGTATGAGTAGCTGATTTTTAGGAAAATATTGAAGAAGGTGCTATCTTGTTGATGCTGAAGTTGATGAAAGTTTTTTTTTTCTGAGATGATATGCACTAGGCCCTCTTCATGAGCAAATGTATGTTTTTATGTGTATTTGATGCTTGTATCATGGATGGTTTGGAACATGCTTAAGGAATGACTTGGAGAGATTTTGGTACATGGTTGCATATGGTTGAGGTTCATGTCTTGATATATAATTGAGACATATCATTGGTACTTGGTTTATGGATGCTATGGTTCATTGTTAGAAGCACATATTTGTGATATTGGCACTTGGTTGAGGCACATTATTGATGATATCTTATGGTACATGGTGTATGGAATGATTGAGATATGTCATGAGTGATATGGTATATGGTTGAGAAACATCTCATGATACATGGTTTATGACATATATCTTGGTTTGAGGAGCATCTTGGATATTGGGCACATTGTTTGAGATATACTTTGGTATATGTATGAGACATTTCTTGATGATGTTGATGCATGTTGAGACACATGGTTGATGCATGGTATAGGTTTTTGTACATGGTATGGTAGATGTTTTGGTACACGGTTGATGTATGATATGGTACAAGTATTTGGTACATGTTTTGGTACATAGTTGAACAAACAAGTTGATGACGATATATTAGTTACATTGACAAGTTGATGTGACATTGACAGTGACAAGTTGATGTGATAGTGGTAATGACAATATCAGTGGTAGTGATAGGTTGAGTCTACACTTATATTTCATGGTGGCAGGATGATGCAAGGAAAGGGGGTTGTATCCCCCTTTTGATTGGAGCTAGAGAATATAGGGAGTTGGAGCTTCCTTCAGGTTGGAGCCAAAGAATACAGGGAGTTGGAGTTTCCTTCAGGTTGGATCCTATAAACTAGGGGGTTGGATCCTCCTTCTAGTTGTAGCTAGAGAATTCAGGGAGTTGTATCTTCCTTTAGGTTGGAGCATGTAAATAGGGGTTGAGTCCTCCTTCTAGTTGGTACTGGAGAATTCGGAAGTTGGTGCTTCCTATGAATGTAATAAAGAATTCCATGGTTTTCTCCCATTTGGGTTTCTACATAAACTATGGTGTACTATGATCTTTGGTTGTTTATTATGCACTAATGAATGATATTGTTTATGATGCGATAATATATTGAATGCATAAGTGATGAACTATTGCATATTGTTGATAAAGTTGAGTTTATATATTGTGATTGAAAGTGGTAAAAAGTTCTCATACTGATTCACCCCCCTCCCCTCTCAGTATTCCAACAGTATCGGTGACCCACAAAAATGTCTTAATATACAACAATGACCCTCCATTTCCTCATATTCTAAGGTCCCTGGAAGATTAAAAACATTAAAGATTTATTTAATGATGAATGGATATTTCATGTCCTCTTACATGAGATCCTCCCACCATACATCCATTTATATTTACCCTTGCTAGCAAAGTTTTTGAAGTATTCATTTTCCATCAAAAAACAAAATGTATAGTTATTTGAACAACATAACCACCCCATTTCACTTTGGCATTCCTTTCGCCCACTTTGGGGTTATGCTAATATTATTCTTCTTTAAAGTTTCTTAATTAAAGAGAAAGATGGAACACTTTCTTATACACTTTTCATCAATAAATAGATAATAATATCCAACTTTAACATAATTAGTATTTTTTTGCTTATAAATTTAGTACCTATGAGTAAATAATTTTATATTTTGTAGTCTTACCTCTATGATCATTTGTGTCTATACTACACAAATAAGTTCTAGTTGTGGATCACTCATCTTATATGATATGGTTGGCATCCTCTACTCTATAATAAGGAACTTGTGAGGTTTCAAATTTGATTTAGGTGAGCTTCAACATCTGTCTCGGCCAATCCATTCGGTCCCTTGAAATGAATCATCTTCAAGCAAATGAACTATTGTTTCCTTTCCCCCCTCCCTTCAAGTTTCTAGGAATGAGGCGATGCAGAGGAGAGAGGGAATGGAACAGTGCATGGAATGCAAAAGCTCTGCATTGATTGCATTGATTTGTAATGTTAGATAATGTGCAATGCGAGATTCCAAATTGACCAATCACAAATTTGTTTATTAAAATCATTTTTTTGTGTTTTGAAAAATATTTGAAAACAATAGATCACCACCATGGATATTTAGTCCCATAATTTTCATATAAACAAATAATAAAATCAAAATACAAATTTGTAATAATTACGAGAAAAAATTTAATTAAAAAAACGAAGAAAATAATAAATATTTTTTTGAAAACTTTGGTTATGGTTATAAAATTACGTGAAATAATGCATGGTAAAAAGACTTTGACCTCGAGGAGAAAACTATAATCTTTGGGGAGGTAGGGACTAACCTCCCTAATCAAAGGTCTACAATGGGCATCCTCTTATATGCAGAGAAAACCAATCTTTAATACGTTGATCTCTTTCTTTCTATCAAAATCACAATCACCCACAATTCTTGAATCTATCACCTCTGTCTCTCTACCTACAAAAACCATTGAGAGTTCCCAAGAAGGAAAGTAACACTTATCAAAATTATCCCTCTTACTATAGTTCTTCTTCCCTCCAATAATCTTGATAACCACCATTTCGAAGTTGTAGACATTACTTTCTTCCCAATGATAATGCATTCCACAAGCCACTCTAGGGAAAGGTAACCAAGAGTGCCTCTAATTGTGGTCAGAACATAGCTAGATCTCCTTTTGACTCATGAGCATTTCCATGCCATTAGAGTGAATTTGCTCCAAAATGGGCCTCCTAAAAAAATAATAAAATAATAATTTGTGTGTTGATCCACATCAAAGCCATGCATGCCACTTCGCATTGCCATATAAGCTAGGCTAATATAAAATTATGAGATGAGTGTTTAAAATAATAACAGGAAGTTTATATTCTTGTGCATAAACAATAAATGATAATATATATCATACAATAAATAATTGTTATTAATATATAATATAACAGCTACCACTATAACCCCTAGGTGCGACCAACTAGGGGCACAACCTTCACGCACATTTTGTCAAGGCTCGAACCAGTGACTTGCTTAACAACCTGTACGCCTTAACATAACGTACAATTTCCAATTGGCCAACACCCCAACCCCAAAATAAATAATATATTATTAATATACAATAATTTATTTATTATTAATATATGATAAAGAATATATAATAATAATTTATAATATAGTAATAATACAATAATATAGAATATACAATATAATCTCTTTTGTTGTTTTATTGACTTTAGAAAAGATTTTGACACAGTTCCCATGAAAAAACTTTGGGATAGGTTGGAAGAGATAAAATTGTCTTTCGAGTTGAGGACTACTGCTATAAGGTTGCATGAGAATGTTATTACCAAGTTTAAGAAAATTGAGTGTTGTTCGAAAGAAATTAATTGCAATATTGGAGTCAAGCAAGGTTGTCCCTTGTCCTCTACCCTTTTTTGGCATATACATTGACAAGTTAGAAGAATGTTTGGAAGAAGCAAGTTTTTTCAACCCTACTCTCACTGGTATAGTCATCAATCTTCTTATTTATGTTGATGATATCATTCTTATGGCGAGGAGTCCCCGCGATCTTGGAGAGAAAATAAGAATCTTCAAGGATTTTTGCTCCAATATGGGTATCACTGTTAATACTGAAAAAACAAAAGTCATGATCATTAAATCCAATAAGATCATATATGATACTTTCATATATGACAAAAGAAACTTGGTGGAAGTGACTTCATGCAAATATCTTGGAATTGATATTCACCACAAGCTCAACTAAAATTATAGCATTGAGAAAAGGATAAATGGAGGATGGAAAGCTTATTATGGGTTTGAAAACAATTGTAAATCAATTGATCTTTGGATATGGGATAAGAAAAAACCCCTCTTTGAGAATCTTGTTACTCCTATTATTATATATGGATGCAAAGTTTGGGGATGCAGTATCTCTCTAGAATCATGGAGAAAGATAGAGAAAATACAAAAGAATTTTATAACCTATAATTTCATAATTAAAGGAAATACGCCCTATCCTATCCTCTTCTTAGAGGTAAGCCTTTCCCCCATTGAGAACATGACTATGACTAGATACCTAATATATAAGAACAAGTTAAACAAGATGGAATACAATAGGATTCCTAAAATTGCTTCAAACTCTATCCATAACCACCTTCAACTGAAGCATGGATGACATAAATATGCCCAGTCTTGGCTAAGCCATTGGGGAATCATGGAAGAGACCATTTTGCAGAATAAGGATGCTATTAAAACTATTATTAAGTCAAAATTTAAGGAGAAAATGTGGTGTGATAAAGAGTTATAGGAAAAAATAAAATTAAGGTATTATAAGGAGGTAATCAACCCTAATCTAGAAGATGAAAATTATCTATATGTTTGGACAAGTGCAAAGAAAAAAATTAGCATTGCTAAAACAAGATGATTCAAATTGGATATTTATATTGTTTTTCATCTATCTTGATCCTTTAAGAGTGGACAAATTGGAGGAATAATCGTGCAAGGCCATTTTAGTGGCAGGTCCCAATTTGGAAAATTAGGGTCTGAAACCTTCTGGGGCCATTTTGAGGCATCAAATGACATTTTTTGGGGCTAAAAATTTCCCCACAAAGCACAGACCTCATGATGATATTCTACACATTGATACCTTCTCAACGGTGCAAAAATCACATTAATCGAAGCTCGTATGAAAAAGTTATTCGAGTTGATCTATCATGTTGACCACCATCGTACGATAGGATTCCACATCATCCCTTGTTACTCACGTATATGAGGCTAGAAACTTATGTAATTTCAAGAAGATTCTAGAAGGTCCAAAACCCTATCACAATTGAGGGTTGAGGAAGTAAAAAACCTACCCCTAGATGGCTATCGAGCTATTTTAAATACTGAGCCACTAGAAGGAGAAAGGGTTTAATTCTTTTGCATTGTATCTTGTTCCATAGCTGAGAAAAACATATGAGAGTGGTATTTTGTGAACATAACAGAGGAGGAGAGATTATGTAGCAACCATATAGGCCACAGGTCAAAGGAAACTACACAGAGAGTGCCTCTTTCTTTGTACTTGCATCATTTTCTATATCAGAGAAAAGAGAGCGAAGTAGCCTCACCTTATAATTGGGTTTTCTCTCATATTGGGTTTCCCAAGTCATATCTTGTGTTTATTTTTGGGTGGTGTGATTTCATTTTATTATTATCTATTTTATACATTTTATCTATTGATGCATAGGAAAAAATTAATAACTAAATATCTTGGATATCTAAAGGAAAAATAACCTTAATAGTAATGCTTTTCAATATTTTATTAGATTTGTTGTGACGAACTATTCCATTGGAATATCATAACACCCCAGTTTTTGAGCCCCCATATTAAATAATGTATTATTACATTGTTGAGAGGCCAGAGTGCCCAAACAATTATGAAAAGGACAGTGTGCCTAAGAAATGTAATGTTTTTATCATTATTAATAATAAATACTTCGTTGGCTGCTAGACAGACAAGAACTAGAGTTATAGGGGGCTTGAGGGGCTATGTGCTTATTTATTTTATATTACCCATTTTGTGTAATGGGGGGGGGGGAATTAGTTACGTGAGCTCTCGGGGGAAGGCCAAGAGGCTCTTGATCCCCATGAATTACAAAAACCCATCCCTAGTATGTGGAATGGGTTATCTCGTTGGAAAACTCTCTCATTAGTTTTGGTCATTCACCTACTCTCATTCTCGTCCCCATTTTGGTGTTGTTGCTAGTCACCTCACACATTCATTCAATCGATGTTCACTATTCATCCTCTCTCGTGGAGTCTGCACTCCATTCATTCCTTCAATCACTCACCTTTTCCTTATTTTCATGTCTTCTCTTGGGGAAGGAAGATGAACTATTGAAGAACAACCACAATGGTTAGCTATAGAGATTGTTGGTATAATCCAACCATGATTTGAGGCATGCATGTCTGAGATTCTTGGCTTGTGTTCATCTTTGATCATAGTTGTGAGTCTTGAGAGTCCCAGCATGGAAATTCTAGACCAGCTGCACTAGAGCCCTGGAAGGAGAAGATATTCCTAAGGGAATGTGTGGCAGAGAAGGGTGGGGGTCCATTCTCTTGGTTGGTGCAGGCTGGGTAGAAGAGACTTGGGTACTTGGATTGTTGTGAGTATTGTAGAAGCTAGTGAGAGCTTGAGTGATGACTAGTTTGGAAAGCCAAGTAACACTCTGGAACCATCCTTGTGGATTCATAGCCTTGGCTCAGGGGTGATATTGTTGTTGATACTTGGAACAACAATGTCTACAGTTGGGTGGAACATCCTTGGTATGCAACCAATTGGTGTATTCTTTTATAAAAAATAAGTGCTCTCTGTTACTGTTTCCTTTGCTTATTTTCGTTGTGTATTAAATTATTCTATCTGAGATTTGTACTTATAATATGCATGTTTTCTAGTTATTGTTGTGCATGGTATATTGTGCATGTCTTTTATGTTGTAGTGTGAATCTTGATCATTGCATGTAAGTATTTCATGCTTCTTTATTAATTAATTGTTATCAGAGATTCAAAATTAGCCAAGAGGTAAGTTCTTGGTGTGGCATGCTCATCCTATGGAAGGTTGGGTATGTTACAGATTGGTAACATAGTAAAATGGTAGTGAATTTTATCGGCTTGGGTGGTTGGGAGTGTTCCAAATTGGTATCAGAGCTTCTGGTTCAAACACCGAACTGTTACGACATAGAACAAGTGTGAATCGGGAAGATTCGTTGTCACAGATTTTATATATCTGTGCAAATTTGGGGGAAAATGGTGGAAACGTTTGAGTGAAATCCCTCAAATTCATGAATGGATTTGATTTTGAACAATTCCAGGATTTCCTAAAAAGTTAATGGATTTGATATGTGGAGTTGTAGAGCTGAGTTCAAATTAGAAGGTCAAAACAATTGAGGTTTAATGGCTTCTATAATGTTGGACAAAGTTTGGAGAATCTATGGTTGAGATCATGTTCGAGCTTGGATCAATGATCCCAATTCGTCCTTAATTTTTTTTTAAAATTCGAGCGTTACAAATTTTGGCAAAATTACTAAATCGATGGCTGGGATTGATTCGACGATTTGAAAATGAGGAACATCGACGGTTCGTATTCAATTTGGTTGTTTGGGGAGTTGGAGAAAATCAACGCTCAATATCATCTTGGTTGGGAGATTAACGACCCAGATCCACCTGGATTTTTGACAAAAAATCTAAGTGTGGAAGTTCTCTAGTGGAAATCATAGACGATTGATGGTTGAGGGTCGACGAGTTGGGTGAAGGGTTGTTGATCGACCAAAGAAAATATATGATTGTCGATGATCGATGGTTGGGGATAGACAAAAAACCTTTGAAGTCCCAAAATTCGGAGTAAATCTGGAGCCTTCATATTCGGGGACACGTGTATGAAGTTTAGCAAGGGTTCATAAGTTCGACATTCGACAATCTTGGGTGTGGTGGTGTTAAAAAAGAAAACCTCTGAATTCCTGAACTCCGGAGTGAATCTGGACCATTCATGTTTGAGGACACGTGTCTATATATCAACTGATTTGGGAGTTCGGCGTTTGGGGGATTTGTGGTGTAGTGGGGAGAAGTCTCCTGAAGTTTTGAAGTTATGAATCCTCGAAGGTGTGAGGCACTGGGGTGACCTGGCCTACTGACATCACCTAGGGTGACGTGGACTCACTTGAATCTTTCCACGTGTCACCATGTCTCATTTTTTTCAAAGACCTTTTGTGTCAGTTAGTATATGACACATGTCTCCTGTCAGATAGGGCCATGTGTTTGTGCCTTATTTTCTTCCATGTGGCACCCCTTGGTTCTTAGTTACCAATGAAGACTCCGAGAGTTGGCTAGTTCAACATTTTGAAGGCGAAACCCTCGAAGCTATGAAGAGTGGAGTAAATCCTCACCGTTGATCAGGAGAGGACACATAGCAGTAGATCCTATAGTCCAGAGACTTGTCACTCTAGAGGATTCAAGGCATAAGAAGTTGGGGTCGAGGAATCCCAAAAGTCAGATTCCATCACAACCATTGATTATAGTAGACACATGGTGCAAGATCCAGAGACTTGGTACTCCGTATAATTTGAGTGTGGGTTGCTTGAGTTGAGAGCTCTCGAAGGCCAGAGTTAATATACACCCTTGATCGGGAGGTGATACATGGATAAAGGAGGGAAACTCCAGTATTTCGGTGATCTAGGAGATCTGTGGAGAGGCGTTTAGGAAAGCCCCAAATCCCAGAGCTAGGAAGAAAATCCTTTCCATTGATCGGGAAAGGATGTGGAAACATATCCTACAGTCCAGAGACTTGGCACTTCAGAAGAATTGAGAGTGTGGATAATCTGAAACTCCTGAAGCCAGAGTCTCAGAGCTCCTGTTGACTGTCGATCTCATCACTCGATTGATTTTAAACAACATGATCTCAGATATAGTAATTCTAACACAGAAAAGCGCCAGGAAGGATTTGACCCACTGTTTCAAGCCATGGTCACTTGGGAAAGTGGTTTGAAGGAAGTGCATGTGTAGAATTGATTTATGTATCGAACCATGGATAACATGGAAGTGTTATTTATATAAATTGTTCACGAGTTGAAAGGATCTGTAGCATTGTTGACAATTTTTTTATCGTATGCTTAATTCTGACAAAATGGTCAATTGCACATTTTGTAGAATTAATGGATTTAAACACATCATCTTAGAATGTGTATTGAATAAATGTAATAAGTTTAGGGAGCCTCCAGCCATGATAAAGAGGTTGAAGGAAAGAATACCAGAATTGGCAGTGCAAAGATAGAATCCAACTGACGCAAGGGATGAGGGGAGCAATAAACATTGCTAGAAACTGTGAAGAGCCTGAAAATAGAAGTGCAGAGCTACAAGGTATACAACGAGATGATAATGAGAGAGAAAAGTCATATAAATTCTCAAGTGTTGCATAGCTTAAATTAGTTGCAAGGTCAAGCCAAGAATGACTCAAAGCAAGAGGACTAAGGCAGGTGGCATGAAAGAAGAGATGATCATGGAAGAGTGGGTTATTCCAGAATTACTAGAAAATATCATAGACACCACTCACCTCCTTACTCAACAAGAAATTTTTATGCATCTAAATATTCCTTAAGTAGTCCAGAGGTGTCTCCTGTTAGGCACCAAAGGAGGAGGCATGCGGTAGACAGTTTACAAGGAGAGCTGAGGAAGCTCAAGCAACCATCCTTTGATGGTGAAAGAGAAAGGGAAGATGATGTTGAAGCATGTTTGCTTGGACTCAGGAGATATTTCCAATTGGACAACTATTCATCAAATCTAGAAGCCAAAATTGCCACCTACCACATACATGGGAAAGTTTCAATGTGGTGGGATCAGCTGAAGCAAGTTGAACATATTAATGAGAATAGGATCACTTGGAAACAATTCAAGAAGTATTTCCAGAAGTAGTACCTCTCAGAGCATTTTTATGACAAGAAAATATAGGATTTCTTTGAACTTAGGCTGGGAAGCATGACCATGGCAGAGTATGAGAATAATTTCTTGGGGTTGTTAAAGTTCATTGGGTTTAAAAATGATGAAAAGGTGAAAATAAATAGGCTTTTGAGTGGACTGCCAACCTTTTATAAAGAAAAGATTTGGTGTGATGAGACCAAGACCTTGACTGAGGCCATCAAGAAGGATAAATACATGTATGAGAAAGGAAAGGGTAGAGATTCCATGCAGAAATATTGGAAGGATAAGAAGAAGGAGAAGTATTATTAGAGGATGAAGGGATTCAAACCTCCTTTCAATAGAAATGAGCCTAATAAAAATTAGCAAGACCGGTATGCTAAGGATGATTCCAAGAAAGAACACTCCTTGGGAAAAAGATGAATACCACCAATCCAATGTTGGGGATGCAAGGAAGATCACTTGTACAAGGATTTCCCACACAAAAAGGACAAAGTGAAGACCATGAAAAACATCCAATAGGATAAAATAATCGAAGACATGGGAAGGATTTATGTAGCCTTAGATTATCGACAAGAAGAATACCAATCCAACATGATCGAGGTAGAAGGTAAGATCATAAATCAACCTATTTCTATTTTAATTGATTCAGGAGCAAGTCATTGTTACATTGATCCTAATATAGTGGATATATTAAATTTGGATAAAAGTAAGCTTGGGAAATCAGGTTTGGTTCAACTAGCCACTAGAACCAAAAGGAGAATCCATGATATGGTTATAAGTTGTTCCATACGTCTTAATGGTGTGAATAATAGTGTTGGTATAAATATCATACCATTAGGGTCTTATAATATTCTAATTGGAATAGATTGGTTGGAAAAACATCATGCTTTCCTAGATTGTCATAGCAAGAAATTTACATGTCTTGATGAAGATGGAAAACATAGCATTGTGAAAGGAGTTCAAAGACCCATATCTATAAGGGAGATTCGAGCCTTATATTTGAAGAGATGTTTTAGAAAAGGGTGTCAATTGTATGCAACTGATGTGGAGGAGCCAGAAAAGACAAAGGGGCCAAGCCTTGAAGATTTCTTGATACTATAAGAATTTGAGGATGTATTCCAAGAAATACTAGGGTTGCCACCAAAAATGGAAATAGATTTATCTATTGATCTAGTTTCAGGAGTTTCCTTGGTGTCAAAAACACCTTACAGAATGAGCACACTAGAGTTAAAAGAATTACAAATGCAGTTGGAGTAATTGTTGAAGAAAGGGTACATACGCCCAAGTGTTTCACCTTGGGGAGCACCAATACTCTTTGTTAAAAATAAATATGGAACCTTGAGGCTATGTATTGACTTTCGACAATTTAATAAGTCTACTATAAAGAACACATATTCTCTACCTAGAATTGATGACCTTTTTTATTAGCTAAGAGGAGAAAATATATTTTCAAAGATAGACTTGAGATCAGGATACCATAAGGCAAGAATCAAGGAAGAAGACATCCATAGGACAACATTTAGATCCAT
The DNA here is from genome assembly GCA_009831015.1 of Picea engelmannii. Taxonomy (NCBI): domain Eukaryota; kingdom Viridiplantae; phylum Streptophyta; class Pinopsida; order Pinales; family Pinaceae; genus Picea; species Picea engelmannii. The sequence continues at coordinate 9,354 of ML783118.1, read as the reverse complement.
GTATGGGAATTATGAATTTGTAGTGGTTACATTTGTATTTTCCAATGCACTAGCTGTCTTTATGTGCTTAATGAATGACATATTAAAAAATTGCTTGGATAAGTTTGTCATAATATTCTTGGATGACATACTTGTTTATTCTAAGTCCGAGGAGGAGCATGAACATCAACTAACATTGGTATTGCAAGTGCCGAGGGAACATCAGTTGAATGCCAAGATTAGTAAGTGTTATTTTTACCAAGAACGAATCCATTACTTGGGGCACATTATTTCAGAACAGGGTATAGAAGTAGATCCCGGGAAGATTGAATCCATTAGAGGATGGCCAACACCCATGAATGTTTCAGAAGTCATATCTTTCATGGGGTTAGTTGGTTACTACAAAATATTTATAGCATGGTTCTCTAATATTTCTCATCCCATCACTTCTTTGCAAAATAAGGGAATTAAATTTGAATGGACAACAAAGTGTGAAGAAAATTTTTATTTGTTGAAGGAATTACTTACTAGTGCACCTATTTTAAATATTGCTGACCCAAATGAGAATTTTTTGGTTTGTAAAGATGCGTGCAAGGAAGGAATTGGTGGAGTCCTCACTCAAAATGGACATTTCATTTGTTATGAGTCTGGAAAGATAAAGGATCATGAGATGAATTATGCCACACATCATTTGGAGCTTGATACCATTGTTCATGCATTGAAGATGTGGAGGCATTATCTCATGGGAAAGAGATTTGAATTAAGAACATATCACAATGGTTTGAAGTATATTTTTGAAAAAACAACTTTGAATCCCAGACAAACAAGATGGATGGAATTTTTAAGTGAATAAGACTTTGATATCAAGCATATCAAAGGAAAAGAGAATAAAGTTGTCGATGCACTGAGTAGAAGAATGCATCTATGCATACTACAACTGTTAGTATGCATTAGTAAGACTTGAAGAGAAGAATTTTAGATGTTGTTGTTACAGATCATCATTACCTACAGGTAAAGGAAAGCTTACAACAAGGATATGTACAACAAAAAGTGAAATAGTATGAGATAAAGGAAGATGGACTACTTATGCATAAAACTAGAATTTATGTTCCTAATTCCAAAGAACTTAGGAATTTGGTATTAAAGGAAATGCATAATGTTCCATATGTTGGAAATCCAGGTTACCAGAAAACAATTACAACAGTAAGAAGGAAATTATTTTGTCCAGGGATGAAAAATGATGTTGTCGATTACATCACTATATGTATGGAATATCAGAGAGTAAAGGATGATCATAGACACCCAACGGGTTTGTTGCAACCATTACCAATTCCAGAGAAGAAATGGGAAGTGATAACCATTGATTTTATAACTAAATTTCCCAGGACCGCAAGGCAACATGATTCAATCATGGTAGTGGTTGATAAATTGACAAAGGCTTCTCATTTTGTTCTTGTAAAAATAACTCATACAACACCTAATATTGTAGAAATTTACATGAGGGAGATTGTTAGGTTGCAAGGGATACCTAGGACAATTGTCTTAGACAGAGACACTAAGTTTACTTCCAATTTTTGGAAGGGATTATTTAAAGGATTTTGAACAAATCTGAAATTTAGCACAACATACCATCCACAGTCAGATGGGAATATAGAGAGGGTCAAGTGAGTAATTGAAGACATGTTAAGAATGTATGTGATGGATAAGCCATCTAAGTGGGAAGATTACTTTCACTTGGTTGAGTTTTCCTATAATAATGGGTATCAAGATTCATTGAAGATGATCCCATTTGAGGCCTTGTATGGTAGAAAATGTAGTACTCCAGTAAGCTGGGACAACCCGATAGATAGAGTGGTACTTGGGCCAGATTTTCTCAAGGAAATGGAAGACCAGATGGTTAAGATTGAGTATAATTTAAAGGAAGCTCAAGATAGACAGAAGGTTTATGCCGACAAGAATAGGACAACAAGAGAATTTAAAGTAGGAGAGCATGTTCTTTTGAAAGTAAATCCAAATAAGATCTCATTGAAGTTGGGTATTTGTACAAATCTAGAAACCATATTATGTGGTCCATTTGAGATATTGGACAGAATAGGGCCAGTTGCATACATGCTTGCATTTCCTATTTCCATGAATGTGCATAATGTATTTCATGTCTCTTTGCTAAATAAATATGTACATGATCCTAACCATGTTATTGATTGGCATATGATTTAGGTAGAGATAGAGGGAGACTTTCAGGTCCAACCAGTGCGAATACTGGACAAAAAAGTCAAAATGCTCCAGAATCGAGTTATAGAGATGGTAAAAGTTCAACGGACCTACTACGATCCTGAAGATGCTACCTGGGAGCATGAATATGCCATGCGGGAAGAGTACCCACAAGTTTTTGAATACATTTTGGAATTGTGTTTCTTGTTTTGTATATGCACTAAGGACAATGCCCAAAATAAGGGGGAGGGGATGTAACACCTCGGGTTTTGAGCCCCCATATTAAATAATGTATTGTTACATTGTTGAGAGGCCAGAGTGAAAAAACAATTATGAAAAGGCCAGTGTGCCTAAGAAATGTAATGTTTTTATCATTATTAATAATAAATACATCATTGGTTGCTAGATGGATAAGGACTAGAGTTATATGGGGCTATGATTCCACAAGAGAGGGGACTTGAGGCGCTAAGTGTTTATTTATTTTATATTACCCATTTTGTGTAATTGGGGGGGGGATAAATCAGTTATGTGAGCTCTTGCAGGAACACCAAGAGGTTCTTTATCCCCACAAATTACAAAATCCCGTCCCTAGTCTATGGAAGGGGTTCTCCTGTTGGATAATTCTCTCATTCGTTTTAGTAATTTGCTCACTCTCATTCCCATCCCCATTCTAGTGTTGTTGATGGTCACCTCACACGTTCATTCACTTGATTTTTCACTATTCATCCTCTCTCATGGAGTCTGCACTCCATTCATTCCTTCACTCACTCACCTTTTCCTCATTTTTGTGTCTTGGCTTGGGGAAGGATGATGAACTATTTAATAACAACCATGGTGGTTGGATGTAGATATTGTTGGTGTAATCCAGTCATGATTTGAGGCCTGCATGTCTGAAATTCTTGGCCTGTGTTCAACTTTGATCACAACTGCGAGTCCTGAGAGTCCCAACATGGAGATTTTGGACTAGTTGCACTGGAGCCCTGGAAGAAGAAGGATTGCATGAGGGACTGCATGGTAGAGAAGGGTGGGGGTCCATTCTCTTGGGTGGTGCAGACTAGGTAGAATAGAGCTGGGTACTTGGATTGCTCTGAGTGATGGAGAAGCCTGTGAAATCTTGAGTGCTGACTAGTTTTGGAAGCCAGGTAACACTCTAGAACCATCCTTCTGGATTCATATCCCTGGCTCAGGGGTGACATTGTTGTTGAGAATTGGAGCACCAATGTCTACGGTTGGGTGGAACGTCCTTGGTTTTCAACCAATTGGTGTCTTCTTTTATAAAAGATAAGTGCTCTCTACTATGATTTCCTTTGCTTATTTCTGTTGTGTATTCAATTATTCTATCTGAGATTTATACTTATAATATGCATGCTTGTTGGCTATTGTTGTGCATGTATTTTATGTTGTAGTGTGGATATTGATCGTTACATGTAAGTATTTCATGATTCTTGATTAATTAATTGTTATCAGAGGTTCGAAATCAGCCAAGAGGTAAGTACTTGGTGTGGCATGCCCGTCCTGTGGAAGGATGGGTATGTTACAGATTGGTAACAGAGTAGAATGGTAGTGACGTTTCCTGGCTTGGGTGGTTGGGAACGTTACAAATATCCACGAAAATTTACATATCATAAGAGCAAATTCTCATGAGCTCCATAGTGAAACTGAGCATTGGTCAATTCGTAAAACGCCATGGGATGAAAGAGTATTTCACCACTGTGACACTAAGAGGGTTGAAGATGAAAACAACTTTCTCTTAGAAGATCCAACCTATGCCCAGATTAGATTTCAATTTCAAAATATTTATCACACTACCAACCTTCCTAACTTTTTAACTCAACATAACTACGATGATCTTGGAAAGATTCTCTTAATGCTTTTCGAGCACATAAACAAAATTCTAAAGAATTGATATTAATCTCTTACCTTCTTAAGGTCTAATTGACCAATTTGGTCTTAGTGGACATTAATCATCATCATCATCATCAATATAATATGAGTTAATAATATAAAATAACACTACTATGAATAGATGTGAATGTGACAACATTAGAATAAATGTATAATATGATATAATAATGAATTATAATATTATTAAATATATAATATAGTTATAATACAATATTGATTAATAACTATAATAAATTAACACTATGAATGCATAAATACGAAAATGTCAATACATATTATATTATAATACAAATGCAAATGTTCAAAAATATTAGAGGATATTTGTAGTATGAATTAAAGATGAAAAAGTCAACGAATACTACCAATTAATATGAATTAATTATCATATAAAAATTATATAATACTAAATTAATAAGTATATTTCAATTTTGTAACTACTAATTAAATATTATATAATATTTCAAATTAATAAATATATGATATAATATTATTATTATATAATATGTTAATAAAAATACATTGTTAATGTATAATAGAAACACGCATGATTTTTCTTATAAGGCCCATTTTTGGACCAAATTTTTTCTAATGCAAAGTCAGAGACCTTGGCCACAAAATTCTCATAGAGAAGAATGTTCTGAGGCTTGAGAACTAGATGAATGAATTTTGATCGACATTCTTGATGTAAGTAGGCCATGTTGAGAGTTGTGTCCGATATCATATTGAAGTTAATGGACCAAGTCAATAAGCTTATCTTACTCTCGTGGAAGAGCCAGTAGTCCAAGGTTCCATTGGGCATGTATTCATTGATGAGGATCTTATGATATCCCTACACAAAAAATCCCAACAGTTGCACCAAATTCTAGTGTTGGATTCTGCCTAGTATCACAACCTATGTGTAAAATTCCTTCTCACTCTGTCTTGAAATATCCATCCTCTTCATATCTACCAATGCCCCATATTCAAGAACACCATTGTACACTGTTCTGAACCTATTTGATCCCAACACATTCCCAAAATTATTTGTCAATGCATGAATTTCCTTGAATGGGAATTTCCTCTCCATCACATCGAGAATATTGTACATAGCTCCACTTGAATGTTCTATCTATGAATTGCTTGATTCTAGTTTTGACCTTCGACAAGGCCTAAAAGGATGAAATAAAATAAAAACCATTGCAACTGTGAGAAAACTGGCTTTGACCCCAATAAGTATTTTGTAGGAATTACTACCATGCTTTGAGGCCTTTGGATTCTTGATTATATCTGTGATTTTCACTTTGATGAAATCAAAATTTCTTTGGTTCAAGGTATTTTCAAGTGTCCCAAGATGAGATGAAATGACAAAGCAAGATTTGGATTCATCCATATAGAAGGAAGTTATGCATGAACAATTTTTTCAGCAGTAGTCTGAAATTTTTTCCATTGTAAACATATTGTAATGAATGACATATCAGTTATGATAGTATTCAATTCCCGCAAGAGAAAACATATGCCAAATTCCATCAACGTTGGTGCAACCGAGTGTTGATTAAGGTTGGTTGTCATTGATGTCCACCCTCAAAGAAAGCCCGGTAGCACAAAGGTTTGGGTAATGGAACCAATTTTGTTTGATGTAAAGATGACTCATTATTGTCTTGTCATGGTTGATAATAAGTACATATGGATGAACTCCAAAGTTGTCCCCTTATGATGAAAGCCCTCACGGGAAGACACTTTGTAGATTGAGTTATCCTAGAAGTATGGTTAGAGAACCCATGATTATTTGTGGAATAATGAGATGAAGGTCAATGAATTTTTCAGTGAAATTGTCCTATATGGATAGTGCTTGTCATGCCATTTCCAGTGGTTTGTGGAACATCACATAACTCCTCATGGTTAGAGAGTTATGGCCATGAGAAGTTGGAGAACCTAGGTTTGGGTAATGGACTCAAGTTTGTTTGATGGATAATGGTATGAGTTTTTATATATTTGCAGGTAATACTATTCTATATGGATGGTACATGTCATTCCATTTCTGGTGGTATGTGGAACGTCACATAAGTCCTCATGGTTTGAGAGTTATGGCCTTACGAAGTTGAAGGACCCTCTTATGTCATCTAGAAGCCCCAAAAGGTCAAAGTAGTCAAAGTGGTTTAAGATATTTTAGAAGTTAAATAATAAAGTGAAGTGATGAGTGTACTATAATTCAAAGTGAATACAAATAAATTATTTAAATAATAAATTTAATGGAGAAATTAGAAGTGGGTTAACCCTAAAATAAGGAAAGTGGACAAAGTGACCTAGAAGATGTTTATAAGTAAGCTGCTTGGAGAGTGTAAATAAGAGGAAAGGCTCTCTCATTTTAATCAAACTTGATCATATTGAATACCTATAGGTGTCTGAGGTAACAAAAGGATATCTAAGCCAAATTTTTGAGGGAAGGTGAAGAAAAGAAGGCCATAATTCAAGGAAGGATAAATTCTTTTGATGATGGTTTCTAAGGTATGTTATTTACAGTTCATCTCACCATTTTTGCAATAACATTTTTTCTAGAATGATTCAGACCATGAAATTGCTATTCCATTGAGGAAACATATCCAATTATCCGTGGTAAAAAAATCAACTTGGGGGTCGTTGTATTTTTGGAGTTACACTCCGTGGAAAATAAGGTTTGTGGCTAGTACTGAAACTAGTCAAAAACAGGTGTTAAAAATAAAAATGTCATAACTTATACATCGATATAACACTTGGATTATTTGGTTTGAAATGGATTATAATTTATCTATTACTGATTCACCCCCCCCTCAGTAATCCAACAATTGACATCAAAGCAGGTTCCTTCAGAAATCAATTTAACCACTGAAAGGTAGATCATGGAGAGTACCGACTTATATAAAAATGGAATACCGTAGTTTGATGGACAAAAGTATGCCTTTTGGAGAATAAGAATGAGTACATATATACAGGCACAAGTATTTCAAGTTTGGCAATCAATTGTAGAGGGATACACAACACCAACAGTTCCACCAACAAATGACAAAGCGACAAAACTCGGTGAGAATAATTCCAAATCCACAAATGCACTTTTGAATGGTCTTAGTGATACGGTATTCACCAAATTTGCACATAGTAAATCTGCTAAAGATATTTGGGACAATCTTCAAAATATTTATGAAGGAGATACAAAGGTCAAAGCAGTAAAGCTTCAAACTTACAGAGGTCAGTTTGAACAACTAAAAATGAAGGAAGATGAAAATATTGCAGCCTACTTACGAGTCGATGAAACAATGAATGCAATCATAGGATTGGGAGAAGAAATCGAAGAATCTGTAATTGTTCAAAAGATGCTAAGATCTCTTCCTATGATATTCAACCCTAAGATATCATCACTAGAAGAAAGATCGGATCTAAACTCAATAAGCATGGATGGACTGCATGGAATCTTCACAGCATATGAAATGAGAACTGAACAGGAAAATCTAGATGTTAAAGAAGTAGCCTTCAAAGCATCCAAAAGTTCAAAGAAAAAGAAACAACAACAAGAATAATATAGCAACAACAGTGATGTCTCGAAAGATGATGAAGAAGTGGCCAACTTCGTTAAAAGATTGAACAAGGGAACCAACGGTAGGTATAGAGGTAAGCTTCCTTTAAATTGTTTTAATTGTGATGGTATTGGTCATTTTGCTAACAAATGTCCTCATAAGAAAAAGAGAAATGATGAAGGTTACTCAAAAGGAAAACACACAAATAAAGGAAAAAGAACTACAATGAAAGTTTTCAAGAAAATCTGATGCACCAAAGAAGACAACTCATCATCAAATGAAGATGAAGTCAGTGACAGTGAGACAGGAAGAGTTCTATTCATGGAAATAAAAGAATCTGATGAAGAAGACTTCGAAGAAGAATATGAAGAAGACGAAGAAGGATATGAAGAATTCGAAGAAGAAATTGAAGAGGCAGAAGTTGATTATCGAGAAGAATTAATGTGTGCCATAGAAGTTATTAGAAGGGAAAAAAAGAAAAACAAAAAACTACAAGCAGAACTAGACAAGAAAAAGGACACTCGAGAACTAGAACAAATGATCACAAAATTGAAGGTTAAAATAGAATAAGATAAAAGAATTGAAGAAGAACTCAAAGAACAACTAGAAGAAAAGGACAAGATCATTGGAAACTTGGAAGCAAAGATTTTCACACTAAGAAAGGATATTCAAAAGAAAAATATGCAGAATAGCTCAAAAGTTCTGGATGACATTATCAACAGTAAAAAATCTCATCTTGACAAGTCCAAACTTGGATACAATCAAACAAAAAAGGGATCAAGCTCCAAAACAACAAAGCAATAAAGAAATAAAAAAAATCTATGGAGAAACAATCAAAGGGGATAGGAAGATATACAAGGAAGATTACAGGGACACTCCTCCACCGAGAAGATTCATATTTTAGAATCAACAATAGACAGATAGGCCTCAAGAAGAAGAAGGATTCATAAGAGCAAGAGCACCTCCTTTCAGAATATATTCAAATCCCAGGTATCAAACTATATTTTTTGGTTTATGTTATGCATGTAATAATTTTGGACATAAAGTTGTGAATTGCAGAGCTAACAACAGGAACAATAACAACTTTTAGAGTCATACACAAAGGGGTTATTCAAGAAGACCTAGTGAAATACAAAGAAGAAGTTAACATAGGTTTGAATCTTTGATCACTGAAGTGGAATGTTACAAATGTAACAATTTTGGATATGTGGCCAAAGATTGTAGAATGACAGTCCCTCCTAAAGAACCTCAACATAATAACAACAGTCACAGACATGAACCTCAGAAAACAACATGGATAAGAAAGCAATATCAGTATAGCAATGAAGAATGCACAGTCACTCTACAATATCAGCATAAGAAACACATTTGGTATGTTGACAATGGGTGTTCAAAACACATGACATGTGATAGAGACAAATTTATTACATTACAAAAGGAAAGAAATGGATTAGTCTCCTTCAGAAATGATAATTTAGCCAAAATCATTGGAGAAGGCACAGTCCGAATTGGGAAGAAGAATGAAAAGGCACAAAATGTTCTACTGGTAGAAGATATAAAACATAATTTTCTAAGTGTGAGTCAAATGCGTGACCAAGGTCATAAAGTTACTTTCGATTCACAAAAGTGTGAGATAAGAAGAGAAGGTTCAGGGAAATTGGTCGGTACAGCTGCAAGAACTTCAAACAACATATATGTGTTAAGTGAAATTGGAAATGAAAAGTGTTTTCTA
>ML783117.1:611127-633015 GCA_009831015.1 Picea engelmannii | reverse complement strand
TTGTCCTTGTCACAGTCAGTTGAGTTGAGATTGATCGATTACATTCCATAATAAACAAACATTACATAAATATTTAGTTATGAATCTTATTGCATGGTGTTTACTGTTTCTAGTTGTAAATCTCTTTAAAGGTGAATACTAGGTGAATAGGTTGGTCAAGATCACCAAAGTATCACCAAAGTATGTTTTTCTATTTGTTCAACTCGATCTTGTGTTAAATTTTTCTTGTTATAAGTCTCATGTGAATATGTTGGTCAAGGTCACAAGGTGTGTTTTTCGGATTTGTTCAACTGGATTTTGTGACATGTATCTTCTTCCTACGGGCTGCAATATATATATATATTTTTTTTCAATAGGGAGATTCTCTTATTAAATTGAAAACCCTAGATTCTTCATTTTATGAAAAAGAAAATGATCAACTAAACTAAGTTTGTATCTCATTGCCATATTCAAATTCAAATGAGCAAATGGAGAGAAGTTTAACTGATTGAATTCCCTCTCAAAGTGAGACCAAGGAATCGAGATAATTTCAATAAATCCCAAGAGAGAAAATGCAAGAGGCTCCTCCGAAAAGATAAGAATGCATGCCCCACCATAAAAATGATGAAATCTTATGTTTATAAACTCCGACCCCTTGACATATGATGTAAACTCCCATTCTAGCTTTGCAATTGGCGAAGAACTTGGTAGAAAAATAGTTGCCTCCCATATGGATAAATTGAAAGAGTTCATAGTTTCATTGTCCCTGTGTCCATGTGAGTGTTTTTGAGTATACGTTGCATGACATTTTAAACTATCCATGTAGTTTTTTTTGGTTAAATTGGTTTGAGAGGTGGTAAAAACATGTGTAAATATGCTTGCACATGTCAACCTAGAGAAACAACAAAAGGCCTCTCTCCATGTGAGTCTTTTATTTGTACACGTTGCATGACATTTTAAATGATCAATGTAGCTTTGTTTTGTTAAATTGCAATGAGAGGTGGTGGTACAAACATGTGTAAATATGCAACCTAGGACTACCACCAAAAAACATCTACTCTACCCCTATGTTTCAACGTGTTCACGTTATGTTCTTGGAAAGAATGATGGATAATTTGGTTACACTTATTGTTAATACTATTCAATCTACATTATAGTTTTAGGATGTAATTGAATCCGTGATATCATACAAAAATAAAGACATACAAGAATGACTTGTTTGGGAGAGGAAATTTCTAAAATAAATAATAAATAAGTTTAGACACACATTATGGAAATGTGGTAAAGATTGGTATTTGAAGAAATATTCTAAATACAAGAATATTGATACATGAAAGATATTGAATGATGCTCCTTCAATGGAAATGAATACTTATTGGAAGATGGGGTTGTATTCTTGGCATAGACAAGTACCCATTATAATTTAAATGGAAATTAATGTTCCTTGGAAGATGGGGATGTATTATTGGTGTAGACAAGTATTCATTATGATTTAAATGACATGAATGTATAATTAAAATTATAGAAGTTGGAAACCTAAGGTTGGTATTGAAATATGGAAGGGTTAAAAGCCTCCATAGAGTTCTACATATTCTAATCTTGGCCAAAATTCCAATATCTATGAGTAAGATGGGTGATGCGAGTGTATAGAATATACTTAAAAATGAGGCCTATAATATGGTTCGAGGAGAAATGGTATGGCAAAGGGAGTTTGGATTGGAGAACTATATAAGTTGTTTGGAAGCATTATGACTTAAATGATTTGGATTTACCACAAAGAACAACCTTTGAATTTTGCGCAACAAATACATGGTTAATGGAATTTATGATTGTTGTTCAATTAGATTTTGACTTTTATGAAGATTATGTTTATGGTAGACATAATTGGGTGAATGTAGTTCCTTGTTCTTCTTCGAATTTATTTTATTCATGTGTTGTTTTTATTTTATGACATTCTAGTTACAAGAATAACTATGTTGGTTGACAATACACTTTTGAACAATGTCATCTACTTTTAATTTGATTTAGTTTGATAATTGTTTTATACATACATACATACATACATACATACATATATATGCCTTTCATAGCTTATGTTTTGATATCATTGCAATAGTATGAGATGGTTAGATTTTTCTATAAGGCATTAGATCTATTATAATAACATAAAATAGGAATATTGTAGTGAATACCAACAGAATAACAACAAAGATCATAATATAGCAATGGGACAACATAATATATGGAACCGCAACACCAAAATAATACCTTTATTGATAGGAAACAATGTTCACTTGCCTCTTCGAGGGGGAAACCTCCATCAGAGCATAGCTCTATTACAATAATTCTTAAGACAAATCCCTTTCATACCTTCTACTCTTATTTATACTAATTCTATCTTCTAAAGAACATTCTAGAGAAATATCTTTCTAGAAGCAAAATCTTCTATTAGGTCTTCTTACATTGACCGTTCATATTTATTAAATTGGCCTTATTAACTAGTATTGACCTTTACTACATGGAAATATATTATTCTACCTAGATGAGAAGTTAGGGGTTTAGGTCCCTAACATGCCTTCCCCCTTGAAAAACAACCTTTTCCTCAAGGCTTGAGATGAGGAAATTCTTGGAGAATATTTTTCGACTCCCAGGTGGCATCTTCTGGAGTTGTATCTTTCCACTGCACTAACACCTCCTTAATGGTGCGTTGATGGAGATGAAATTCACGTTGGTTCAATATTGCATGTGGCTGCAACCATATGGAACCTTCAACATCCAACTCCGGAAAATTGGTTTGAGTTTGGCACTTAGTTCCCATCACATTTTGTAATTATGAGACATGAAAAACAAGATGGATCTTAGAATAAATGGGCAGAGCTAACCGATAGGCCACTGTTCCCACATGCTTGAGAATGGTATAAGGACCATAAAATTTGGGAGAAAGCTTCTTTCAATGTTCAACTTTGAGTGAAGTTTGCTTGTAAGGATATAAATGAAGAAACACCTGGTCTCCTGTAGCAAATTGGCATTTTGAACATCCTTGATTTGTTTCTTGTTTCATAAAATTCTGAGCCATGAACAAATTGTCTTTGAGAGCATGGAGAATGGAGGCACAAACTATAAGAGTTCTTTCAACCTCCTAAACCTTCGAGACCCCTAGTATGTAGGAAAGAATCGATGAGCGATTTTTTCCATATACTTCTTCAAAAGGAGTCATGCAGGTAGTTGTATGGTAAGATGTGTTATACCACCATTCAGCTAGGGGTAACCACTAATCCCATTGATGTTGTCGATCAGATTCAAAACACCTCAAATATATTTCCAAACACTTGTTGACAACTTCAATTTGTCCATCCGTCTGTGGGTGATAAGCAGTACTGAGATGTAATTGTGTGCCCTGGACACTTGAATAGTTCTTGCCAAAAATTGCTGGTGAAATTGGGATCTCTGTCAGATACAATAGAATGAGGCATGCCATGAAGCTTGAAAATATGATCCATGAAAATATGAGCCACTGTGGATGCTATGAATGGGTGTTGAAGGGCACAAAATTGAGAATATATGGAAAAGAGATCAACTACAACTATGATGACTAACTTATTGCCAGATTTCGGCAAGCCCACAATGAAATCCATAGAAATGTCCCTCCAAATAGTTGGTGGAATCAGAAGCAGTTGTAGTGTTCTTGGAGATTTGAAAGTTTCCCCCTTGTTGCGTTGACATACATCACATTCAACCAAAAAGGTGCAGATGTCTTGTTTCATACCATCCTGGAAAAAAGAACGTTTAACTTGTTCATAGGTTTTGGTAAACCTGGAATGCTCTGCTATGGGTGAAGGATGAAGCTGATAAAGAACTGTGGATTTAAGTTGCAACCGGTGGCTTAAATATAGATGACCTTTGTAACGAAGCTCTTCATTGTGCCAAGAGTACACTAGAGAAACTAGAGAATCATCTTGCAATTTTTGGATCAGTTGAGAAGTTTTGGGGTCTTGCAACCATTCCTGGCTAACAACTTGGAGCCAATCTGGTACAATGAAGGAGAGGGGAAAAAGGGATACTTCTTCTTCGTATTTTCTGGATAGAGAATCAACCACTACATTTTATTTTCCCGTCTTACAAATGATCTCATAATCATAGCCAAATATCCTGGTCACCCATTTCTTTTGCTCCTGGGATGAATTCCTATGTTCTAGGAAATACAAGAGATAAGGACGCCAGAGATCCACAACATGCAGAATAGCCAACATTTCCTTTTCATAGATTGATTGGCCAATATGTCGCTTCAATATTTGTTTGGTAGTGAAGGCCAAGGGTGTACCCTCTCACATGAGTACTGCACCAATGATTTTCCCAGAGGCATCACATTTGAGGAAAAAAATCTTTGTGAAGTCATAAAGGGCCAAGACAGGAGTTGTGCACAATGATTGATCAATTGTTGGAGTCCAAGTGAAATCATCATTTTTTAGTAGAGTAGTAAGAGGCGCTGTAATTTTTCCATAATTCTTAAACTACTTGCAATAATATCTCGTTAAACCCATAAAATCACGCAAGCTCTTGAGAGTTTTGGGGCACGGAAATTTTTGCATAGCTTCAATTTTCGTAGGATCCAACCTTACACCATCCTTGCCAACAGTATGACCCAATTAATCCACTTCTAAAGCTCCAAAGGCATATTTAGATTTCTTGAGAAAAAGTTGGTGCTAAGAGAGTAGACTTAGAACTTTATCCACATGGGTAAGATCACCTTCCCAGGTTTTACTATAGATGAAAATATCATCAAAGAAAAATAGGACAAAATGATGGAGAAAAGGACAATGGTAGCTAGAATGAAGAACAAGTTTAGTAAAATGTTGAGCACCACTTAATTCATCCAAGAGATAATCAATGAAAGGAATGAGAAATTTGTATGTGATGGTGAGTTTATTGAGGGTGCGGAAGTTTGGACAGATACGCCAAGTACCTTATTTTTTTAGTACCATGACCATAGGGGAAGAATAGGGGTTGGTACTAGGGAAAATAACACCCGCGGGTAGAAATTCTTGAACAATTTTCTCAATTTCATTCTTTTGGGAAAATGGATGATGATAAGGGAGAACATTGGGAGGAAGACTGTCGAGGATAAGAGGAATGGAATGTGTTAACACATAGGATGTATGTCACTCAAGGTTTTCTCTCATTTTTCAATTTTTTGTTAGTCTGGTCTTAGAAAGACTCTTTTGGTCCTTGTCAGTCATGTGTTATGTCTTTTTCATAAGTCATTGGTTTAAAACTTGTGAGCTTAAGTCATAAAGTCATGTTCCCAAAAGTCTTGATGTCATGATGGTGGTTGTCATCATTTGTAAGGAAGGTTCAACCATCTCTTCCTATTTTCATTTGCAAAGATATCGCTGTAAACTATATATTGTTGCAATAGTTCACAATGCAAACTCTCTTGTAGTGGTTGGAGGTCGATTAGAATCTTCAAGGTACTGTTGGTTTGTTTTTATACAACAAGGAGTGAGCTCTACATACAAGTATTTTTCTTGATGTTCAAATTTCATGCCTAAAATATTATTATCATCAAACCTTAGTTGCTACAAACTTCCTATTCACTGTGAACTAGATGCGCTACAAATCCCATGTTTTTCTTAGTTGATAAAACCCTAGCTGACCACGTTTTAACTCATATTTGAAAAACATAATTTCTCTCAAGATCATATTCCTCTCCATAATTGTGAAATTGCATAGCTTATGATGAAAACCCTAGTCTAAAATTCATTGTTGCAAACATGATCTGCGCGTTGTGAATTGAGAAATCACATTGCAAACCCCCTATTTTACACAGTTGTTCCAAATTTATTTTATTTGAGATTTCATCTGGATTTGGGTTGTCATATTTTCCTCCATTTTCTAGATTTAGTCTTATTTCATTTTCTTTAGTGTTTCTTTAGCATAAAATCATTTTTCCAGCAAACCCTTATTTTTGCAAAATCAAGCAGTAAAACCGTAAATTTATCATTTTGCATCACATACTATGGTAGCAACTATTATAAGAGGGGGAGTTTTGAAATGGATGTCATGGACACTCAATAAGGGAAGAATATTAATATAGGAGGGCTAAGAATGAACAATTTAAAAGGGAAAAAATGCAGGCCAGGATCAAGCTGAAGGAAAATATAGATTTATGTGAAGAAGTTGTTGCAAAGGAAAAGCACATGGTGAAGAGATCATTTCCGCTGCATAGGAAACTGGAAAATGTGTACAAGAAAAATAGAGCTTATCAAGCTGAAAACAAGAAGTTGAAGATAGAAGTGCAACAGTTGAAGGAACAATTAGCAAAATGCAACTTGGATATGTTGACTCGGATGGCCACTAGGAGGCAAAGATGAAGAATCATCTCTGCATCAATATAATCAGTTTTTCTATGGTGTCTTATATATGCATGCTTTTAACCCTAAGGAGTATTTTTTTCTTATGTTACTATAATTATGCCCATATGTTATTTTTACAAGTCACTTTCATGATTATAGGTTGTAGCAGACATTAACAAAGGTTTTAAGGCTTCTTTCACATTTTTGGCAGTAGTTGTTATGTTTTGAAGGAAAAATGACATCTACAGGAAATTTCACAGTGCATCATGTTGAAGGCATTGTGAACTGCTAAAATTGGAACAGTTTGCAGTGCACTTGTTGCGAAATCATATTTTCATCATATATTTTAAAATATGAACTGGGTTTCACTAAGACTTTTTTTGGAGAAGAAATATAGTGTCATTGACTCTCTGAAAAAAACTAAGCCCAACCCAGTTCATTGTTTTGGAGAAAAGTTGAAAAAATCACCTACAAGAAAGTTTGTAGCGAATCCTGCAGATGCGTTGTGAACTCTAATAGTCTGATAAATCCAAGTTATGGGAGAGTTTCCAACTGTTATAGGAGGTTCAAATGGTTCCCTAGGAGGTATTTATACATCAAGGGATGCTTTTGCCTGATATCCAACTCCACTAAATCTCCAAACATGAGATGGTTGTAGTTGCATTTATCATCACCAACAACTTCCTAGAATCTAGCAATTTGTTAAATTTTTGTTTGTTTGTCTATTGCCACATCTCTCCAAGGCACATAATCCTATGCTAGAGCTAGGTAACAAGTAATAGAGTAATTTTGATGATAATTAACTATTTATTGTGTAATGTAACTCTAGAAGAGCGTTGGAATGGTTGGATGTGAAGCTTTATCTTTTGGATGAAGACTGTAAAACGTTTCCACACTATGCATGTACATACTTAAGACTCTTTAGTAATTGAAGATCAACTCCTTTTCTAATCTTTCATGTTATTCTTAGTTTGGTATTATCTATTGATAAAGGATTTATCTTTAGAACTTGTGTTCATGATATGCAGTGACTGATTTACTGCAAATTTGTTAATGCAAGTATTGTCAAAGTAAGAATTCCATTGTATGTGTGCCAAAGTGCTTGATGTAAATTGGTACATACACCTCATATTTTTATGCTCAGTCTTCCATCTTTCCATTGATATTCTAAATACTAGTCCGAGATTGTTCAAGCCTTGCTTGCTAGTGTATATTTTGTGGAATTTTTTTGTTGATGTTTTACATTGAGTTTATCATCCATTAGTTATACCTAAAACTTAAAATATGATGGGTATTAGGATAAAACCTATAGTAGTCTAGGTGAGACTTCTATTACTAACATTTTTGGCGTCATTGTCGGGGAATGAAGACACAGAGATATCTTCCCTGGGTTGTACGCCAAAGACTATGACCAACACTTGATGGTGAACAAGGGATGGTGACACAGAAAATATTGCATCATTCACCTGGTGACTTCGATCATGATTCAATAAAATTTCAAGACTACACTAGAGAACAAGCTCATTTGACAAAGATATGTAAGGACATAGTGGGAAGATTAGGTACTTAAACTTGTGTTTTCTCTAGGAAGTACTTTTCTATTTAATCAATGTCTTCTTGTCCTTTCCTGAGTTTTTCAAAAGAATATTTCTTTACTTGTTGCATTCAAACGAATACCATGAATCTACATGTGTATATCCTTCTTTAAAAAATGTAGACATACCTTCTTCTTGCACAAATGATATTGACCAAGAACGTTTTCCTAAATCATGTGATGTTCATAATCACCCTTGTGAGAAAAATGAAACCAAAGTTGATCTTGTATCTTCTGTCCTTAATCCTGCACCTTCCATGATTCAAGAGAGATACAAACCCTTAAGATTTTCTTCTATCCTTCATGAATTTCCACCAAAACATTAAAAAAACCTTCCAATATTTGATGGAGATCTTGATAAACTTTCTATTGAAAAAAACATGGAGACTTTTGAGCATTTTACAAACCTTTTTGAGATAGAACATGATGATTTTTTTATGAGAATTTTTTCTCAATCATTTCAAGGAAATGCCAAAACATGGTTTATACATTTTCAGCCAAATTAAATAAGCTCATGGGATGAATTGAGGTAAGCCTTCCGTAGATTTTTGGGTGAGAGGAAACCATGGGATCTACTCCTTTCAGAGTTTCATGCCATGAGGAGAATGAAAGATGAAACCATATCAATTTTCAGTATGAGGTTTTCTAGTCTTTACTATAAAATTCTCAAAGAGATCAAACCACCTAAAGGTACTTCCAAGCTATACTATGCAACAAATTTCCATCCAGACTTGTTTCTTCTTCTCTTGGAAAGTAGGCTTGCCACTTTGTAACAAATTTTTATTGATGCCCAAGAGGTTGAGGAAAATATCAGAGCATGTGAAAAAATTTCAGATCAAGTTGAGGATGGGGAATGGGTGGCAGGCACAGTTGAGAGTGAGTATGAAAAAAAAGATGATTTGAAACTATATTTATTTCATTATAAGGGTAGTATCACAATAGATTATGATCAAATCTTTGACTCACCGATTGTTGTTCCAAATCTCCCTGTTCTTGATAGTCAAGAGGTTTCTGATTTACCTATCTATGATGAGTATGAGGATGGTTATGATATTGATCTTATAAAACAACCATTTGTAGGATTTTTATAAGAAAATGGTTCCTTTCAGAAAATTAATGACATCTTGTAGCCCTCATATTATAATTTGACAATTACAAATGGAGAAATCCATGAGCCTATTGGAGGTGATTCTTTTCCCTTATGATTTGCTTTATTTGAGTTACTGAGAAATGGATTTAAGGTCACTAATCAAGCACAAAATTTTGAAAGTATGTAAAATTATTGTTACGAGGAAAATATCTCTATGGAAAGGGGTAAACCAAAACAGACAAAATGACATGCTTAAATCAAATCTTATCCCAAGTTGATAAATATTATTTTAGGCACAAAATGAGAGCAGAGATATAATAAAGAAATGCACAGAGATATTGAAAATATTCAATAATATAACAAAAATGTATCATATATGCAACCATAAACCCAAATATACAGTAATAAACGATTTCTATTAATGAAAGAAATGTACAGAGACTATAAAAATACAGAGTGAAAGACTCGCTAGAATGGTGGAAGCTTATCTCTAAGAAGAGATGTGATGACTACTCGCATTCAAAAGAAGATGATTACAATGAGGAAATGAAGGCCTTTTTAAAATAAACCAAAATGCCCAAAACCCTAGACATCCAAAAACCTAACCCTAGGAGATGAAGCGCCAAAAGTCATGTTGGCCCCGTTTGAGTAAGTTAGTACATCAACTTCCTGGGGTCGTAACTTTTGCATACGATCTTCGTTTTAGGTGTATGATATCCCATTGGAAAAATATTTTCGAGGAGATATTGAGAATCTAGATCCTGAAAAACCTTCATTTAGGCCCTCAAAATGGCCCCGGAGGTTAAAATTGCCAAAGATAGAAAATTGCCAAAATTGTCAAAAAATTGTTTTGAGCCAGTTGGAAAAGATGGGTGGCCATCGATATCCAATTGGATCAGAAGTATGCTATATAAATGAAATTATAACAAGGCAATGCCAATATCCTACCTTGTCCGAACATTCAATGAAGACCACTATTGAGCACGCAACCCAAAACTTTATACCTACAACTTGTCCTCAACAACCAAGATACACAAGCATATGGTGCTAATATATAGTGTTAGCATATAGATTCACATAATACATTAAGATACATGACAAATACACCCATGGAATAATAATTCAAATATTTGTGCGATATCAATTGGATGAGAAAAGAGTATTTCTATTAAAATAATCAACAAAAGTACATAGGTGACAAACTTATGTAATGGCACATATTGGAACCAAGAAACTAAGTCCCTCCCGCTAGGCCTCCACCACTTCAATCCTCCACCAAAGGAAAGCTCATATAAAGGAGTCAATGAGGTTCTCCATCACAAATAAGAAAGATATTAGGGGTTGAACAAGGAGTTCATACTTTCAAGGATAAAGGGATGCAGACTCAATATGAAGTGAAATTTCTCCAGAGTGTCTTTGATCTCAAATTTGAATTGTTCTCATCAAGGCTTGGATATGGATCAATTTATAGCCTTCAAATGGAAATGAAGGGTCAACTCGAAGTGTTTCTAGTATATGGAAGGTAAAGGATTAGGGATCTCATGACATGGCATGGAAACCTGACATTATTTTTAATTTTGAGCACCAAAACCGATGTACGTGAGATGTAGTGGAGAAATCTACATTTACACTTGTTGTATAACTGATAAGGTGTGTGTATGTGGAGACATATGTTTTTTTGTCTCTAGAACATACAAAAGGGGACTTCAAGTCTGCATAGGGAAATGAAACTTGGCTATCCAAGAAAGTTGCAGGGGGCGAGGAAACATTTGTGGTAATAGATGCCCTCTAATGTGTGAGGTCAAAGGAGTAAATGGGATGGAAAAAATAAATTATAATTACCAAAAGTGGGGTAATGGAGACTCAATTGGAAGTACTAGTTGATCATGAGAATATTACAATCGATAATGAATTTGTACACATGGCTACCAATCTGAATTACACTACAAAACCAATGTGGAAATATATAAAATAGTTGTTCATGGCCATGAATAGGAAATATAAGGCAGAGATATTCCATAGGTTGTCATAGTCACAAACAAGGCACAATGGAATCTAGTATCAAAATCAATCTAAATATATCTATATACAATGGAGTACAATCCGATCTCCCATGATTGCTGAAGTCATATAGGTATTGGTCCAATGGAGCTCTTATACACTATCCGCCAAAGGTGCAAGTCTACTTCATGTGAATAGAGGAGTTGAGGTTGAACACAATGAGACTTTGTTTGATTACCGACCATTAAGGTATACCATTAACAAATGCAAGATAACCTACCGATAATGAAAGTAGGTATCAAGGAATCGAGTACATTCTACAAGTGTGAATAAGAGTGTTGAGGTCGAACACTTAAAGAATCCATCGATTAGGAGACATTTATTTATTACCAACTGTCGATGGAAGGAGAACCTGCCACTGATGAATGCAAGCCTCTAGGTACTCATAGGAATATAGGTCTCATTTCCAGAATAGATTAGTTGAGGTCGATGGAAGGATACCCACTGAAAGGAGAGAATTAGGGCATCTCTCATCATTCAGCACGAGGTATAAAGAAATAAATTGATGATTAGGAGGAGATTAGATGAATATGATTTTCACAAACCAATGACCCTGTGCGTCCCTCACATGCACCGGATGCAAGTAGTGCGTGAAAAAAACCCTCTGAATAGAAACCAATAAGGAAAATTTTCGACAAAGGAGAGGAAACCACCAATAAGGCTAATGGAATCCAAGACACTGCACCAATCCCAATGTGTGAATAGATTCCTTGTTGTCGAACACAAGGGAAACCCCCTAGTCAGCGACCAATGAGGAAATGTCAATTGTTGGGTTCAAGGTTACCTACCCATAATGAATGTAGGACCAGGGTGCATGGTAGGACTACAACTTCATGTGACTATGAGATACACTTAGGGTATGGCCGACATGAAAAGTCAACAATTCTGAGAAATGAATGAAACGGGCTTATAGAATTCCTTTGAAAAAGAGTATGAGATATATGGATATCTTAGGAAGCATAGACTTAACGATAAAAATTTGTGATGCGGGAGGAATCAATAAACTCTCCATAGGGACTGGAAGAATAGCTAGTCAGAGGAGTAAACTCTAAGTAATGAGCTCAGCTTCCTAAGGTCATGTTAAACCCAAACTTTGGATGACAATGGACTCAAAAGTTTGTGCTTTGTTCAAAGGCGACACGACTGTTTCCGATATGAGATAATATTGTTTTCTTGCACGTCTTTTTTTTTTCATAGGCAAATAAATGCTATGATACATGAGAGGAAACGAGTGCCACGAGTAAGCAACTAGCTCTAAACAATGGAACATACCCATGCTCAATGCAAGGAAGTTCATGTGTGACATGTACACTCAGGGGGATGTTTCCTTTTAGGGTACATGGTGTCAAGTTGAAAAGGATATATAAAAGGATTTGCTTGGATAGTGATGCAAATTGCTAAGGTAAGAGGCTTATAATGATAAAGAAAAAACAAAAAATAGGCTCAATACTGCAAACAGGATGATGGAATGTGATTACAACTTAACTCCAAAGAATGCCATTTTTCATAGATTTAGTCCCCTAGGCCTGAAAAAGTATAAAATAATACCCAGGAGAACTCTTCTAGTCAATGGTGACTAGAGTATTCATTTTTTGTAAGTAATCTAATTGGTCTGGAAAAGGGTTAAACTTATACCAAATAGACATCCTTTCAAATCCATTTAATGAGTGTGAAAGAGACAAGTTCACTCGAAAATATTTTCATTTTTTTGAGAGTCGGAAAAGAGCTTAACCAAGACTCGAGCGGAGTCCCATAGGTAATGGTAAGAATTCTTGTGAGTCAGAATATGGGTTCAAACACAAAGTCATATTGGGACTACAAGGAACTCCTGGTCCTATGGAATAACTTCTGCATCGACACCAAATGGCACAAAGGTTCTAACTAGGGCACTCATGTTTGGTAAGCCTATACCACTTAATAATGGCACTTCTAGTAGAAGTAAAAAGGTTATGTGTCTCTAATAAATGGATTCATACCTAGGGTGTATGGATCACGGTCATAGAATGATGCAAGAGTGAAAAATAGAGTGACAACCTATCCTATATGTCGGTGAAAGAATATACCTTATGAAGGCATGAACAGTATGACGTTGGAAATCGAAAAAAACACCAAAAACCAAGTCCTTCCACTGCACTATTATTCCATAAGGTCAAAAATTAGCAAAAACTATAAGAAATGGATAAACAATTCTAATAATAGTAAAAATAGACCATTTTACGATACCATTTGAGTTTTTTCACCCACATAGTGCATTTTAGGCCATTTTCCCCATGATAATCAAGTGTTGATTGCGGGAGATACGATCAACAAATTCAACAACCGTCTCAACCAATTAATCTCCCATCCCCTCTACTTCAATTTCAATGGTTTAAATTTCAATTTTAGGCTCCATTTTCTTAGTATTAGAGGGAATAACATGGAAACTAGGGCATACGTGGGTGACAGTTCGTTTTTTTGTGTATACGACCCCATATACATAGGAAAAGAGAAGTCTTCACGCATATATGGAGGCCTATATGTTACCAAGTCATCCTGCTTACAAGTCCGTGATCAACATTTTTGAAAGTTTTTAACTTAGAAAATGGTTTCTCCTTTGCAGGATGGTGATTGAATGGGGGGGAGAGGGAGCATAAAGAGATAGATGTAGCAGTGGGAAGGGATGCAAGGGCCCAAAAAGTTTTAAAAATATGTGGCCTTTATAAATTTCGGGCTCTCAAGGGAATGAGTTATCAAGTGAGGTTACTCCAGTTGCTAGTAAATTACTGGGATCCGAAGACAGAGTCCTTCAACCTTGATGGGAAACCATTAAGGATTGAAGTGGATGATATATACTTCATCACAGGATTGTCTTTCTGAGGGAAGGTAATGAATATCAAGGCCTGCAGGGCTGGGGGTGGTACGAATATGGAGGAGTACATTGCCACCTACTGTGTCCTAGGCATCGAGAAAGTAGGGACCCAAATCCCAATTAGGGCGATCGAGAACCTAAGATTAAATATTGTCGTGCTCGTACTCATATGGATTTCGGGGCCGGCCTCGTTGCATCAGGAATCAAGGCCACTCATGTTCTATGTGGTGGAGTGTTTAAGACCCATTATTTATGATTGGCCTCACTACTGGCTAACATGAAGAGTCATTTGATTGATTGCAAACAAGGGAAAATGAGAAATTTATCCTTTGCTTCCATTCTTTGTATTTTTTCTTTGAGAGGGTTCTAGTCTTGAGCCCTACATTAGAGATTACTCCACATGGACAACGTGATCCAACCATGTCATGGTGTACCGATGTGATGAGTTGGCTAGGAGGTGGTAGGGTACCACCCCCCTACAATGACAAGTTCTTTTTCTGGTGGCGCCAACAGGTCATATCCATTGACGACTACCCTTACGGAAATATCGATTATAGAAGGGATCCAAACATGCCTTTTCCACCAGGTTCCTCCTATGGTGATATTGGTAAGAAATGTTTTTATATATTTCATTTTTTTTTTGTTTTTTCAATAAAAATAAAAAATGAAAATATTTTTGTATGGTATCAAGTATTAACAATTGCTTTGTGATGTAGATGTAGTTCCACGATGTCCAGAGGGATTCCCATGATATCGATGATGGGGCAAAGGATATGATCATGCAAGAGGATATGCGAAGAGAGTGTTGTAGAATGTGTAGCGGAATCTGTCTCGATTGATGCACAAGATTCCTATTGTTCAAGTGGAGGATCTGCTAGAGGTGATGCAACGAAAAGTGGTGGGTGTACCTCGTGCATGGATGCAACACTTTCGGGGTCTCACAAATTCCATAGTGTGCTATCATAATACACATCTGACGCTAGAGGCGTAGATTCCATGGTCATATTATATACCGGCCATATATGTATTTTGAAGGTGTGAGCCCCATTTTCTACTATGACACCATATTTTTTGAACTCGAAAGGTTGAAATATGAAAAAAATTGGTCTTTGGCTTTACTTATATATGTTACAATGTGTAAATGTTTTCTTTGCTTAGTTATGTGACAAATGACAATATAAAATATAATTAGCATATGCATAGAATACATGATTAGAACTTATAGGTATGTGATTATAAGTAAGAAAATCAAAGTATCGTTCCAAAATTCGTACTCGTAGGAATCGTCGGAGTAGAGTAGGATATCACACATGGTAACTGCCGTTTAACTGACATACGACTAACTAGGAGTCTAGGTGAACCTCTAAAGACCGAACACCATGTGAAATGGAATCACATAATAACTCTATGATGATGCTATACTCAACCACATTATTCGTTGATGGGTCCAGAAAAATGCCACCTGAAGACACTAGTTGGCCCTCAGGTGAGTAAATGACCCAAGCGATGGAAGCCATGTTATGCGTATGACGAATGGTACCATTCACGAATCCTAAGTAATTGAATACTCTATTGACATCTTCCAACCAAGGGAAAACTTGACAATCAATCCAATGATACAAAGGAAAATATGTATATACACTAGTATACAAAAGGTCATGCCCAATATTGAGGGCTCAAGCGTAATACCTTTTAAGGTAGATCCCATTTATTGGCTCATCCAAAATATTCCTTTCATAATATTCCAATTCATAGGCTCCTTTCTCTAAGACATGTTTCATGATATAAGGATTGTGCCACATGGGGTTGAAATTTCTTGCCCCCAGTGGTTCTTTGGCTTGGTCATACATGAGAACCAAGTCATTCTCAGTGTATTGTCGAGGGAAAACAACTTATCATATCGAAACTTAACACATCGTTTACTTTCTTTAATAGTCGTAGATGCATCTCAACATTGCTCATTGAGATTCTCTAAGTGTATGAGGCATTCTTCAAGATTGGATGTATCAGGTAGGAGCTCAATTGACAACTTGGGGGAATGGATTTCACATTTAATCACCAGAATCGACTCAATGCCATGTGCTAACTAAAAAACAGAGGAACTCGTGGAAGTCTTTACCAATGTTTGGTATGCCCAAATTGTAGGGTAAAACATCAGATGCTAGTCATATTTACTTTGAATGATAGTTTTTTGCAAGATGGTATTGAAAGATTTATTCATTGCCTCTACTTGTCCATTTTCTTGGGGATAATAAGGGGAAGAATGATCATGATTAAACCCAAGTTTTGATGCTAACTCTTTCATCATTTCATTATGAAAGTGATTGCCATGATTAGTGAAAATATCTCTTAGGATTTTGAACTGGGCTATAATTTGGTTGAATACGAAGAATGTTGCAATATTACCATTGGATGTAATGATAGGGATGACCTCTACCCATTTAGTAAAGTAATCCATCACCACGATAATATGTTGGTTCCCCCCAGCCAAAGATAACATTCCATAAAATATACCCCCCAATTAGTGAAGGGGCCGACATTGATGACTGGATGAAGGGTTGGGTGTGAGCACATTTTCTGAGCGAACACCTAGCAAGGGAGACACTTCATGACCTCTTCAACACAATCTTTAAAAATTGACAGCCAAAAATAACTATCTCACAATATTTTTTTGATTATCGCAAGCCCAGTTAAATGACCACCACAAGCTCCTCTATGTCATTAATTTAGAATAGACTCAACTTCCTCGTGAGTCAAGAAATGATGTAAAATTTTATCTACTCCTCGATGATACAAAGTTTCGTCGATGATTAAGCAGTTTTTAGCGTGATTACGTATATTTCATCGATTGTCTCTCGAAAAATGATGGGGTAGCTTCAAGGTTTTAAGATAAATTAGAATGTCTCCATAATAGGGGCTCAAAGACAAGATAAGGAAGATATGTTCATCCAAAAATGAATCATCATGAAAAATGTCCTCATCTAGTCAAGGGAAGTCCAATATCAACTCGACAAAAACTAGCGATTTCTTAGACTTCGTCGAAGCAAAATCAAGATCAAATTCTTGAAAAATAAGAATCCACTTATTGTATTCCCCCCCTATGATACGCCTGGTGAGGATGTATTGAAATGGATTGATATCCACAACTACAGTATTTTTACAAAGTACTATATAATTTTGTAACCTTTTAGCCGCATGTACGGTGGCCAAGGCTTGTTTCTCTATGTGAGAGTATTTAAGTTCAGGACCCACTAGGTTTCGACTGAGGTAGTAGAAAATGTGCTCATGGAGCTCATTGTACTCTTGAAATAGAACCATACCAACCATCCCTTTGGACATGGAAATATAAATTAAATAGTCTCTATTGTAGTCTAGAGGCTTCAACAGAGGTGTCAATACCAAATATTTCTTAAGAGCATCAAAGGATTCATGGGCTCTCTCATACCATATAAACGGAGCATCCTTCTTCAAAAGATGCATGCAACCCTTTTTTAAATTGGCATAGTTCACTATGAACCGACACATGAAATTAGCCTTCCCCTGTAAACCTTGAAGTTGTCGAATGTTGTGTGGGGGAGGCAATCACAGTATTGCCTCAACCTTCATAGGATCTACTATAATCCCATGCTCATACACTAAGAATCCTAAAATACGGCCAGACCTACAATAGAATATGCACATTTTAGGGTTCAATTGAATGTGATAGTAACGACATATCTCAAATACTAATCGAAGGTGAGTAGAGTGATCTACTCTCTTGCGAGAGTGAGCAGCAATATCATCTAGGTAAGCTTCGATAATATGCCTAATATCAAGAAAAGAAAATGTCATTGCACGTTGGAAGGTTGGTTCGACATTTTTAAGGTCGAAAGGAATTTTCCGGTATGCAAAAGTACCCTAAAGAAAAATAAACATCATCTTATTTTGATCCTCAGGTTTGATTTTAATTTGATTATACCGTGAAAATTCATCCATAAAATAAAATACTTCGCTTCCCATGCACTCGTCAAGAATATGGTCAATGAAAGGAGTCGGGAAGTTATCTTTAGGAATATCCTTGTTCATGTCTCAAAAATCCATACATACACATATGGTTCCTTATTTTTTATTTATGGGAATGAGGTTGAACACCCATTCAGTCAAGGGAACCGGGTAGATGAAACCAACATTAAGTAGTTTCTCTACCTCTACCTTAATAGCAAGGAACTTCCTAGGATTAACATCTATAAGATGTTGTTGAGCAAGTTTAGCATTTGGATAGGTTTCAATCTCATGTTCGATAATGTTGGGGTCGATTCCTAGCATCTCTTCATACAACCAAGTGAATACATCACAAAATTATTTGAAGAGATCAATGTAGATTTGAATTTCTTCAGGTGAACAATCTGCATTTATATATGCATTCTCAATTTTACCAAGAATACGAGAGATGTATATCGTGAAAGTAGGATAAATATTTTCCATGTTTCCTTTGGCATAAATACCATGCATATTTAATGGAACCACAGCGTGACTGACCATATCACTCAAGGTATATCTAAATGCATCATGTTCGATGTTAAAAAGATATGGGAGGAAATAGGAGTGATGATGCATATTTTCCCAAAGCCTATTAGGACCATACATAACCTCTAAGATGGATTCATCCAAAGGTAAAGTACTGTCGAGGAAATCATGTGAACAATATGATTGGATGACCCATACATTCTCAAGAACATGATATACCTCGTATGTCCATGAGGAAGAAGGATCTGGGTCAGCATTAGCATCATGAATAGACTGATACACAACTTCTTCTATTGACAGTGGAATTTCCATCCCAATGTGTGACTGACCTTCGTGCGACATATTTAGGAAAGGTAGGGTCCAAGGGTCGTTAAAATATGAAGTATGAAAAGGAACGAACCTTATAGATGACGAAGACTCACTGGAAATGGCATGAATGTAGTGAATTGGTGCCATGAAATAAAAACTACCCATTAGAGATTTATACATTTTGAAACCAACATCCTCAGTTGCCTTCTGAGAATTGTCGATCATAGGGACCGAAGGTCCAACTGATGCATTAGGACTAGTGTGCACAAATGAAAATTGATCAATCGTCACTATTTTCCCTTCATGAGGAAAACATAAAGTGCAGAAAATAGACGAGACCACGACTGTCATGGAATAATTCCAATTACTCCATAATTATAATTGAGGGTCGCATCAACCACCTCAACATCAACCTCCATTGTGTTCCCATCTAACTGGACCGGAAAAGAGGAACTAATTCCATGGGGTCGAAATGAACCCCCATCAAATGTTATCGACATAGTCATAGATTGGGATAGAGTCAGAGAGCTAATGGCTTTCCAATAGGTTAGGGACATCATGCACGTTGCATGACCTTCATCAAGTACAGTGTGTTTGATGGTAATTTTTGCGTAATTCACATGGATTTGAAAGGCCACATGTTAAGGTAAGAGAGGCCTAACATCTGTGATTTCAAACTTAATAACCTTCGAGCCACACGGGTCTAGAGATCCTAATGAAAATAACAAGGAATTACTCTATGAAGGACATGTTTGGATCACCTCCAAAGTTGACATTTCACAAGGGGTTTTCCCCCAGATCTTCGACAATCGAATAGTTTTGGGGGGATATGACATTAGGATTGTGGGAAGAGCGTTTTAATACCCCTTTCAGAATATAAGGTGATGGTTCTGGATATTTGATCTGTAAAGGTGTTTCTGGAGGATGAGGAGACTCTGGACCTACAATGGTCTGTGAAGAACCATAATCACGAGATCAAGTGGTTACATCAATATGAGACTTGACAATATTGACACATAGATGGACACCTTCAGGTGCCGAGGTGTTTTGACTCTCGTTCAATTCATTTCTGGTGTTGGATGACCCTAAGGCCATGTGTTGATTATGTGGAAATGGATGTTTCAGCACAGTGATTGGCTGTGATAAGAGCCTCGAAGATTCCTTGATTTTGGGGCATAGGTGGGTAAGGTGATCATCTTTACAAAGTTTACAAGGAAACTTCACCTTCCTTTTTTCTTTCTTTCCCCCACCAACATTATTATTCAATCTATCATTGTTAGTGTCTTCCTTGGCTTTATTATTTTTCCCACCCTTATTATTATTACCTCGTACTTTCCTTTTATTCCCTCTTAGTTGTTGGTTACCATTTGGGTTATCCAATGAATATACATAATGCACATTTGTCGAATGAGTGGGAGTGGAGGAAGAAATTGAAGCTTGTCCTACTATAGGCTGGCTTAGAGAAAAAAATTTCAATTGGTTCATCACCAAATCTGTAGACTTAGCATTTGCAGAGCGTATGATGCCATCGACATGAGGCCCATGATTTTTTCTAGGGTCATAGTTTGACTGCGGCGTGTCAGGAAGAATTTCATACAACATTTCAGATTAAGCATATATGAGGTCCAATTGTTGGGCTTTGAAAATAGCTTCCTCCTCAGATGTTACTCTGGATGAAGAAATATCCTTCGAAATATAAGGCAATAAGGACTTAAGGAACCACTCCAACAAAAACTCTAGAGGAATGTATGCCTTTATGAACCTCTTATTTCTATGTCACTCTTGGATATGGTATGGGATATGCATGGAATTATCTTGGGGGAGGGACAACAAAAGTTCTATGTCGACATCATGATGAAATGACAATTGGAAGTGGTTGATAAATATCAAAACCATCTGATTAAAGTTTGTGTATGTTCCCCAGTAGCTCAATGTACCATTTTGCAGGGACCCCCATGAAGGTGCATTTAAATAGCCTCAAATGAATAGAATCATCATTCAGGGAGTTAGATGAGCACCAAAGAAGAAAATTAGTGACATGATCACTAAGATCCTCACTCGTGTCACCTTCAAATTTTGGAATGTCCGAAGGAATATTGGCATGGAAGGGGGGGCATAATGGATCGTGATGCATAAGTTCATTCATTAATTTTGACAAATATGGTAGATTAAGCATGGCTAGAAAAGGGAGTTAGGGTTGCGGTGTCTGAGCCCATGCTCCCAGGAAAGATTGGGGCTGAGGGATTGTAGGCCATCCAGGGTTCTGGTATATGCCATGGCCCTATCTGGTAGGATAATGTCCTCCTCCATACTAATTCATAAAAGTTTGAATGGGCACCATACCCGCAGAAGTGGCATAATGAGGGTTATATATGTTGCCCTTAGCTGAAGGGGCTCCAGACTAGGCATTTCCCATAGTGTGAAACTCAATCCCTCCAGATGGAACTCTAGAGGATAGAGGGGGATTCTTCATAATAAAAAAAAAAATTGGAATCGGCATGGAGGAAGAGGGGATAAATGATGAAATATAGGAAATGAATTATCTACCCAGTTGAGCACTCCATCTAGGAGCATTGAGACTAGGATTAGGCCCAAAATAAAGAGGAGGAAAACCTCCAACTGTAGGATTCATTTGGCAAATATGGCCTCCAACAAACGAGAGAAAAGAATATGGAGGATCCATGCCCCCAAGTCCAAAACTAGGATTTTCATTAGCCACTAGAATGGAGAATGATAGTTGTGACATCATGTTGGGCATACAAAAAGAAAATGGATTAGAAACTGAAGGTATTGACTGAGAATTGTCACTTGGCGTACCAAAAAGAGATCTGAAATGGTTCATTCCTATGGGTCAAATAGAACCCACAGGTTGGGTAGCACTATAGGCGGGGATCTCCTGCACCCCAACCATCGAGGCTGAAGGAGTCAAAGGGATCCCACTAATCAAAGAAGATATAGGAGTCGAGGGACTCCCTGTGACATTCGATTTTGACTCAGTACTCATAATTGGATGATCACAAGTCTGGGAGATGGAGATATATGTACCACATTTATTAAGTTTAGTCCTTTTAGAAGGAAACTTCAGTAAAGACTCAAGATGCAGTGGTAACTTCAACAAATGACGACACCTACGAGGAAGATGGTCTTT
>ML783117.1:598537-610612 GCA_009831015.1 Picea engelmannii | reverse complement strand
AATCATGTTACTATTTCGAGCTTCCCCTCTTCCCCTCTTCATCTTATATAAGAAGAGGTTGAACCCTCTCTTCAACACAGTTCTGCAACATAGTTCTGCAACAAAGTTTTGCAACACAGTTCTGCAACATAGTTCTGCAACAAATTTTTGCAACACAGTTCTACAATACAGTTCTGCAACACAGTTTTCATATGTAGGTTGAGGGTGAAGTAATAGAGGAGCACATCAGTGATAAAGAGGCAACATATCAGAGGTGTATTTCAGCAAGGTCTTGTAAGTCTTTGTCAGGTCAAAGTCATCTTGGCAAGCTCTTTGAGAGAATAACATTCATGGTTGATATTTGTAAGATATCTTACATTATTAATGCAATAAAGGAATATTGTTTTGGGGGTTTTTCTCCCTATACAGGGTTTCCCCAGGGTATATGTGTTGTTGATATGCATGTTTACTTATCTACATAATTATTTCTATTCAATTATGATTTGGAACTGTTGAAGTGTATTAAGTTGGAATCAAAGTATTAAAGAAAATAAAATAATTAATCTGCATAAGAAATCAAGCTCATAATTTAACAGGTATGTCTCGCCCAAGAGGGGCTTGAGACTCCCTTCAAAATATTGGAGGTATCATAATCAGTTATAAGGGCCATCATGGGCTTAACAATGCAGTCGGTCAGATTCCCCCGGAGAGGTAATCCTCCATAAAGGTTGTGTGTTGTTTGACCCTTATTTGACTTAGGGTACCTACAGAATAACCCATGCTAGTAACCTATGTGGCTACCTATGTCAAGAAACTAGATTCACCACAATATAACCAATGTGGAGGATAACACTCGTAATTCTAGTCCACCATATGGGAAGGGTAATAAAGCCCAAAATATTGAAAGAACCATCTCTCATGGAGGTAAAGGTACTAGACAGACCCCCAAATATGAATATAACCCCAGAAATATATCTGACACTAAGAAGGTATTAGAGGGATATCTCTGCAACCAAATTCAAGCAACCTCATGCTTAACTTTGTTGTGAGAAGAGCCTCCTGACGTGACTAATTACACAACGGGTTTCACCACTCCCTGGTAAGACACGTATGTTTAGTTAATAGACTTGGATAAGTTTACTCACAAAATCCTATTCCAAGGCCTTATGTCCCATACTTGTTTGTGTACCTTGAAAATAAAATCATTTCTAATCAATTTTAATTAATCAATGTTAATTTTAATGGATTTTGTTTACTCAAGAGGTGTGGTTGTGAAACTAATGGCTTCCTATCACTATGTAAGAATTTAATAGTCGGGACAAAGACTGAAGAAGACTCGACAACCATCCAAAATCAACCAACAAGACTAAAGAGATGATGTACATGACTTTTTGAGAAAAACTCACATATATACACACCCAAAAGGAATAAAGCTCGCGTATATACGTGTCTTTCAAGGGAAAAATTGTGTATACCTAGTAAAACACTTCCATGGAAAGGGTTAAGAAAAGAAACTTAGATGAAAAGTAAAAAAAAGGCTATCAAGCAACAAATGACAAAGAAACTCAGGCTAACAGAGAGAAAATCGAGGAGAAAAACACTCCAAACCCCAAAAAAGAAGATCATTCCCCAATATGGTCTCCAATTATGTTACAAGGAAAATGTCTTTATGGAAAGGGGTAAACCACAACATACAGAATGAGACGTAGAAATCAACTCTAATCCCAAGTATTCTATATAAATGAAATTCTAACAACACAAGGCCAAGAGCCTACCTCGTTCGGATCTCAAATGAAGACCACCATTGAGCATGCAACCGAAAGATTTATACCTGGAAATTGTCCTCAACAACCAAGATACACAAGCATATGATGATAATATATAGTGTTAGCATAATCCATTAACATACATGACAAATACGCCCATGGAATAATAATTCAAATATTTGCACGATATCAATTGGACGAGAAAAGAGTATTTCTATTAAAATAATTAGAAGAAGTACATAGGTGACAAACTTCTGTAATGGAACATATCGGAACCAAGAAACTAAGTACCTCTAGCTGGGCCTCCACCACTTCAATCCTCCACCAAAGGCAAGCTCATATAAAGGAGTCAATGAGGTTCTCCATCATAAAGAAGGAAGATCTTGGGGGTTGAACAAGGAGTTTATACTTTTAAGGATAAAGGGATGTAGACTCAATATGAAGTGAAATTGATCCATAGTGTATTTTCTCTCAAAGTTGAATTGTTCTCCTCAAGGCTTGGATATGGTTCAATTTATAGCCTTCAAATGGAATTGAAGGGTCAATTCAGAGCGTTTCCAGTATATGTAAGGTCAAGGATCATGGATCTTGTGACATGGCATGAAAACCCGACATTATTTTTAATTTTGAGCACCAAACCAGATGTACGTGGGCTGTAGTGGAGAAACCTGTTTATATGCTTGTTGTATAATTGATAGGGTGTGTATATGTAGAAAAATATGATTTTTTGGTTATGGAAGGTACAAAAGGGGACTTCAAGTCTACATAAGGAAATTAAAAGGCCATCCAAGCAAGTTGCATGGTGTGAGGAAAAATTTGTTGTAACAATTACATAGGATTTTTGGAGTTGAATGATGATTACATGTGGCTTGAAAAATGTTTCCAAGATCCTAATGTTGAAAATCAAGTTTTTTCTCCTTTGGATGATGAAAGGAAAGACAATGAACCAATTTATGATGATTATACCTCACAATCAGAAAATGGTGAAGAAGGGTACAATGTTTTAGACACCTTTGAACGTGAAGTTAACTGTCAGAATGTTACATTTTTGAAAACATGAATCCAATATTCTTAGGTAGTCAAGAATAGATCCCAACTATATCAAGAAGGAATAAACACACAAGCAGGAGAGTTTAAAATTGATGAAGGTTCAGAATACATGAATTCTCTTTTTGACATGAGTAATGAGGAAAGTGGTTAGATTATTTTCATTTGTTGTGAGAGTGACTTTGAAGTTGAGTATTTAGGAAGGGGATGCCATATTTCCTTATGTTAATGAAAAAAAAATATATTTAGATGCAGGTTGCCCCTCCCTTTTTATTGAGCAACAAGGGGAATTTAATCATGTTTTTTAAGATTTGTTTGCATCTTTCTTCGAGACATCAGAGAAATAATTTTGGGTGGATTGTCTGTATTCAGTACGTGGATATAGCTCTTTAGTAAATATGAGTTTTGGGGACATATTCAATTTCCAATTTGAGCTTCCATCTAAAACTTATGTTATTTTATTTCTGAGTAAAATATTGCAAAAATTTATTTTCATCAATCAGATGCTTTTATCGCTTCATTGAAAATATGATTACACTTGATCTAGCAGAGTTCAAATAATCAAATTAGGGGAATAATATCTATTCCGAGCACCTTTGTTTTCAGTTTTTGGTTTGCAGTAGATCAACATAATGACTCCATAACCCAATGGATAAGGCACTGGAACTGTAAATTTTGTTGGAGCCTCACATAGAGGTCTCCATCCCCTGTGGAGATAGATTTTAACACATAGGATGTATGTCAGTGAAGGTTTTCTCTCATTTTTCAAATTTTTGTTAGTCTGGTCTTAGAAGGACTCTTTTGGTCCTTGCCAGTCATGTGTTATGTATTTTTCATAAGTCATTGCCTTAAAACTTGTGAGATTAAGTCATAAAGTCATGTTCCCAAAAGTATTGATGTCATTATGGTGATTATCATCATTTGTAAGGAAGGTTCAACTGCCTCTTGCTATTTTCATTTGCAAATATATCATTGAAAATGTTTACTACTACAACATTTCACACTGCAAACTCTCCTGTAGCAGTTGAAGGTGTATTAGAATCTTCAAGGGACTGTTGGTTTGTTTTTCTGCAACAAGGAGTGAACTCTACATATAGGTATTTTTATTAATGTTCAAATTCCATGTCTAAAACATTATTATCATCAAACCCTAGTTGCTGCAAACTTCATATTCACTACGAACTGGATGCGCTACAAATCCCCTCTTTTACTCAGTTGATAAAACCCTTGTTGATCGCATTTTCCCTCATATTTGAAAAACATCATTTCTCTCAAGATCATATTTCTCTCCATACTTGTGAAATTACAAAGACTTATGATAAAAACCCTAGTCTAAAATTCATTGCTGCAAACTTGATCTGCACGCTATGAACAAAGAAATCACGCTGCAAACTCCCTATTTTACACAATTGCTCCAAAATTTGTCTATTTGAGATTTCAACCAGATTTGAGTTGTCATGTTTTCCTCCATTTCCTAGCTTCAATCTTATTTGAGTTTCTGCAGTGTTTCTTTAGCATAAAATCATTTTTCTAGTAAACCTTTATTTTTTCAAAATCAAGCAGTAAAACCCTAAATTCATCATTTTCCATCACACACTTTGGTAAAAATTGTTATCAAAGGGGGAGTTTTGACTTTGCTGTCATGGACACTCAACAAGGGAAGAATATTCATATAGGAGGGATGAGAAGGAACAGTTTAAAAGGGAAAATCTGTAGGCCAGGATCAAGTTGAAGGAAAACATAGATTTATGTGAAGAATTTGTTGCAAAGGAAAAGAACATGGTGAATAGACCACCACCCCTGCATAGGTAAATGAAAAATGTGTATAGGAAAAATAAAGCTTATCAAGCTAAAAACATGAAGTTGAAGAAGGAAGTGTAGCAGTTGAAGGAATAGTTAGAAAAAAGAAACCTAGATATGTTGACTCAAGTGGCCACTAGGAGCCGAAGATGAAAAATCATCTCTGCATCAATATAATCAGTTTTTATATGTTGTCTTATATATGCATGCTTATAACCCTAAGGAGTATTTTTCTCATATGATGCTATAATTATGCCCATATGTTATTTTTTAAGTCACTTTCATGATTTATAGGTTGTAGCAAGGATTAAAAATGATTTTAAGGCTTCTTTCACATTTTTGGTAGAAGTTGTTATGTTTTGAATGAAAAATTACATCTAAAGGAAATTTCGCAGTGCATCCTGCTGAAGGCACTGCAAACTACTAAAATTGAAATAGTTTGCAGTGCACTCGCTGCGAAATCATATTTCATCATATATTTTAAAATACGAACTAGGATT
Source organism: Picea engelmannii (assembly GCA_009831015.1). NCBI lineage: Eukaryota > Viridiplantae > Streptophyta > Pinopsida > Pinales > Pinaceae > Picea > Picea engelmannii. The sequence continues at coordinate 605,520 of ML783117.1, read as the reverse complement.
TTCTAAAATGTTTTGTGGAGATGAAATATAATGTCATTGACTTGCTGACCAAAACTCAACTCGACCCAGTTCATCGTTTGGGAGAAAATTCAAAAACATCACCTACAGGAAAGTTTGTAGTGAATCCTGCAGATGCACTACAAACTATAACAATATGATAAATACGAGTTTTGGGAGAGCTTCTAGCTATCATATGACATTCAAATGTTTCCCTAGGAGGCACTTAGACATCAAGGGACATTTGTACCTAACATTCAACTCCACTAGATCTCCAAACATGAGTTGGATGTAGTTTCATTTATCATCACCAACAACTTCCTAGAATCTAGCAGTTTGTTAAATTTATGTTTGTTTTTCTATTGCCACATATTTCCAAGGAACGTAATCCTATGCTAGAGCTATACAATGAGTCATAGAGGAATTTTTATGATAATTTACTATTTAATGTGTAATGTAACTCCAGAAGAGGGTTGGAATGGTTGGATGTGAAGCTTTATCTTTTGGCTAGAGACAGTAAAAAGTTTCCACACTATGTATGTACAGACTTAAGAATCTTGAGTAATTGAAGATCAACTCCTTTAATACTCTATCATGCTATTATTCTTGTCTTGCTTTGGTATTATCTATTGATAAAGGATTTATCTTTAGCACTTGTGTTCATGATATGCAATGAATGATTTACTATAAATTTGTTAATGCAAGTATTGTAAAAGCATATTTTCTTGTTGACCATGAGGTTCCTTGTTAGTAAGAATTCCACTATATGTGTGCGGAATTTATTGATGTAACATGGTGCATATACCTCATATTTTTCTTCTGAGTATTCCATCTTTTCATTTATATTCTAAATATTGTTCTGGGATTGTTCAAGCCTTGCTTGCTGGTGTATATTTTGTGGAAGTTTTGTGTTGATGTTTTACACCGAGTTTCTCTTCCATTCACTACACATAAAAATTAAAATCATCTTATATTTTAAAAAATATAAAATCTCATGGGTATTAGGCTCACACCTATAATAGTCTAGGTGAGACTTCTAGTACTAACAAAATGATCATGAACACCACAAGAAGGAGGAAGTCCTTGGAGAATGGAAAAAGAAACTTGGTGTTTGGAGATGATACATTGGAGGTCAGGATACACCACATTTGTCTCAATTGCTTGAATAGAATGGAGTTGGGAAATAATGACATAATGTCTTTTTTTGAGGAGCTTTTCCATGCAATGGGAACTGATGATCTCATGGGATCCTACTATGATTCCTTGGAATTTCTATTGTTGTCCCACCTATTGGAATTGCATGGTTAATTCCTTAAAATCCATGAGGATGGGACCAAGAGTACGTAACCATTCCAAACCGAGCACAATATCAAAAACACCCACATCAATATAAAACATATGAGATTTTAGGTGGTGCTTCCCAATTTGGAGACACATTTTCACAAATCCCCCAACATTTCATAGAACCACTGTTGGAAATCATGATTTGAAAGTTGTTGATTGCATGCATATAGCAATGGGTTTCTTGGGAAATACGACGGTGAATAAAATTTTGAGTTCTTCCTATTTCAATTAAGATGATGACCTTTATATTCTTAATGTAGCCAATGAGCTTGAGGGTTTGGGGAGAAGAGAAGCTAGTGGTAGAATTCAATGAAATGATTGGTTCTACTTCTGGTTTTTCAGAGGATGGAATAATATCAGTTGGCTCGAGTAAAGATGCCAGGGGGGGGGGGGATCTCGAGCTCTTCTTAAGAAACATCCTCATATATGGCCATAATTTTTTTTTCCTTACACTTATGCCCCCAAAAATATTTTTCATCACAATTATAACAAAGGCCCTTGAGTTAGCGTTCTGCCATTTCAACCCGGGTTAATTTTTGGATCTTAAGGGGAGTGGGAGGAGGGGAAGGGTTAGTAGGTCAAGTGCGAGGAACAAAGGAAGGTTTTTGGGTCTGAGAAAAGACAATTTTGGGGGGTTCCTTAATACATTGAGTAGCTTCCAACCAAGTGTGAGGGCGAGCCATGAGGACCTGGGCTCAAATTTCCTCTTTGAGGCCACTGATAAAACATTCCTAGAAGAACACATCATACATGCCCTCGGTTATGAAAGACAAGTGTTCAAAGGAATATATAATGGCTTCCATTGTGCCAGATTGCTTCAACTTGGTCAAACAACCAAGATAGTCGGTGTCAGTGTCAAACGATCATATAACTCTGCCACAAATTGAGTCCAAGAAACATACCCCTGGCGTGCCTTTATACACCATTGACACCATTGCCAATGTTATGGATCCAAATATAGTACACCATAATGAATTTTGGCCAGATCATCAGTAATTACATGCAAGGAGAAATAATGTTCCATTTAAGTGATCCAACCAGTGGGATCAAATTCGTCAAATTTGTTCACTTCAACTCAGGGAAGGCGAGGGTCAGGAGGAAGGGAATTGGAATAAAGGGCCATATTATGGGAAGATTTCTCACCTTCATAGTGGGAAGGTTTTTCAAGGGATGGAGATACAAGGGACTGTTTCAACCACTAGGTGATGGAGGACAATTCACCCTTAACCTCTGCCAATTCACCTGTAACTTTGGCCTCGAAGGTGTCCAAGAGGGAATTATTGGAAGAAATTTAAGAGGTAATTATTTGGATGTCTACCTTGTTTTTCTTGGATTTATATAACAGGTGAAGGAATTCTTGGTTGCGAGTGGTGGCCATGGGTGGAGGGGAATGAAAGAGTGGAAGTGGGACCACGAAAAAAGAGTAAAAAATGATATATATGAGTTTGTTCAATGTGAAAAGAGGAATGCAATGAGATAGGTGTCAAATAAGTGTGTGGGAAGGTAAAAACAAAAGTAAAAAATGAGAGGTGTCACAACCATGAGGAAGAAAAGGGGAATCCAACTAGACAAGTCTAAGATAAAGGTCTGGAAGGGTAAAAATAGTTAAAAATGATAGGTGTCACAACGATCAGGGAGAAAAGGGGAATTCAACGAGATAGGTCTAAAATAAGGGTCCGGGAGGTAAAAAAAAAGTTAAAAATGATAGGTGTCACAACGATCTAGGTGAAAAGGGGAATCCAATGAGATATGTCTCAAATAAGGGTACTAATAGGTCCCATTTTTTCTTTACTTTGCTAGGGTTTTATGATGATATGAATAATACCATAGTATCAAAATGCCCAAATTATTAACATAAAAAATAAATAAATGTAGAGCAATTTTTGCAACCCGAATGTAGGAGGAAAGGTTGTAGGGAAATAGATATTATTTGTTCCTTTTTTGTTTGTAATTTTTGCAACCCGAATGTCGGAGGAAAAGTTGTACGGAAATAAATCTTCTATGTTCCTTTTCTATTTTGTTTCCTTCCAAAGGGTTAGGGTTTTGAGGGTTCCTACAGACAATGGCTTTCCCTCTGTTATAGCTCTCTAATATATGTGTGGGGTCCAAAAATATTACTTCATCCAATATCTCAGGGAACCAACTAAGGAGGCTAGACCATGTCCTTAGCCATACTACCCAACTACCCAGGTACTAGAGAGTATCTTCCTGAGTGTTGTTCTCATTGGCACTACAACAGTCAAGCGTCTGATCGGTTGATATATGACTGGTTTCAAGATAGTTAGGCGGTCTCTCAATATATCATAGGTACATGGAAGCACAAGTACGTACACAGTTGTTGTCTTATGCACTACCACTTGAAGGGGTACCAACAGGGGTTACAAGGGTGTCCAACAATGTGATCTTAAGTACATCTTGTATTTCCTACGAGTATGCTTCTCTGACCACAAATTTTTTCACTGAATGATAGATATTTGTAGCTTAAAGACGTCGGAACATGTATCTACCTTGGAAAAAAATTAACCGACAAATCCTTCGAAGGAAAGTGCTTTGATACCACTTCTTAGGCACTAGATCTATTATAATAGAAAAAAATAGGAATATTGTAGTGAATACCAACATAATAACAACATAGAACATTAATATAGCAACGAAACAACATAATATATGGAACCACAACACCAAAATAATACCTTTGTTGATAGGAAATAATGTTCACTTTCCTCTTTGAGGGGCCAACCTCGAGCAAAGAAGAGATCTATTACAATAATTCTCAAGACAAATACCTCTCATACATTCTACTCGTATTTATACTAATTATATCTTCTAAAGAACATTCTAGAGGAAGACCTTTCTAGAAGTGAAATCTTCTATTAGGTCTTCTTACATTTACTTGTTCATATTTATTAAACATACCTTATTAACTAGTATTGGCCTTTATTACATGGAAATATATTATTCTACCTACATGAGAAGTTAGGGGTTTAGGTCCCTAACATTTTCTATATGATGTTATGACTTATTGTGTCCTATGATTTGATTCATATGTATCTTTGTATTGATGTATGGGTGTCGAAAATAAATATAGGTGATATGAAATTTTAATGATAAGTAATGCCATTGGATATTGAAAATGAATACATGTATATATGGTATAATTTATTATATCGTGTTATGGTACTAATGGGAACCACATATGCATATGGACTTTGGATTGAATCAAGATATGTGGACCTAGGATGGGGTTGGGATATTAATGACTTCCATGTGTATATTGTTGTTTTTTGTTTATTCATTATTAATGACTTCATTGTCTCTATATGTGAGTAAAAACATGAATAATAATGCCAATTAATATTACATATGGGAAAAGGGTTGTATGAAAAATTGTGACATGATGAGTACAAGTAAGGAGAGGAGGTCTAAGTTTCCTAATCCTTCCTACTAGCCTCTTTGCCTTATAATAAGTTAAAAAATGTATGTTTTTTGCTTAAAGTTACATGTTGTTGTGAGGGTAGGTTACAAATTCAATCACTCATAGGGTTTTGATGAGCAACACGAAATAAGGTTTCAATCCTTATTCCCATGTGACTATTATTCTCTCATTAGAAGTAAGTGGTTTGGGTTAAATAGGTCCCAACCATGACACAAATCCCCCACCATGAAAATGGATATTTGAAGGCTCTAAATTGACTTGGTCTCACTCTTAGTATTGTGCACTTGAATAGTTTTAGAGGTTATGTCTAGCTCTTGGTGTAGGGTGTTCGAAGAGTTGTAGTGATCATATATAACTCTTGGTACTAACTACTTGAAGGCTATGATATAACTTGATATCACCTATGGTATTGAATTTTGTTTGTATATGTGTATACTTTGGGGGAAAAGTATCCTTTCACTTGCATAATTATTCTTATGTAAATAAATGAGAAAGTGCATTTATGGCCTAATCGCTCATGTAGATATATGCATATTTTATAAAAAAGGGAAAGGTGAGATTAAACTCACCTTAATATTCGTAAATGCGCTTAGGAGTTGAAAATAAAAGAAAGAAAGCGACTTTCAATTATTTTTTATTTTTATTTCCATATATAAAAAGGAGACGTTTCATGTGCACCCACTCAATTATGAAAAATAAAAGGATCAAGGCAAAATCTAAGAGAATAATGGGAACGTAGTTAGAAGGTGGTGAATAATATTTGTTTCTGTGTTTTTTTGAAACTACTGATTGTCCATGGAGGTGACATGTGCATGGGTGAATATTTTTCATTGACCAATTAAATAATTAGGATTTTTACATGAGAATGGAAAGTTGCACGAGCATCGATGGTTACATAAGAAAAGAGTGTTGGGCATGAACACTCATCGTTTTGCATACTAATGTTGGATGACTGTCCTAATATTCAATTTTTTCAGTGCAATCTAGATGTGAATTTGCTTGCAATAATTATGTTATTTTCTTATAAGTGGGGTATCAACATATGCTCTAGAGGAATTGCACATTATTCTTGCTATATTTTGTACTCTTTTCATACCACATATTGTCGCTCGAGGGTTCCAAGGGAGGAAGAGTACCTTAAGGATATGGTAGGGTGGTCAACCAGTAAGCTTCTTAAATTAGTAATTCATGGAGCTTGGAGTGGATTTTTTGAAGAATCTTGTTGGAGAAAAATTGGAATTAAATACTTGACAAGGAGGACATATACAACCATCTAGAAAATGAATGATACCAATTTTGTAATTATGGAAATAAACTGTGTATGGAGTTTTTGAAACGTCCAAAATTTAGAGTGGACACTCTACCCATCATTAGGGATTACTGAATAAATAAGTATGAAAAGAGTGTTGGGGTATGGGGTATATAAAGGTGAAGATAATATGACCGTCAGGGAAAAGGATATACATAGCTGTTATAGATTAGTCATTGTGAAAAAAAGAGAGTTATTTTGTTATTATTAATTAATGTATAAAAGTTCAAACTAAGAGGACATTTAATCAATAATAATTGTTAAATAATAATATAATTAAAAGTAATTAATTATCGGAATTAGTTAGAGTTTAGGTATTGAGGAAAAAAATAATAATTAATAATAATTAGTAAAGGATTTAGGAAGGTAGAAAATATGTTAAATAAGAGAAAGGATTTAGGAAGGTAGAAAATTGGTTAAAGAAGAGAATGTGTGAATAGAGAAAAAATTGAATAATTAATTTAAAAGAATGGTTAAAGTTACTAATAATTATTATTTAATACTAATTAAATTATATAATTAGTACTAATTACATAATGATTAGAATTAATTAGAGTCTAGGAATGAGAATAATTGGAAATTAATTGAAAATCAATTCATTTAGGATGATAAAAATTATTGATTAGAGATTATATTGATGCTAATTTGTAACAAAGTTGGGTGGGGGGGGAGGGGGTTGCGCAGGAACAGACAAGGAAAGGGTGGCACTTGAAATCCATAAGAAAGTTTAGTTTGATTGTTTGATGTAGGTGAATGCCATGTTTCTAGGTTTGGCTAAGTTTATACCCGTCTTCATGGTTAAAATTGTTAGGATGTTTTTCAATTTCGAGAGCTTCATATATGACTCTAGAATAATAGGGTGTTGAGGCCACGACTCTAGTTTTTTCAAAAAAAAAA